>OX422213.1:293628430-294228430 GCA_949130495.1 Sambucus nigra
GCAAAAGGCATGTCTCGATATTTAGTGTTTATGACGTGGAGACAACTAGTGCATCAGGCATTTAATGTTGTGACATAAAGTATGAGGGATGTCTTTCATAGTCTTTAATGACTGAGTTGCCTCGGGGGTGGTGTGGGGGTCTATTTAAGGACCCCAACCACCTTTGAGGAGAGGACGATCTTTTGAGAGTTCAGGAGTTATTGCTGGAGAGAATACACATCATAGAGAGTTATTGCGAACCAGAGGGTTTACTCACTCACCATTGTTATTTATTACGAAGCTTTTAATGCTTGACAGAGATTTTTGAGGGTTTTTGGTGTGTTTCTACCTGCCTGCCAAGGTGTATTTAGGGTGATTACTTCCCTCTCCCTCTAGCTAAGTTACTTCTAAAATTCATTACTATTTCCTGAGTTATACACGAGAGCTTTGTGAGTTTAAACTGAGTTTATCTTCATTGGGTTTGTGTTTGTGTGTCCTATCATTAATCCAAAGCTTTGGCCAAATTAGCTTATTATTACCATACTCAAATAGGGGTTATGACTCCATCTATAATCTAAAGTAACCACTTACATTTGGCGACTCCGCTGGGGAGGCATTCTTCTAAGTAAGGAGTATGGCGCAGGATAATGCTAATCGAAGGTTCAATTTTGATGACGTCCATCATAATGAAGAACAAGCTGCGAGAGAACTGGAGGCCCGAAGGGATGGGGCTCCTCGAGCGGAGATACCTCCGGTTCCGGAGACGTCAGGCGTTCCAGGGGTGACACAAGCTTACATGAGTGTGGGGTTGGGACCCACTCAGGTCGCTCTCCTCATGAGCAAGTTTTGCGAGTTTTTTCAAACTCCAGTAGCTTAAACTATGCTAGGAGGATTGGAGGCCAATGCCTTCGTAACACCAGGGGTAGCTCTAGCGGCCCCACCAGGTGTAGGCATAACGAGAATAGTCCCAGCGAGCGTACCCTCTATTGTGAATCCAACACGGGGAACATCAGGAGCATCGGTGGCCCCAACCGTGGCGCCTGCTCCAGCTGCAACGGGTGTTCATCCCGTGGTACCATTGGTTATTGCCCCAGTAGCCTCACCCATGGAGGAAATGAGAAAGGAGATGCTGAAGTTCATGTAGGCTTCCTCGCAATCTACTGGAGAGGTGGCTTCGATTTTTGATGACTTTCGAACACCGTATCCCAAGGAATACAACGACGAGCCCCATTCAAAGGACTATATTCCTCCTATTTTTAAAAAATACACGAGAAAAGGTGGGAACCCGAAGGAGCATATTAAGAGATTTATTGAACATTTGGGGGCATATTGTAACAATAAAAGGCTTAGGTTGAGGGAGTTTTCTAAATCCTTGACCGATAAAGCATATACCTGGTATTCCCATTTGGGTCCCAACATCGTTTCTACATGGGAAGAGATGCACGTGTTATTTGTCCAGAAGTTCTTTTTGACTGAAGATGAGTTTACTTGGACCCAACTAGGTATGGATAAGCAACGACCCGGGGAAGAAATGGTGGCCTATGTTCGAAGGTTCAGAGAAAGATCCCTCGACGTGAGGGAGGAGGACAAAGAATCCAAGTTGTTGCAGATTTGCGCTGAGGGGCTGCTTCCTGAGTACATCTGCCATCTTATTAACGAGATGCACGAGGGGACTTTTACGGCATTCTTAAAAGCAATGAGAAATATCTCTTTGGTGGTACGACCTAATCCGGTGGCGGTGCCCATGATGTTTAGGCACCCGATGCAACCCGCGGGGGGGAGGTCTCAGTCCCCATGGGTAGGGTACACCCAGAGGGGAGATATGGGCAAAGCACCGAAGAAGGATAATAAGAGGAAGTTTAGAAGAGACAGGGAAGACCCAAACCATTGCCTTGTAGATTAGAAGCTATTAGCTGTTACAACGCGATGGTCCAAGGGGGAACGATCTATAAGCCAAAGGACGTTCCTGGTGGGGAGCCCGATGCGGCAACGAAGGCGGATCCAAAGTATTACCAAGTCCATCGGATGATCCAGCACCCAACAGAAAGTTACTTCACATTGAGAAGAATTATTGACCAGTACGTTAAGGCAGGGACATTGCAAATACCTCCACAGAACATTAATAAAAACCCGCTACTAGTACATGGGGCCAATCTCGTGGTGGCCTACGATGAAGAGGCGGAGAGAGGAGAAAGAGGAGAGTATGAAGCAGCTTTGGAAACCTGTACCAAGGGAATGGCTAATGTAGTTTTGCCCTATGATAAAGAAAGCGCCAAAGACGTGGAGGATGTGTACAACGTTGGAGATGAGGAAGAAGATCCGGACCTGGAGTACTGTGCAGTTTCAAAATCCTTGAAGTTCACCTGGTTCTTAGACCAAGTGGGGATCCCAAAGGAAAGCAAGTTGGAAATAACCCAGGCAATACTGGATATTGTGAGGAAAGACACAGTCCCTTCGTTGAAATAGAAGGGACCCATGGCCAGGCTGGTAAGGAGGTTCTTGTCAGAGGTGACTTTCAGCGATGCCGATAGGGCTGTGAGATTCACTCATAACAGGCCATTGTACGTGACTGCTAGTGTCAACAGAATTAGTTTTGCGAGGACTCTCATGGATAGGGGATATTACATTAATATCATGCCAATTAACTCCTTTCATGCAGCCAATATTCCGAAAGAAAGGTCAATCCCCATGCCTTTGGTAATTTCGGGGTATGATAACCAATCTTCCAAATCCATTGGATATGTTAATGTGGGGATTGCGATGGGGAATTTGAGTTCCCATATAAAGTTCCATGTGATAGAGAGTGCAACTTCCTATCATCTTCTAATAGGAAGGGTGTGGATTCACAACTAAGGGTTAGTTCCTTTTACGTACCACCAATGCGCTAAGGGGAATATCAAAGGGACGGAGGTAACCATTAGGGCTACGAAGAGGCCCTTTGCTATTGAGGAAGCTCACTTGGTGGACGCATTATTTTATACTGAGTTAGAAGAATATGTCCAGGTCCTAATAAGTAGGATAGAGGGAGCATGGGTTCCCTCGATTAGAGATAGGATGGGGCCCGTGAATGAGCAAAGTAAGGAGATTGCAAGTAGCACGAAGGTAATAGCTGAAGAGGCTCACCAGGTGGTCCCTCGACCCCAAAGTATCTCGAAGAATCTTAAAGATAGGATGAGGCCCAGAGTGGATCCGATAGAGCATAAGGTCCAACGACAAAGTGTGTTGAGCCGGTTCTCAGGAAAAAAGGTGGCCAAGGCTTCTAGGGAGAAGAAGAGGAAGGCAGTCACGACTACCAATAGACAATGCAAGAAAGTCATTATCGAAGAAAGAAAGGTGGTATATCGATTGTAGCAGTGTGAACGGGCAACCGAGGAAGATAATAATGAGGTTGACCCGATATATGAATGCTTTTTGGTGGATCGACAGGGGCAATGCATGGCGATAGATAATTCCAGCATACAGGAATTTATGGAGGAATTCGCTAAAGAGCTAGATTACATGGCAGATCAACCCAAGACCCAGGCACAAGAGTTGGAGCAGTTGAACCTGGAGAAAGAAGGAGAAGACCCAAGTCCCATCTTCATCTCAAAGGATCTTAGCAAGTAGAGACGAGGGGCCTTGATCGAGTTGATTCGGGACTTTATAGATGTTTTTTCATGGAAATACACAGAGATGGAGGGACTAGATAAGGAAGTAATCTGTCACCAGTTGAACATAGTGCCTTCAGCCATTCCAGTAAAACAAGCAACAAGAACGTACAAGCCTGAGATGGATCTAAAGATTAAGGAAGAAGTTCAACGATTACTAATGGCAGGGTTCATTACACCGATACATCACCCACTTTGGTTATCCAGTATTATCCCAGTAGGGAAGAAAGACAAAAATCAGATAAGGATCTTCGTGGACTTCTGAGACTTGAATAGAGCCTGCCCTAAAGACGAGTTCCCTCTACCCTCCATCGATAGCCTAATAGATGCAACGACAGGTCATGAGATGTATAGCTTTATGGATGGGTATGTAGGGTACAACCAGATCAAGATGGACACCATGGACGCAGAGAAAACAACATTTAGAACCCCATTGGGTAATTTCATGTATAGGGTGATGCCATTTGGACTCAAGAACGCTAGGGCGACTTACAAAAGAATAATTATGGCCATTTTTCATGACTTCTTTCACAAGTTTGTAGAATTCTATATGGATGATTTGGTCATCAAGTCGAGGCATGAGGAATTCCATCTGAGCGATTTGAGGAAAGTGTTTTCCCGCTGTAGAGAGTTTAAATTAAAGATGAATCCATTAAAGTGTGTTTTTATAGTAACAAGTGGGAAATTCCTAGGCTTTTTGGTTGACCGATAAGGGGTGCAGATGGACCAGGATAAGCAACGGGCGATCTTGGAAATGCCATGTCCAAGAACGGCGCAGGAGCTGAAGAGTTTCCTCGGTAAAGTCTCCTACCTTAGGAGATTCGTGCCTGGGTTAGGCGAGATAACACACCCACTAATGCATCTACTGCGAAAGAACACGAAGTTCAAATGGGAGGCAATTCACCAAGAGTCTCTTGATGGACTGAAGAAGCTTCTCATCTCACCGCAGACCATGGTTCCACCAAGGGCATGAATACCTTTGCAGCAGTACCTCACATCCACCATAAGGTCCGTGGGAGCTTTATTGAAGCAAGATATCGATGGGCAAGAACGACCAGTTTACTACCTCAGCAGGATCATCCATAGGCCAGAAGTCAGATATAGTAGCTTAGAAAGGTGTTTTTTGGCCTTAGTATTTGTAGCGAAAAAACTTAGACATTATATGTTGTCTTTTACAATTCATATTATAACTAGATGTGATCCTATTAAGTATTTGCTAGCGAGAACCATACTGATTGGTAGGGCAGCTAGGTGGTTCCTTATTCTTTCCTAATATGACTTGAAATGTGTGGTTCCTCACGAAATCAAAAGTCAAGCGTATGCCGACCTATTAGAAATATTCCCCTTAGGAACTTTTGAGCCACCCAAAGAAAGTGTTTCGGGAGATGATCTGCAGGCCAATTATATAGACGCAATGGAGGAGGAATGGACAATGCAGTTCGATGGATCTTCGGCAGAAGGGAAAGGAGTAACAAGGGTGATTCTTTCAAAAGGAATTGAAGAGATTTGACTTTCCTATAAATTAGATTTCTCTTGTTCTAATAACGAGGCGGAATATGAGGCATTGGTTCTGGGGTTGCTAAAGGCTCTTCGGAGAGGAGTTCGTTTACTTCGCATCAAGGGGGATTCAAACTTGGTGGTTCAGCAAGTAAATGGGGAGTACGCGTTGAAACATATGGGCTTGGCACCATATAGAACAATCATCCAAAGACTTCTTCGTCAGTTCCATCGAACCAAAATCAAAAGACAGCCCAGAATAATGAACCGACATCTAGACGCTTATGCCACCATCGCCCAGAAGATGATCATGACAAGCGATACAACTACTATCATGATCCAACGAAAAACAACTCCTTCGATAGTACAGGTAATTCTATCGATGGAGGAGGATGCAGACTAGAGGGGAGAGATTAAGAAGCAGCTGGAGTCTGGTGAAGGAACGAGGGGGATCAAAGAACTGGCCTAGTGCTTTACAAACCAGGGAAACCTTTACTTTATAAATGTAGGAGGATGTTTGTCAAGGTGCATAGGCCCAAAGGAAGCGGGCAGAGATTGAAGAAAATGCACGAAGAACACTGCAAAATGACTGAGATCCCCCTTTATAGAAGAATTCAAAGGGAAGGGTACATCTAGACTGACATGAGGCAGGATGAAACGGAGTTATAACGAAAATGCGATAAATGCCAGTTGTTCTTCGAGGCAGCAGAATGTCATTTCGTAGAGACTCATCCTGATTAGAGTCAACCCTATATTGACTTCATTAAAGATGGAGTTATCCTAACTAAGAAAATTGATGCGATGGGACTCCAGTGAAGGGCCTCGAGATTCTACATCCAAGAGGGGCACCTCTATCGAAGGGGGTACTTCAACAAGCCGTTGCATTGCATCATAAAGGAAGAAGCGACTGAGGTTCTCAAACAGGCACACGATCCAACTCATATAGGAGGTGCCAAGTTGTATGACCAATTAATGACTTTGGGGTACTATTGGCCAACGATGGAGAAAGATTCTGCTGGGTTCGTTCGAAGGTGCAAGGCTTGCCAACTTCATGGAAATATGATCCATGCCCCGTCAGTGGACTTACACTCCCTAGCAATGCCTTATCCTTTTCATACTTGGGCATTCGACCTGGTAGGGACAATACACCCTTTTTCGAGGGGGAAGATATGGATCTTGGTAGCAATGGAGTGTTTCACAAAGTGGGCTGAAGTGATACCATTGAGAAGGGCAGCAGCAGGAGTAGTGAGAAACTTCATCAGAGAATACATTATTTTCCATTTTGGGATCCCAAAGGTCATCCTTCAGATAATAAAACCCCTTTCGTCAATTCAGAGGTAACGATGCTCACAGACAAATACTCCATTGTACACCACCCTTTGACGGTGGCATACCCAAAGGGGAACGGTCAAGCCGAAGCAACTAACAAGACTTTGGTTAATATCTTGGCTAAAACGATGGAGGATTTCCCAGGATCGTGGGATGACAAGATACCAGCCATTTTATGGGCCTATCGGACGACTAAGAGGAAGCCTACATGGTATACGTCGTTCTCTCTTATTTATGGGGCTGGGGGAATTCTCCCGGTAGAGTTAGAGGTTCCCTCGGCTCGATATGCTCTGTGAAGAAGCATGCTCCCTTAGAATAGACATGTGCTGTTGGAAGCGTTGGACGAACACAAGGATAATGCAATGCAACACTTTCAAATTTATACGAAATAGCTCTCCAGGGCATATGATAACTTGGTGAGACCAAGGAAATTCGTGGAGGGAGATCTCGTATTAAAGGCAGCAGTTAAACATATTAGGGGGATTCCTCTACCTAAGTTTGCAGCGAATTTGGAGGGACCTTTCATCGTAAAGGAGGCTCATGACTTAGGTTATTGCTTAATTTTTAAGATAGAAGAAGACATGCCATTTAAGATTAACAACAAATGGTTGAAGGTCTATAACGTGTAAGAAATTACGTTTGGGGTCACTGAGGTATCTAACTATTATGAATATACAAGTTCATTTTGTTTATGCAAGTTCTCTTTATTATAATTTAAGTAGAGATGAAAGAACTACAGAACTTCATATTTCACAATTTATGTAAATAGCTGTAACATAAAGAAATGGCATGGGAATAAGTATTTTTTTCATTCATATACTAAGGGGCATTACAAAATTGGGAACTATCGCCCAAGAAATTACATGAGAAGAAAGGAAAACACATATACAAAAACTCATTAACCCAAGAGGAACCACAAATCTGGGGAGAAGAAAAAATCTCCAGGAAGGCCCGAAGAAGCTTCTAAGCAAGGCCTTTGGGCATTAATGGAAACTTCCAACATAGTCTGTGCTTGCGTACGTTTGATAAGAAGTTTTTCTCGTTTTAGCTTCGCCAAACGCAGAGCTTCTTCGAGGTCCTCCACCTCCTTGTCAATAGCTCTGAGGAGAGGTGCTAGATCGACTAGCTTGGCTTCCTCGACCCTCTGACCCTCCTGATGTTTTCATAAAATCTCCCTCTGGCTGTCCAACCACTGGCTCTTCAAAGTCTTCAAATGTGTGATGAGCCCGTTAAAATGGAACTCGTCACGACCTAACTCCCTCAGATAGCCTAAGAACTGGTTTAGGAGGGGTTTGGTCACGTCCGCAGTTGGAGTATTAGCAATATCAGTAATAATGGTGGCCATGCCTTGGAGCCTGTGGCTCATAACTGAGACGTTGGAATGAAGGCAGCCCACCATCAAGGTTTTAGGATGATAACTCACAAGTTGCTCGATGACCAAATAATGATTCGCGAGTATTTGGGGCAAAGGTTGGAGTACCATCAGGCAGAAGGCGTGAGGAGCCAAGTCAGGTGGAGGAAGCTCGCACCCAGATTCGCTTTTCACCGCAGCACTGGTCTTGGAACCTTGATCATTATGGCTAGATTCCTCGAAAGGGACAGGTTCACAAGGTGGAGTGGTAAGGGGCGAAGGAATTAGTGGAGAGTCCTCTCGAGCAACCTGGGAACATGCAGGAGAAATAATGAGTTTATAGAAAAACCTTAACAAGTGCTTGCGCTGTTAAGTCACCGTTACAGGTGGAGCATATGGAAAAATCTTAACAAGTGTTTTCATTGTTAAGTCACTGTTATAGGTGGAGTTTGTCAAAAATTCTTAACAAGTATTTTCGTTGTTAAGTCACCGTTATAGGTGGAGTTTGTGAAAAAACCTTAACAAGTGCTTGCGTTGTTAAGTCACCGTTACAGGTGGAGTTTATGAAAAAAATCTTAATAAGTGTTTTCGTTGTTAAGTCACCGTTATAGGTGGAGTTTGTGAAAAAAATCTTAACAAGTGTTTTCGTCGTTGAGTCACTATTATAGGTGGAGTTTGTGAAAAAATCTTAACAAGTGTTTTCGTTGTTAAGTCACCGTTATAGGTAGAGTTTATGGGAAAATCTTAACAAATGCTTTCATTGTTAAGGCCTTGTTACAGGTTTGAGTTTATGAAACAAGCTTAAACAAGTGTTTTCATTGATTGAGTCACCCATACAGGCGGATTTCGAGAAGCCGAGAAATACAGAGAAATTAGAGAAGTACCTCCTCAGCAGCAGCAGGAGCGAGAGGGGTAGTCACCACGGGAGCTATAATGCTAGAAATCGTGGGGGTGAGCTCATTACCTCAACAGCCTTAACGGAGTCCTTGGATGTAAAAGCCTCAAAGGTAGGCGCACTCCCCTCGCCAGCATAGGGTACTATGGCCAACATGTGCGCATCATCAGAAGGAGATGTTGGACCTTCGAGAGATGCCCCAACGAGACCAGCTACTCTAACCTAGGCCTGCGAAGGGATAAGGCCACTCAACGCGAAAGGCGAAGAAAGACTTGGAGAGAGCTACAAATGTAAATACAAATGTTAGATGACAGTAGTAATCGCAAAAGGGCTAAGAGATAAAAATTCACTTAGCTTACCCCCGTTATGGCACTAAAGAGAGGAACTGCAGTAATGGGTCTTGACAGTGCAGGAGGAAGGAGAATGTTGGCTATCAGCGACTCCACTTCCACCTAAAAGGGACCAACATGTTACAATTGAGGAATAAACCAATGGTACAAATAAAAGATGCAAGGCTCGAAAAGACATTTACCTGTGGGACCCTCTCTTCGACCACAACTAGGGGCATAGAGACCTCTCGCTCCGAGGATAACTCAGAGGAAGATAGAACAGTTGCCTCGGGCTGCCAGACATCTCAGTGGCACCCGTTGAGGCATCCCTAGACTGATGGTAGGAGGAATGGTGAGAATATGTGAGGCTTATTAAAGGAGAACGAGGAAAGGAGACAGTAGCTGGAAGATTACTGCAGTGTCCCCCCACAAAATGACTCATTGGGGGACTGGGAGGACTGACCCTCACTTCTTTAACTCCCTGTACCAAAGATATCAGGCAATAAGTAAAGACGCTGTGTTAAGAAAAGAAGAATGAGAAATAAAGAATGCACATATACCTTAGATCCGGAGGGAGAACGAGAGGATATAACCACTGGTGAAGATGGCGAAGAAGCAACAGCAAAAGGAGCTGGCGATGAAGGTCAGTCAAATGTCTGTTTCTTCTGGGGCTTAGTACCCAGCATCTTCCTTCTTGAGCCCTTGGAACCACCACTTTCAGGCACCTTCGATATTTTTCTTCTTTTTACTGATGGCTCACTAGGATCAACTACGATTTTGGGGAAGGTACCCGGAGGAGGAACAACCACTGCGTGCCGTTGGAATTCAGCGTTTATTCGAGCAACTTCGGCCTCTACCCGCCTCCTCAGCTCTTCAGCCAGCTTCAGAGACATAGGAGGGGGAATGGAGGCAATTGGAAATTCCTCCAATGGAGTTTGCATTTGACCTTTGGCCTTAGCCTTCTTAGACTTGGACTTTCTGCCTTTCTTGGCAGGTGGCTCAGAAGGCCCTTCTCCCATGGTGGCTTCGGCCGTGGGGACAGATGGTTTGGTGATCGCAGTGGCCTTTGCTTTGGGCATGGAAACAGGGATCATGGGTCAGTATGGAGGAAGTTCCATGGGAGGTGCTTTGGGGGTCTGACTCAGAGGGAACTCAACCCCAAGAACAGAATTACAATTCAGGCCTAGCTCTAGGGCAGAAAATGAAAGAATTGGGGGATACACGAGATCACCCTCGATAAATTCAGCAATTTGGCCAGCTGCCTCGGGAAATACTTTATGGAAAACAGAAGGGTCACATCCCCTTGCCTAGTGATAGTGGGGATGGTGACTCACCCAGCCAATGACGAACTCACTCCCCACACGACCGTCGAGGAAAATAGGGAACATGCCTCGCCAAAAGATACTTTAGGGTTAGATGATTGAAACACCGGGTGAGGAGCCCCTTGATCAAAGCCAAATTGACGACTACATAGGTTGGGATTGTAATGTTCGCTGGTGTATCCCCACTCGGTGTATGAGGGAAGGTATCTCGACGAATACAGAAGCACAACGGCCAATGAGGGGTCTTCGATAATGAGGTCTACAGTGGTTGGCTGGACCACTCTTGCCCCATGCTTGAAAAAATCACAAGTATGGAGGAAAATATCCTCCCCATAGGACCTCATTACAAAACTTGAAAAGTCACCAATAAAGGAGGTCAATTCATTTCGGCTCTGTCTCTTGTGGTAAACAAATGAGCGGGGGGGTAGGATTGTTTCCCCCGAGGGAGGACAGTTAGTCTTGGCAACTACGGTCGGAAAGCGCACATAAAGGAAACCCGTCAGGAGAATGCAGTTGGCAAAATTGTCTAGGTTGTAACGACCCAACGATCGTTCCATGTCAAAAAGGATCCTATCAAGCTATGTGTAGAGGGACCCCAAGGCGATTGTAGCTAGAGGAAGCTTGATACCCCGGGCTAATCGGAGAGATAGGTTGATGAGATCCCTTTGAGGCTGGTCGTTGGGGTTTTCCATTAAAAACAAGAAAGAAAGAATGACAAGGATGTAGGCAAGAAGCTCTAACGATGTACCTTGTCTAGGGGCGGCCTCAGAGGAACTTCCTTCGAAAGGGTCCTTGAAGAAGTTGTTGATATGGGGGTGAACGTAGCTTTGTTTGAAGTACCGATGCACCTTCGGCATATATGATCTAGCTCCAAAGGGTCAGCAGTTTCTTGGGCATCCAGGGCTTCATCGGAATAGGGCTCATGACCTGTTGCCTCAAGGCCTAAGATCTCTCACACGTCCTCCAACATTTTTGTAAACTCTCCCTATGCAGCGATGAACGTGTGAGTAGTAACATTCCAGCGAGATACCAGAACAGGAAGAGCAACATTGTTTTTGGAGAGGGTGAACTCACCAAACCACTTGGCTCGATGAAGCCCAATCTTGGTGAGGGTATCAACGTGGGAACTCTGCATATGAGAGTTCCAAGCTGCAAAGTGGGAAGGAGAGCCCCTAAGACTTTCAAAATCAATATGGGACCATGGGAAGTCCCCTCGCTCAAGACGAAATCTAAGAGTCACCTCGGGAGGTAGAAAACCCCATTCATTAGAACTCTCATCTTCATCACCAAGCGTCAGGGCATCATACTTGGCGTTAAAAATGCAGCTCTTGCAAAACCCAGCAAAGTCATCACCTTCACCAAAAATGGGGGACCGGCGGTAGAAACGCAACTGTTCTTGACGAGCAGCGTTCAATGAGGCAGCAAAAGGTGCGGCGAAAATGGGGGCGACAGGAGGACCGCTGGTTGCAGGAGTGACAGGGTTGCTTAAAGAGGCCATTGCAGACAACCGAAGTCCGAAAAGGTCTAGTAAAAGAAGAGTTAGAAATGAATAAGGAGGGGAACAACCACAGATGGTTGTGCAAAAGATGAGAGAAGGAGGCTGAGCAAAGAAGGGGGAAATAATGGAGATTGCATAGAGCTCGCACAAAGATCTCTCTTTAAGGAAATATGAAAGCTTGAAGAAGACGAGAAAGGTTTGAAATAGATAAACGTTTGAAACTTTTAAACCCTTTTTACTTGTCGTTTGAGTTTCCAGCCCCCCCCCCCCTCGCACGTGCCAAACCGCCTATAATCATTTCAAAGGCACACGTGGCACTTCGGGAAGTGTTTTTTACAGTGGAAAAGGCAGTGCTACGTCAAATACGAAGTGATGCCTGGGGAATAGAAAGGGTTGCCTTTCGAACAAAGTTTATGTTTTGGCGCCAAAATGGTGTCAGACATATCCAATAATTCTCCCCACGAAAAACATGTCCCAACGAGTATTTGAGAATTTGTGACTCAGTTACATCGGGGAGAATTTCTTCTTTTTCGAACATGGCAGCATTCCAATGGAGAATTTGACTTACCAAGAGACCAAACGAGTATTTGAGAAGGTTAGTAGGCCTTTCGGGAGAATTTCAAATAATAACAATAGAACGGTTGAGGCTCAGCATGAGGAAAAAGTGACGATGTCCCTTCGCCCAAGCCCCAATAAGTCATGGAAATTGGCTTAGGTACATCGGTGAGAATTTTACTTTTTCCAGAAGAATATAACGCTGCGGTTCTAACGAATATAGGAGGCCTAGAATTTTTCACGTAGAGAGGGTTCATCGAATTGAGAAGTTTTGTGTAGACATTTCTTGTTCCAACAAATCTCTCCACAAAGGGGAAAATGTAGATGCGACTTGAAGGTAATCCTGAGATTAGGGATAATTCCCTAATTGGCAATAGTGTTTGAGATTAAGCGACCATGGCAGCTCAAGCATGGCAACACAGCGAGGCAGCTTGGCATGGCAACTCATACTTTAGCTTGTTGTATTAGTTATATTGAATTTCGGTTTATGTTGACCGTAAGCTATAACAGTTGTAATGTTGTAACGAGAATGATAATGAGTTTTAGTGTGAGGTCAAACAGTACTCGCAAGAGACCAGGCTTGGCAGGGCCTGAGAGAGCTTTCATGCTCTATCGAATGACTTCACCGTGGGAACTTTAGAGGGACTTGGTTTGGAGGATGGATAAGTGAGGCACCATTGGGGTCTTGTCCTGACCATCGTAGAAACACCCGATAAAACACCGAAGTACCCTGACCGTGGAACCTCGGGCGGAGCAGCTTGGAGTTCCATCGGGCATTGAGTTGTGTACCAAACAACCCTCTATTTAATGTCACATCTATTGTAGGTGATGTCACTATCCAGATAAACACTGTCAGACTTGCACATGAGTAAACCACCATGGTATTTTGGGCTGTCAGGCAGTTGGTGAGACACCTCTGCGACAACAGTCCCCTGACACACAGTGGTTAGGCAAAAGGCATGTCTCGGAATTTAATGTTTATGACGTGGAGACCACTACTGCATCAGGCATTTAATGTTGTGACATAAAGTATGAGGGATGTCTTTCATTGTCTTTAATGAGTGATTTGCCTCGGGGGTGGTGTGGGGGGCTATTTAAGGACCCCAACCACCTTGGAGGAGAGGACGATCTTTTGGGAGTTGAGGAGTTCTTGCTGGAGAGAATACACAATAGAGAGTTATTCTGAACCAGAGGGTTTACTCACTCACCATTGTTATTTATTACGAAGCTTTTAATTCTTGAGAGAGATTCTTGAGGGGTTTTGGTGTGTTTTTACCTGCCTACCAAGGTGTATCTAGGGTGCTTAATTCCCTCTCCCTCTAGCTAAGTTGCTTCTAAAGTTCATTACTATTTCCTCAGTTATACACGAGAGCTTTGTGAGTTTAAACTGCGTTTATCTTCATTGGGTTCGTGTTAGTGTGTCCTATCATTAATCCAAAGCTTTGGGCAAATTAGCTTATCATTACGATACTCAAATAGGGGTTACGCCTCCATCTATAAGCTAAAGTACACTCTTATAACTTCTACTATTAGAAGCCACAAATTCACACTAGGAAACAAACATTACACTACTGGGTTATACTATTGTGACACCCCACCTAATAAAATACTGGGCGATCACTCATGTACCAAATTAAAATAGGAGTCGCATATGGTTCATTGTTAGCATCATTGTCGAAAACTAAATTAATTACTGATAACCTATTAGTCTGGCATCAAAATTTTATTTAACTAATATTTTAAACAAATAAATAAATTAAAACATTCACATAGTTTATATGAATGAAACTGAAAAGGGATAAAATAACCGAACCCTCGATTTAACGTCACAATACCAAATAAATTGGCAGCACTAAAATGCCGTAAAAGAATAACGAAAAGAAATTGGGTGATTAGCCCGAATGTTTATATAGTATCTCCTATCTAAATTTCAAAGATGGAAGCTTCTATAGTATACCTGCATGCATCCACAGCTGCTGCAGCAGCCGTCTGACTCAAAGGAATTGTCATCCAGGCGCCCCTGTGTCTGGACACCTATAATATACATATATATATAGCAAGAGGGAAAATAGATAAATGGGTCAAAGCCCTAGTTGTAAAAATATTTTGCAAGTGCATAAATGCTATATTTCTAAAAATATGTTTTACCTCATATTTAAATTTGGTATCGCACTCCCATGAGATACTCCTCACCCCTCCTCTAATAGTGCACACCTATCGCATCCCTAACAAACAACCTAGTTACGCTACCCTGCCTAATTAATCTGTTTCACCTAATCTCTAAAAAAATCCTAGTTAACCTGAGTACTAAGGGCTAAACTTCTCCCCATTCCCAACACATCTCTATGTTCGTGCGTGGGGTGTCTTGCGAAGCGAAATCCAAATAAGGAACCCCCCGATACACTACTACTTGGCAATGTCGAGCGTCGGGATCCATTAGACCCTCAGTACTCAACGTATATATACCTACTCATATAATAATATATCTATCATATTCACTCTCATATTAATATCACAATATACATCCGGATAAAATCTCCCGCTCTGAGATTTGCTCTCGATTCATTTTATCCCTTTACTCTAATAAGAGATATATATATATCATCTCGTTCTCATACACAAGTAATACACTATACACACAAGTATACTAACCATCCCAACGAGCTATAACTCGAGGATGTTGTCTCTCAATGCTATCATCTTCCAGGGCATTACTCACATACCATCCTGGGTACCAGCGGTCGGACTAAATATCACCGACATGGTAAAAACAAAATCACAACGTATGGAAAGCAGTCATAGTTCCTCCCAGGTAATGAGACGAAACATACCCACCGCGTCTCACCCCTAATAAAAATCACACAATATAACAAAGGACTCTATGACCTGGGGACTGTACGCTCCCTGCTTCTCAGCCAGGGGCCTCACCCACATCGTGCAACTTCCCATGATAGCGTTAGAGGGGGTATGCTTCACATAAATATATATACCATTCACACACATATATATATATATATATATATATATATATATATAAGTATTCATATAATCTCATATATATACTATAATCCCATTGTACATATATATACATCTGTCACTCCTCAAATGTATACACGGCTAGAATTGCCAATCTCATAACAATATTTAATTATTCTCTCTCTTACATATAACTCCTACCATAAATCACTTATAAGGACTTGTACATAAACCCGAATGTACCAACACATACGAATTGGATAAGTGTACCATCGACTTATCCTAATTTCCATAAGTATCACACCACATATAATGATTGTCATCAATAGACGTGTCGGGTATCCGCTAAATCCTCTTTAGCCTATATCCCTAATTTCTTCCTATTCACATCATAGGATTTGATCGCACACAATTCGACACATAATTACAATCTCTACGCGCTTAATTCTATACGTAAAATCACCAACCAAAATATCAACTCGAGTGTTGCTCGCCCTAAACACCCTTAAATAAATAAGTCATGGATTCCATTTTCCATGAGCCCAGGGTCTACATTTCACGCAAATAACAAATTATAGGTTCCCACTCTATTTTAAAAACCCTAAACCTCTATTTTCTTAATCCATTTGTTTCTCCTAGAAAATAAATAATTAGTTCCACCCAAAAATTTCCTCTTCCTAGTCCCCATAGATTCCATCAAATGGGGATATTTAATTCCTTAATTAAACAAGATAAAGTCATATATTTGGTATTTTATCCCATTTAAACATCACAAGCCGAAATTGCCAAAATTTCTGCATGATCGATCGATCGACCCTTGGCCGTCGATCCATCGATCAAGCCAAGTAGCTTCTTCTTCGGCCCCTATTTTGTCCATTAACAAACCTCCAAGCTTTGTTTACTATTATCCCACCAACATATAACCACACCCAACTATATATACACCAAGGAAATAAGTTCTAAGAATCCTAGAACCAAAAATTAACAACTAAATTCGATTAATTCCTAAGTTTCTCCATTTTGACATTTTTGGGTTTTCTTACCGTTAAACTTTCGAAAAACCCGTTTGATTCACGAAAACCCAATCCCAAAATCAAATAATTTGTTTTTACCAAATTACAATATGAGATTTATGCTCAAAAGTAATTAAAGCAAGTAAACACTTGCCTCGTGGATAAAATCCGACGACCTCGAGCCGAATCCCGCGGAGTTTTGTCGGAATCTCCCTTTTCTTCCTCATTTCTCTATTCCTTTCCTCTCCTCTTTATTTTATCTCCTTTTCCTTTCTTCTTTACCTCTACCGTGCCTTATATAAGGAGAAATAAGGGTTTATCCCTTTAAACCCAAAAATGACTCATTTACTCAATTGCGAGTCCTTATTAATCCAAAAATTCTCGGAATCCAAACACTACTCCCGAATACTCTATTCTGACTATCTTGGTCCTTTCGAAATCAACTGCACACTCTAAATCTCCATTCAAGGTACCTGACCGCAATCTGGTAATTAAACCCAATACATCTCAATGTGGGTTTTCCAATTAAAATATTATCCTTTGTCGCTTTATCCAACCGCGACATATAATAAAAATAATCCAACTCATTTACTTAGCCTTAAAAGTAAATGAAACACACACCAGTAATAGTAAAATGTTTATAAACACCAAAATTTCTATTCACGGGATTTCCCTTAATCTCCGAATTAAACCCACTAATGTATTTTAATAATCCCTAAAAGTGCAGGGTGTTACATACTCCCCCCCTTACAACGGAATTTCGCCCTTGAAATTCGGATATAGCCTACACCACCAACCTAGGATCTCTAATTACACTACGACTTAGTACACCAAAGTCGAAAGGTGCTAATACAATAGTCCCCTACCATATTCCACCTATCTTAAGGCGTGCGTTAAAACGTACTAGCTTCAACATAAGATATCTAAATCTCTGCATGCTACAACATTACCTCGATCGTAAGGTTGAGTCTAACGTCACATTATACTTAGTGCTTCTATAGCCACATGTAATTAAAATGAGCCTACACCCACCGCTCTGACTTATCTATCCCATTGGAGATCCGCTATTCTAGGCGTCAACCCATTCACATCGGGACATCTGATTTCCTTCAAAAAGAGACTATTCTAGTGCTTAACTATTCCCATCAGTCTTATCGGTTATCTTAGGCATGCTACCCCTTATTGCCCCACACACTTGGATTATTGCGTACCTCTTACGACATTCCATCCAACACACTCCAAATTTATTATGACTTCCTCACGACATTATCTTAGACTTTATATACCACGCCCCTTCTATTTTTGGCGATACGTAAAACAAATCTACCCAGGTTCCCATACACCTTTTCTAACTTGTGCCTATCTACACCACCATTGTAAACGTCCGATACGTACACTCTCTCTAAAGAATGTTTCTTATTTCCTCGGATTAATACTCATACATGGGTCTTACCAACCCGCCAAAATTCCATTCTTTCTATACTTAGAAATCCCATCCTTCTCAAGGTTAGCCAACAAATCTTTTCATGGTTAACTAACAACAATCTTCCTGTATCGGCGCCACTAACTTTATTAAACTTACTCCCTAATAATCCTACGATCTATGCGTTATCCTACCCACGCGAAATGAGTATAATCCTAAGTATATCCCTAGTGCCCAAGGCCTCTCTCAACTTTCGACATTTGCTTAGTTTCATGCGTGGGATGTCTCACAAAGTGAAATCCAAACAAGGAACCCTATCGTTACCCTACTTCCTCGCGTTATCGGTCATTGAGACATAATGGCCTAAGGCACACCAACGGGACGTCTTAAATCCTATTTTTCTATCCTACTAACGTACTTCTACTACTCTAACGTTTCACCTTGGCGAAAAAGGAAAACCTAACTAATCGAGGCACCTACTCCCTTCAAACATGTTGTGCACATCATACCCAAAACATACTATCTTTGAATTAGCCTTCTCATCAAGGCGTAGCTATAAGACTTAGATCAATTTCCTTTACCTTTCCTTACCCACATACTTGCGGTGAGAGAACCATTTCAGTGCTATTCCATAGCACTTCCATTCTATACGCATGCAATCATCACACGGCTCTCAGTCCATAGTGTTTTCTCTACACTAGGTAACTTATCATCACAACCAATATCCTTGCATCTCATAACATCTCTCCACTCTCGACGTCATTAAGGTTCATGCGCGGAGCGTCTCGCAAGAAAAATTCAAACAAGGAACCCCTCCAATACACTACTACTTAACTTATCGGTCGTGGAGGTCCGTTAGCTTCAATTATGCCACCGGGATAATCCCATTCCACCTATCTACAAAATGTGGTCAGAACTCATATTTCCTTCCAGGAGTCACACCACCAAGCGCTTGTACTAACACTAAGTCCTTAGCGCAAATAATAATGAGCTTAGACTCACATCTCAATAATAAACCCTGCATACCTTAAATCATATTTATAAGGTCACCACTCTAAAATAGAGAAAATGGAACATCTACTCATCTAGGTTCCATTTAACCATACATTAAAGGCGAGATCAACCTATATCCAGGTGAGATGTCGCTACTACAACCTGCTCCACCCTGGAACCGCGAGCATGATAGTCTTGAAATCATTAGCCTGCTATCGCTCTGATAATAAAATAACATAAATCTTATAATAGTACTATACTCATATAATACATACAAAATGAGTAGTACAAACCAGATACAAATCCAAAATATTACCCCTCTACCGCGAAAAAACATATAGACACACACTCTATAATGTTATCGATACCTCCACTAAGCTCGAATTACACACGCGAATATAGGGTTAATGAAATATCGCGACTCTATCTTGTCCCACTAAATATACCCCCTCCTTCTGAGGTGAAACTCATAATAATAACTTCGCCAGTCTTCCTGACTGCTCCGATTAGTTTCCTGACCTAGCACACTTGTCTTAATCGAACCAAAACTACTCTCAACAATTCCCTACCTCGGCACCCTACTCTGGTCCTTTAATTTCCACTGGGTAAGGACTAGCTGTGTGGCTCAACATTCCATATTACCACATTCCCCATCTCTGGCCTTCCTGACCATGATAAAGTTATCAGTATCTCAGTCTCTATAGCCTCGATCCTGAAACTCTCCTTCATAATCTCCTTAACTTCTTCATTAAAAGGAAACTCCACTACTGGCTTCAACAGCCCTCGGTCAATGATTTCCCCAGGTGGATATCCACCAATGGGGTTCCATGGACACAAATTCTCCACAAGTGTTAGCAACACTTATCCAGTGAGCCTAACATTCCACTGAAGGACTCTGTCTTCATTATACCTACCTTACTTCGATACTAGGTTCACTTCACCATATTCTATCGATAAAACAAGGGAACTAACAATTAAAACTATTCTTAAATTTCCTTAATGAGCAAAACATCATGTTTCCCCCAAACATGGTGACCATTGTTCTCACCATTTCAACATTGGTCCCACGAGTGAAAATTTTTCCTCAAATTTTCACATCTGGGTATTTCCATACACTGCTCTAAACCAAAGTTTCCGAGCTTTCCACTTCCACTGAGAAATGCTACTCTTATTCCACACATCTTATCTCTAACGCATGGTCCTTATCAAGGGCCCTTTCGAACATTTTTCCCACTTTAGCTTTACCGAGAAATTCAACTTTAGTACCACCTTCTTCTATAGAGGTACTTGGATACTTATGACTACTATACTTTAGTAGTCGTTGTAGTAATCCTCAACAACAACACAAAGGGAATGAACTCTATTGCGGTCCTCATCCCCTACTTCAACTTACAGCTCCTACTAAGCCCTGCCTCCTGCCGCCCTCATCACGGCCTTTCTAGGTCTCCTTTCCTCGATCAACACACTAACCACAAATGGGCGCACAAAAAGATTTACTCTAATCTTACATAATTGCTGGAGAACAAATTATCACAAGAGGAATCGATAATCCTATTCCTAACGCTCTATATCAAATCGAGAGCAATGCTGAAAGCGTAGTACGTCCACACAGATTCTAAAGGACACTAGAACCTGATGCTCTGATACCATATGTGACTCCCCGCCTAATAAAATACTGGGTGATCACTCTTGTACCAAATTAAAACAGGAGTCGCATATGGTTCATTCTTAGCATCACTGTCGAAAACAAAATTAATTACTGATAACCTATTAATCTGGCGTCAAAATTTTATTTAACTAATCTTTTAAACAAATAAATCAATTAAAACATTCACACAGTTTATATGAATGAAACTGACAAGGGATAAAATAACTGAACACTCGGTTTAATATCACACTACCAAAAAAATGGCCGCACTAAAAGGCGATAAAAGAATAACGAAAGTGATTAGCCCGAATGTTTATACAGTATCTCCTATCTACATTTCAAAGGTGGAAGCGTCTATAGTATACCTGCATGCATCCACAGCTGCTGCATCAGACGTCTGACTCGAAGGAATCGTCACCCAGGCATCCCTATGTCTCGACGCCTATAATATACATATATATAAATATATATATATATCAAGAGGGAAAAATAGATAAACGGGTTAGAGCCCGGGTTACAAAAATATTTTGCAAGTGCATAAATGCTACATTTTTAAAAATATGTTTTACCTCATTTAAATTTTGTATCGCACTCCCATGAGATACTCATCACCCCTATTCTAATAGTGCACACCTATCGTATACCTAATAAACAACCTAGTTAAGCTACCATGCCTAACTAATCTGTTTCACCTACTATCTAAAAAATCCTAGTTAACCCGAGTACTAAGGGCTAAACTTCTCCCCATTCCCAACACTACTCTATGTTCGTACGTGGGGTGTCTCGCGAAGCAAAATTCAAACAAGGAACCCTCCCGACACACTACTACTTGGCAGTGTCGAGTGTCGGGATCCATTAGACCCTCA
Source organism: Sambucus nigra (assembly GCA_949130495.1). Lineage (NCBI taxonomy): Eukaryota > Viridiplantae > Streptophyta > Magnoliopsida > Dipsacales > Adoxaceae > Sambucus > Sambucus nigra. Next base: position 293,649,752 of record OX422213.1, read on the forward strand.
GTACGCAACGTATATATACCTTCTCGTATAATAATATACCTATCATATTCACTCTCATATTAATATCACAATATACATCCGGATAAAATCTCCAGGACTGAGATTTGCTCTCTATTAATTTTATCTCTTTACTCTAATCAGAGATATATGTATCATCTCGTTCACATACACAAGTAATATACTATACACACAAGTATACTAACCATCCTAACGATCTATAACTCGAGGATGTGGTCTCTTAATGCTATCATCTTCTAGGGCATTACTCACATACCATCCTTGGTACCAGTGGTCGGAGTAATTATCACCGACATGGCAAAAACCAAATCACAACGCATGGGAAGTGGTCATTGTTCCTCCCAGGGAATGAGATGAAACATACCCACCACGTCTCACCCCTAATAAAAATCACACAATATAACAATGGACGCTATGACCTGGGGACTATACGCTCCTTGCTCCTCAAGCCAGGGACCTCACCCACATCGCGTAACTTCCCATGGTAGAATTAGAGGGGGTATGCTTCACATAAATATATATACCATTCACACAAAGATATATACAAGTATTCATATAATCTCATATATATACTATAATCCCATCGTGTATATATATATATATATATATATATATATATATATATATATATATATATATACACACACACACACACACATCTGTCAGTCCTCAAATGTATACACGGTTAGAATTGCTAATCTCATAACAATATTTAAGTAGTCTCTCTCTTACATATAACTTCCACAATAAGTAACTTATAAGGACTTGTACATAAACCCGAATGTACCAACTCATACTAATTGGATAAGTGTACCATCGACTTATCCTAATTTCCATAAGTATCGCACCACCTATAATGACCATCGTCAATAGACGTGTCGGGCAGCCGCTAAATCCTCTTTAGCCTATATCCCGAATTTCATCCTATTCGCCTTGTAGGATTTTCTTGCACACAATTCGACACATAATTATATTCTCTACGCGCTTAATTCCATATGTAAAATCCCCCACCGAAATATCAACTCGAGTGTTACTCTCCCTAAACACCATTAAATAAATAAGTCATGGATTCCCTTTTCCATGAGCCCAGGGTCTACATTTCTCTGAAATAACAAATTATAGGTCCCCACTCTATTTTAGGAACCCTAAACCTCTATTTTATTAATCCATTTATTTATCCTCGAAAATAAATAATTAGTGCCACCCAAATATTTCCTCTTCCTAGTCCCCATAGATTCCATCAAATGGCTAGGAATAATTTTCCCTAGTTGGATATTTAATTCATTAATTAAAAAACCTAAAATCATATATTTGGGATTTTATCCCATTTAAACATCACAATCCGAAATTGCCAAAATTTCTGCATGAGCGATCGATCGACCCTCGGTCGTCGATCGATCGATCAAGCCGGGCAGCTTCTTCTCCGGTCCCTATTTCGGCCATTAACAAACCTCCAAGCTTTGTTTCTTATTATTACACCATTATATAACCACACCCAACTATATATACACCAAGTAAATAGGTTCTAATCATCCTAAAACTAAGAATTAACAACTAAATTCGATTAATTCCTAAGTTTCTCCAATTTGACATTTTCCATTTTTTTTTTACCGTTAAACTTCCAAAAAAAACGTTTGATTCATGAAAACCCAATCCCAAAATCGTATAATTTGTTTTTACCAAATTACAATATAAGATTAATTCTTAAAAGGAAATAAAGCAAGTAAACACATGTGTCCTGGATAAAATTCGACGACCTCGAGTCGAATCCCACAGAGTTTAGCCGGAATCTCTCTTTTCTTCCGCTTTTCTCTCTTCTTTTCCTCTCCTCTTTCTTTTCTCTCTTTTTCCTTTCTTCTTTCCCTCTCTCGTGCCTTATATAGGGAGAAATAAGGGTTTATCCCTTTAAACTCAAAAATGACTCGTTCACTCAATTGCGAGTCCTTATGAATCGAAAAATTCTCGGAATCCAAACAATACTCCCGGATACTCTATTTTGACTATCTCGATCCTTCCGAAATCAACCGCACACTCAAAATCTCCATCTGAGGTACTTGATCGCAATCCACTAATTAAACCCAATATATCTCAATGCGGGTTTTCCAATTAAAATATTGTCCTTTATCGCTTTATCCAACTGCGACATGTAATTAAAATAATCCAACTCATTTACTTAGTCTTAAAAGTAAAGGAAACACACACCAGTAATAATCAAATGTTCATAAACCCCAAAATTTCTATTCACAGGATTTCCCTTAATCTCCAAATTACACCCACTAATGTAATTTAATAATCCCTAAAAGTGCAGGGTGTTACAACTATACAACATTTATTGTTGTAAAATTGCACTTTATCATTAGCTTGAAGCTCCATGGTTAAGTTATTTATTATTACGGATCAAATACCAAAAAGTCCCTTAAACATTTTTTATTACACACTTAGTCCAAGCCTTTTATTTTGTAACAAAAGTCCCTTATTCTCTTATCTTTAAAGGTCTGTGCGAGCGGCATGGTAAAGCATTTTTTACATGGTGAAGGAATTTTTGGTGCAAAATAAAAAGGCTTGGACTAAACGTGTATTAAAAATAATTTGAGGGACTATTTGGTATATGCCCTACAATTATACAATGACCATTTTGGTCACCTTAATTATTTTTCATAAGATGTTGTGAATACAAATGATATTTATCACAAGGGTTTATATATGGTGCTTATGATTCATTCTCTATTGAACTATTGATAAACACAATGTTTATCATGTATGTGAAATTTTATTTTGATGAGACACTGATTATGTCATCAATGAGAGGATTAACATACTTGAAGCACAATTTGTTCTTAAAGAAGAGTCCCTTACTGATTAACGATAAGAAACATCGTGAAATGTTTCCACTTTATCTCATTTAAGCCCTCGTATCGCTCAATCTAAAAATAAAATGAATAATGGTATATCAACATCAAACAAGATGCAATCACATGGACTATATGCAAATGTGCTTTCCAAAATCATTGTCCTATTAAGATGAAATGAATTCGTCAACAAATAAATTTATTGTACGCGAGAAGCATGGAAAACCTATACGTACCAATTACTTGTCTCCCTAGTAGTGGAGGTAAAATAAAATCATGCCCAAATAATGCTCTAAAAGAGGTTATACGTAACACTCTAGGAGAGGTTATGAACAGAATATCCACTTTCTCAATAACATCATAAGAGGTTATTGTCTATGAAAAGACACAAGTTTCTAAAGTGACTATAAAGCTTCTGAAGTTGGAAAAGGTACCTAATATTAAATGAGATCTCTATGTTTAATACATATACAAGAGAGAAGTGGGATTGCCATAGATGATATAATTATATATGTTGTAGTTACATAAATAAAAGGGAAATGAAGAGACAAATTCAGTATTATAAATAAACATCGAAAAAGAAAATATTGGACAAAAATGATAAAATTCCATAAAGGAATAAATCAAGTATTTAATATACATGATATATTTGAATCTATAATAGGAACCCCAAAAGATGTTAACCTTAAAGGTTACTAATGGGAATTTATAAGAATGTGAAGTGTTAAAACTCACTAAAAAGTGCATAATATATGGCACGAGGTTTCCCGAAGAAACCAAAATTGATTATATATAAACATACCATCCTATTATGACTGTAAATACCTTTTAGATATCTGACTAGCTTAGCAGTTTTATAAAATACATTATATGAGACTCGTGAATATTATAATTGCTTATATATATGGGACATAAACAAAGAATACTTATAAAAATCCTACACAAATTTTCTTTGCCAGAAGCAGAGATAAGGAGTACGTAATCAAATGCACTAAGATGTCATTGTACAGTAGATAATCCAAATGGATATAGGTACAGTCGTCTTAGTAAATATTTGTCTAAGGAAGGGTATGAAAAAAATCATATATTCAAATGATCCATTATAAAATATCCTTAAATGGTTGTGCTCCTGAAAATCTCAATTAAAATGCAAAATATCCAAATAAGGAATTTAAAAAGGAATGACCTTAGGGTAATTAGTTATTATCTCGGCCTACAAATCGAGCACAATATATGTTTAACTCAGATCCATAGTAAAATGGATTGGAAAGTCCTGCAATGTTTTAATAAATATTAATCATACAATTTTACTATACCCATTGTCTACACTATTTGGATATTAAATTATCCATATTATCCTAAAAAGGATGATAAAGATAAATTTGGAACTTAATTACCAAGTGTGCATGTTATTATAGTATTTGGTTTATAAGTATGATACTTATATGTTATTAGTGTATCGCTTTACATGACACAATGCGTGATACTAGATATTATAGTTGCAGTCAATATCTTGGCAAGAAATGATTATCATTGTCTTGCAAAGCATGGGAATAAAATTAATATTATGTGATAATACTCATGAATTTATTGATGTAATACTTTTTAAATCTAATAATCCACATCAAGTTAGTAATGTACATACGGATTATCTCTACACTTCTCACAAGGAACAATCAAAATACTTATGACTTACCTCAAACAACATATTGTCCTACGAGTACTTATGAATGCAATGGTTCTTGTACTGATCAACGACATAGAAGTTACATCGAGGGATATATCACTAACACATTTTAGTTCTTCTACATACATGAATTTAAGAAAATTTACGCAACACATAAACTCCAGAAGAGTTATGCTTTTGAAGTCACACAAATTTGATAAAGTGACATTTTTATCCCTCTTCACCCAAGTGTTTTGGAAAACAAGCTTGTGAAGAAGAATAAAATTGAAGTAACAAATAAAACTTATTCACTAAGTAAGAGAAATATTTTATAAGGTTGGGTATGAGACTAACATGCATCGATTCAATAATAAGAGAAATTCCATCATCAGGGGGAGTATCCAATCAGGGTGAGAATATGGGAAGATTATATTTTGGACATATGCATTTTGTACTCTTTTTCCTTTAATTAGGTCTCTCCCATTGTGTTTTCTAGTTAAAGGTTCAACACATCCAACATCGATTCAATGATCATAAAAGTTGTACTCTTTTTTCTTGACTTTGGTTGTTCCCATTGGGTTTTTCCTTAGTAAGGTTTTAATGTGTCGTCAATCATTGAATGGTGGATATAACATACATCCAAGGGGGAGTGTTATAAAATATGTATTTAGTGGATATCCATTAGTATTCCACAATTATTAAAAGGTCTATTTGGATACCTTATTTTGTACTATAAATAGGGGTCATACACCTTGAGTATTCACATAGCAATGAAATGAAGAAACTCCATGTTTTAAATTCTCCCCGTGTCCCATTTATTTACAATAGTGTGTGGTATATATTACTAATTTGAATTGTTCAAATTCTTTATAGTCGTCTAACTCCCTTCCATATATATATATATATATTTTTATAGATAATCTTCTTGCTATATAGATCATCTATACAATCTGGTTGAAAGTTTTAGCTTTTTTAATACTTTTAGAAATTGATAAGTTTTTAGGTATTTACCCCCATACACACACACACACACACACACACACACACACACACACACACACACATATATATATATATATATATATATACTAATTTTCAACACCTGAGTTCTGGCCCCATATATAAAACATATTTCGTTAATTTGTTTAAACAAAATAAAATAAACTCATATACTGGAAAGAAGGTTTTTTTATCTAATAACCCGTAGAAAGTTATCCAACATAGAAGGACAAAAAGTAATACAATTATAATAAAGTAACATAGAAAAGTCTTGTAATTATTTATATTTAATGTGGATATCTAGATGAGATTAAGACTCCCGTATTTCAACATTTTACCATTAGAACAATGGGTCATATGGGGCCTAATACTTCGTAAGTAATACTAATTCGTAACCTCCAGTTGAATTTTAACAATAGTCTCAAAGATTTTTTCATGTTGGTCCACCTGGTGATGGCATGTTCACAACCCACAAAATATAAGCTTATACGATATAGTCGATATAGATGGCAGGTTTCTTCAAAGTATGTTGTGGCCTATTATTGTAAATATAAATTTTGACTTTGTTATATTATCTTTGGATCTGGGATTAGTATTTGAGATGAATCCCACTACACCAAATCTATCGGGTTGTCACGGTCATTGACCGTGACAAGTCCAACTTATCAAGGTCAATGGCCGTGATAAGTTCGGGGGTAAAAACTTTTGTTGTCACGGACTTGTCACGGTCATTGATCGTGACAAATCAATGACCTTTTAAAAAAATTGTCATGGTCATTGACCATGACAAGTCCATGACAAATAATACTTGTCACGAACTTGGGCAGAATTGAAAAAAAAAATCTGATGGGAAGTATGGCCACTGCCACTGTCCAGCAGTATACTTGTACCTATTATAATAATGTTGTACCTGTTCAAACATCATAAATCCAAATAAAATAGAGATAATGCAAATATACATTCAAAATAATATGCATCACTATATAATCCAAATATAATTCAAATGTAACAACTTAAAAACATTCAAATTTAACAACTTAAAACAATCCAAAATAATTCAAATAATGTCGCTACATGCCTGGGGTAGGTTTAAGGAGGTGGATTGGCAACACGATATACGAATTGATACACCCTTGAATATGCATCACGCCGCATTGTTCGCCCAACCACAATGGGGAGTTCTCCTTCTCAGTTATCACATATGTGACGAGCACCTTGGGCTCGATGTTTTGAAGCGCACGTCCATGAACTAGCATACCCTAGACGGTATTCGGGACCCTCAATCCCCTCCCTATTTGTTTTCCATCAAATATGTTGTGTATAAACACTCTCGACCAACCAAGTGTCATCATAGGTCGATTGAAGGGAGCCAAATAGGGGACTGGATCATCAGAGTCCGCAAGTGTCATCGATAAAGTAGTGACGTCCACATCCTCCTCCACCGCCTTCTCCTTCCCTTTCCCCTTACCCTTTTCGCCCAACGAATGCTTCATGAATGAGAACATATTTTGGATCGTCGTCTCCAAATGGGACAGCTTCGCGTCATGCGAGTCCACCATTTGAGCCAACCTGGTGTTGCTCATCTCTAATCTAATGATCCTAGATTTGTCCACCCACGAGCTCACCCCCCCTGTCCTCCCCTTGTGATCAGCTCCAAGCACGTAGCTGAGTGGGTCCGTGGACAAAGATGCCTTGTCGGCATCATACTGCGACTCATGCACTTCCTTAAGCTTTGCCTGAAATGACAAAAAGCACACGATTAGTTAAATAAGTAGATAAAAAAGTTATAACGTAATTAACAAAAAGTAAACTCTCGAATTACTTACAACCATGGATGCGATAATCGAGGACACCTCCTTATCCTTCCACATCTTTGTACGAAAAGCCACATAAGCATCAAGCCTATGTGGCCTAACCCCAGGGTCACTCCCCATCCCCTGAAATAAAATAATGCAAAAATTAGTATTGGGCCCACAAAGTAAAATAATGCAAAATAATATATTTCTATAATTATAGAAAAATAAAATCTTAACATCGTCCTATGTTCCACCTCGGCGTAAGACGTCCGACCGGAGTAGTGCACGTCCCTCTTTTTCACCCGATTTTGCCTCCCCGGTTGGCGATATGCCAATTTTCGCTCCCCGATCTCATTGTCAATGAACTTTTACCATTGTGCCAATGAGATCGACTCCTTCAGCGGGACGGACTCACGCATTCCGATAGTGGAGTCTTGGGTGTTACCAAAGAACTGGGCCCTCAAATTTTTCCTCCACGTCTTGTGTTGCTCCCTCAACTGCTCCAAGACGAAATTGCGTAGTTCTGGGGCCAGGCTGAATTGTTCCTGTATAACAAGTACAATGTTAGTTGTGAATAAATATAAATTGAAATTGAAACTGAAATTTAAATATTCATAGAAATATAAAAATAAATACATTACCTGTAGTGCCGCTCAAATAGCTAACTTGAGTTCATTGGGCACCTCCCTCCAACTAGTGTACCCCAGACCGATGATCGTCTTTACCAGCTCAAGGGATCTCGCTTATATCCCAGTATTGTTCTCGACGACCATCCCCAATTTTCCCCATTTGGGGAGCTTAGGGACTGAGGAGCCCTCGTCGCCTCCGCTACCACCGAGCCCAGACAACATCATCATAATCAGCATCATCATCGCCGCCTTAATACCTGAAGGAGACATTTTCAGTAAAAAGATGTTGTTATTAGTACAAATTCAAATGAATTAGAAGAAGAGATGCAAATATGTACAATTACTACAAATTCAAATGAATTATTACTGTTTATCACCTAAATTCTAAATTCCAAAACAACAACATCTAACTCTTAATATGTAAAATTACTAAAAATCCAAAACATCCCCACCCGTACTGCCCACACACTACACACCCATTGCCCCCCTTACCCCCCCCCCTCACACACACACATACATATACAAAGGAAAGAGAGAAACATAAAAAGAGTGAAAATGATAAAGTGCAAATAAATTAAAAGAATTAAAAAGGGATTGATAATTATCTTTCATACCCCATCTTAACAAATGTAGTTCAACTATTTTCCACTCAAACACCGTACCATTCTTACACCTAGCACATGGACACGGATACTCTTCATCATTATGACTACTCTTTGCATATTTCAAATATTCATTAGCAACTCTGTGAAACACATCCCCCATTCTATTTATCTCACCCATCCACTCTTTGTATTTAGGATATCCCATCACAACTACTACAACTAATCACCTATTAAAGGTAAGAAGCGTATATTCCTGGATTAGTATAAAAAAACTTAGATTTATAGTATGTTTCATTTAATTATGTCTTATTTACATTCAATTTTTAAATTTCAAATTTAAATTCAATTTATAATAGAAATTCCTATTTCCTCCATCTCCTCTAAAGGGTGAGTGGTCCTATCTCATTCAAGACCGCATATTTTTGTAATATCCTTAACAGCTCATGCACATTATTATACAACTCATAAGTAACAACTTTAAGCCACTAAGAATATTATTATACAGAAATTATGCAGTCCCAAACTGTCCAAACGGGACAATTCGAGAGATCTCATTACATGGGTAATAACTCTTGAACGGGTCTAAGCGCTATTGAATGCATACGCATAAGAACTAGAAGGCTAGTATCTATGCGCACTATATGTAATTTCAAGTATGTTTCATTTAATTATCATACTATATGTATATTGTTCGTGATGCAAAGTAATTTTAAAACAAAGTTTAAAAATCTCACCCCCATATGGACAATAATCCAGTGGTAATGCCACTTCTAAAATGAACCAACCAAACATCGATTCAGTATAATCTAACCGCAATAGCAACAACAAATGTGTATCCCGTACTCCTTCTAATTCATCTAATCAATTAATTCATTTCATCAATTAAACTAACAATTAAAGTATATAATTATTAATTTACTAATTTACAATGAGGGGCAATCCAACTTGCATATGAAAGGGGCACTAATTATTAATTTACTAAAAAAATTAATAATCAATCAATATGTAATCAATCAATTCCTTTACAAGGGGCACTGCTTGCATATTAGGGGAAATATCTAATAAACCAATCAAAATGTAATAAAAAAACATTAACAAGCCCCACCCCCCGCCCCATTTCCCCTTGCCCCACCCCCCACCACACACACACGCAACGCCACACCTCGCCCACCCCCACCCCCAGCCTTGCCCCCTCCCCCTACTGCCACTGCCCACCACACGCACACACACACACATACACATATATACACACACACACACACATACTTACACACATATACACACACGCGCACATATACACACAAACACATATATACATACGCACACACACGCATACATACCCCTCCCCCCCCCCCCCCCCCCCACATGCACATTTACACACACATATATATACACACGCACATATATACAAATGCAAGAGAAATCGAGAGAGAAAACGTACCAAAATTGTAGAGGGAGAGAGAGAGTAGTATCTTAGAGAGAGAAAGAGGGAGGGAAACCAAAACGGTGGGAAAAAAGGATGGGGAGGTTTTTTTACTCTGAACAATGTCACGGACATGTCACGGTCCTTGACCATGACAACTTTATTAGATTGTCACGGTCAATGACAATGACAAAAAATGCGTGTTTTTGTCACTGTTAGTGACCGTGACAAGGCTGGCTGGCTGAAGGGTGCCAATTTGTCCTTTTTGGTGTAGTGTCCATACTCATTATGGGGGATATCAATCCTATAATAACACTAGATACTATTTATATCCATTGGTATAAGTTAAAATTAGAGAAGGACACAAAAATGTAAGTCATTCGGCTAGTCGACCTATCTACATCCATGGGGAAGGGAGGGAAATATATGTATCGTTTAGAGGAGAAGAAAGCATCTTGGAGGGATAGAAAATTCTAGTTGAGAGACCAGGTCGTGGGCTCAATATTTGGCCTAGCCTCCCTTTGGATCATCATGGATATTCTATTTATAAATTGAAGGAACTTAATAATAAAAGTTAAATTCTAAGGTATTTATGATGTAATAGGCCTTCATCTCTACTCTGTCCTCTATAGCAGTTTAGTTATACCAGGACTCTATAAGGTCAAATTTCGTAGTGCCCTTGGTGATTTTCCTCTAGCCGATTTGTGATCTCTGGATGACCCAATCGGTAGAGTTTTCTATATTCCACATGGATCACTTGACTTACTATCCCTTCAATTGCCTCTAGAATTAGGTAATCGATATTTAAGCCTATTCAGCCTAGTTCTTCTTTTACATATTATACACATGTGTCGTGAATTTTCTCATTAAATTCTCATTAGCTGCCACAGGTCCCAATTATTCTCAATGGCACTGCAATTATGCGCGCATAATCCCTAGGTTTAGTGTTTTGTGCACCTTAGCTTGGCTTCCCATAGGTAATTACTATGTATGAAACGCGTGACATATGGATAATGATAGTAATGCTCACTTTCCAAGAGAGACATCATTTTAGCATCAGTTTTGCGGTAAAGATTATAAGGGGTTTCAAAATTCCCCCTTTAGATTATTTCTTAAATCCAAAATTATGAAGCTTTTTTAATTTACTCTCTCATTTCTATTTTGTTTGGGTTAATTTTCACTTAGCTTCATGACCAATTAGGGTTACAAGAGTGTTAGGTGAGATTTGTAGTCTTACTAACCAATATTCTTAGCATAGTGATAATATCAGGAAATTTTGTTGCGTTAGATGCTTCAATTAATAGGACTTGAGCTTCCCTTAGTGAAGATGTTGATGTAAGTTTTAAGCTGGGGTGACTAACAAGAATAAAAATTGTAAATTTCATGAACTAAAATGAAAGTAAATCTTTGTAAATAAAAGAAAAAAATACGATTAAAGTAAAGTATTGAAAGAAAGTAAGATTAGGGTAAAGTAAAGAATTACACAAAAGAAATGCAAAGAAAGAAAGTAAATGACAACAAATTTAATGTTAAGAAACTTTAGATAAACTTTGAAAGAAAGAGGTTACAAACTACATAATAATCTACTACGAAATTGAAATAAATGTTGTAGATAGAAAAAGAAAAGGAATGGAAAACAAAAGGAAAAATGGCATAAAAGTAATACGAATGCATTTTTGGTGAGGGAGTCATCTCTTTCTTATTGGGTTCGTTGCTTATTTATAGTGTTTCTCGCTGTTGATGCAAAAAACTAGACTAGGCTAATTAATTGATCACAGATAAATGTAAGTAAATTTTTAAAGTGGTTTGGCGTAAGGGAAGAGCGTATGTCCACTGTTATGTATTGCCTTGGGATTGTTCAATTGCCTCTCTTTTCGTGTCCCTTGGATGTAGGGTTTACAATGTGTTTATAGCCTCTAGGGGGTGTAGAAGGGATAGAATTTCAAAGGATGGAATGTCTTTATATCGTACACATTTACATCTGTATAATCATTTATGTATACAACTATTGATGTTTTTTTATCATCGTTGGTCGGTCATCTTGGAGTTGGTCGGCATCCCTGATGATGGTCGGTATCCCTGGTGTAGGTCAGTATTTCATCCTTACTGACTAGGATTAGTCTTCCACTATACAACATGTGTCAGTATTTCAATGGTCCACGTAAATGGACAATTTTTTGTATTAATAGAAGTTCCCAATGTTTCATGCTTGAAGTTTTCACAAGAGTATGGAGAGTTTAGCTCTCAAAGTTGCTCGTGGAACAATTTTAGGCCTGATCGGTTGCTGACTTCCCATACTTGTAAAAAATTATTGTTTAATTATGGAAATATAATGCGCGTGGCATTTTGAAATTATCCACAACTTTAACGAATCATTTTTGGTCAAATCCGTGTTTTCTGCCTTTTAATCGCCACCAGTTCAATCCACGTTGCCTTTTAATCATTATTTTTTGAGTTTTCGAGGCAACCTATAAAGAGCAAGAAAAGACACGAACTTTTATTACCTCAAATTTTTTGAGTATTTTTTGCTACAATGTCTTTAAGATTTCTTTCTCTCTCTTGTGCGATCGTTTATGTTCTTCAGTTTTGGCTGAATCCTTAATTCCTATAAGAAATCTTTCTCTTCTCTTGTATTCTTCATCATGGCTTACTCTATTGATTCTCGTGATGAATTCAGAAATGAATTTAAGATTCCCTTTTGGGTTATTTTGGAACATACTACTTTACCTGTTGATTTTTTCTCACTTTCTAAGGATCACTGGTTTCACTCTATTTTTATAGTTGAGTGTGGGTTTACCTTTCCTCCTAACCCACTGTCCCTTGAATTTTGTCAATATTTTGATGTTGTCCCAACTAGGGTAGCCCCCAATACTTGGAGGGTCATAAATGGAGTGTATATGTTGAATCAAATTCATGGAACCCATCTGGGGATTCCATAAATAATGTTTTGTTATAAATGGGCTACTAGTAACACCACTTTTTATTTAAAGAATAGGGATGTAAACAAAGCATTAGTATTTAATCTTCCAGATTCCAATAGGTATTATTTTGAGCACGGAGTTGTTGTAAAAAATTGGCAATATGCCCCTTTAACTCAAAATGCTGAGTACCAGGGACCTAGATGCCCTCTTTTTGGTAATGGGATAGGTTATTCCACATTGAACTATTTTTCCCTATACATATCCATTTATATGTAAAACTAATTCTTGCTCTATAAATTTTTATTGCAGTTGATCATAAGAGAAGGAGCTTAAAGGAAAGTTAAGTGAATTCATTTTGGGACTTCATCAAAGGATTGGCGAGGAGCACGTCAGGTCTGCATATTATTTGTTGCAGTACAAGAACATAATTTCCTCCTTTTTTTCTCATACTACTCCTTCCCCTATACTTGACCTTGAGCAAGATCCTCCTTCTACTTCCTCAGCTGATGCATCTGGCAGTGGTGATCTTGCTACCCTTTACCCTTCTTCCTTAGATTCAAAATTGCCCCTTACCATAGCCATGGGAAAGAGGAAGTTTCCCAACATTTTGGGGGACATAGATGCCAATTCCCCTTACAAACAAGCTAATGAAGGGGTGAAAAATAAATATGAGATTGGGAAGAAGCCCCCATCCAAGAAAATTGAAGAGATCCATCTGAAAAGAATAAAGAAAGGCCTTTCTTCTAAGTTAGCAGAAGGTTCTTCTGCTCTTCTTGAGCAACATGAGTTGGTCGATATATCTTATCTGCCTCTCTAGTGGTCCTTAGCCCTGGATTGGCAAGATAACTAATAAAGTCTAGGAGTTTGCCAGACCACAAGGGTGCTGCAGCTGTATTACCTCGTTCCAAAAGTTCTGACAGGGTTGTTCAAAGCCTTACTCTGGTATATTCTTTTGCCCTCTTTAGTTTTTTGTCACTTGATTTGTTATTCATAATACTGACTTTCCTTATTGCTATTATGCAATTCCTCATTAACTTCAATGATATTTTAGAGAAAGATGAGGCTTTGAGAGATTCTTCTAGCGAAGTTGAAGAAGCTTTTAATGAGCTAAAAAAGTCAGTGCTTGATTCCCAACAAGCATTGTCTAATGAATAAAAAAATGGGAGGATAATATGAAATCTATTCAAACTGCTTGGGGTCTGCCTGGCAAGTTGCAGAAAGACTTAGATGCTGAGAACCTCAAGTGTGCCCAGCTATAGAAGGACTTGGGTGCTGAGAAGGCAAAAAGGACTAAGGCTAGGGAGGTTGGCTTCAACAGAGGTTGGGATAGAGACATTGGAGCATATTTTTTACAAACTGAGTTTGCAAAGAAGAAAATCTTTAAGGATGGTTGGTCTACTTCCATGGTGGAGGTCAGCACTTCAAACGATTCCAAGCTATTTTCGTGACATGATCCCGGGGGACCTCCAAACCTAAATGAGGAAGTTGATGATAATAGGGGTTTGAATGAATCCTTGGTAATGGTGGAGTCTATCGATCAACACCAGGATGTTGATTTTACTATTCTCTCCATAGTTAATCCTCCTAATCCTTCTTTTCATTCTTTTACTTCAGCTACTCCTGAGGTAGATAAGAAGAAGGTGTAGAACTAGGCAACTTTTTGTTTTCCTCTTTCAGCAGTTGTACTTTTTCTTTACTTTTTGAAGATGTATTTATAATTTCCCTTTTTTATTAATGAAAAGAGAAATGTTTTTGTTCCCCTGCTTGTGTTTTTCTATACTCTGCACCTTGTTTATTGATAACTTTTTTCTTCTTAATAGTTCATGGATAAATTGGAATACTTCTCATCTACTGACTCCGAGCTACTCTAGAGGTGTAATGAGCTTTTCAAAGTAGGTCATTTATCTCTGACGGATACCGACCTACTAGAATTTTCTCGAGGATGAGGTATCCAATCAAGCCAAAGAAGCTTATGTCCACCTAAAGTGTCTTCTTGATCGGGCAGTGGCCAAAACCGTTGCCTACTATGAAATGATTAAAGAGCTGCAGGAGGAGCATAATGAAGCTAAGGCACTTTTTCATGAGTATTGTGAGAAGAAATTCCAAGACCTTAGTGAAGGTTGGGGATTTGAGAAAAAGTTGGATAAATTTGTTTCTCATTTTCGAAGACAAGAATTCCTACTTAAATATGAAGTGGATGAAGAAAGGGACGTTGCCAAGCTTCTAGAGGAAGAGAACAACAATTTGAGAGATGAACTTGATGCTTTAAAGTCACCCACTGCTATTATTTCTACTATAGATGAGGGTCATTCATTCTTAAAGGATGATTATGCAAGGTTGAGTGAGGAGTTGGAGGCTCTAAAGAAATTAAAACCTGCTTCTGCATCTTCTCGAGATAGAGTCAAACCTAGTCGAGGTACTACAAAGGAAGACAGGACCCAATAGACCCTTACCAATCAAGATACACAATTAAAGTCCAAACATCAAGCCATTGCTGAGATGTCGCAGGAGCTACATGCCTTGTTAAAGCAACTATCCACTAAATCTTCTCAGTTACAAGCTAAGGTTGGCGTCATGAAGAAACTGCATTACCAAGTTGTCAGATTGACCGTTCAATTCCATAAGCAACCAAGAGAGGTCTGGATGGATGGGTGGAATAAATTTCTAGGGCACATTGATGATAAACTTCAACAAGATAAGAATGAGAACTATAAATAGAGTTGGATGAATGCTTTGACAGTGAGGAAGGTGGATCAAAACAGCTAATTGTGGGACTAGTATGATCCAGGCTTGCTTGATCTTAACAATTCCGAATTTAAATTAGATGTCAATTGGATTCCAGTCCATCGTATTCCTCAATGATTAATTTTAAGATACTTGGGAGATTATGAGCTTCATAATGAATTAGAAATCATCTGACCTCCTCACCTGCTTTATTGTCCTAGTAGCAGCAATACCAGAATTCTTGAGGATTTTAACTTCAGTAATTCTCCTTACACTTTATATGATCCTCCTAGTGGAATGGATTCTGTTTCCAAAGCTGAAGGGAAATGTCCTGCAAAATGAAGCTTTGTGTTTTATTTTATTAATACAGTCATGTAATTAATTTGATTGAATAAAATGGAAATTTGATCAACTTATCTTATGTTGAATGTTAATTCTTTCTTTATCATTATTTCTATTGATACACTTTGATAAAGTTGAGTATCAATGACTAATGAGTGCAGATGTTACACTAGCATAATTGGATTAAAATCTAAATTTAGATCTAGTTAGATGAATACATAGGTTCTACTACCATACTTGTATTAAAATCTAAATTTAGAGCTAGTTACCCATGTGTCTCCAAATGTTTTATTAATGCACCCAAATGTTAGGGTTTTTGCATTAGATACTAGTGGTGTGACTAGGCGTTTGTGGAATATGTTCTTACATTCCTCTTGAGGAATCTTTGCAACATTCTTCCTGTACTTTTCAAAGTAGGATAAAGATCCTATTTTATCTTTATGTTTGTAGACCAAGTTTCTTGAGGATTTAGCATCATGTTGACTTGGAATTTGTTTATCAGCGATCAAGTTTGTTGCTACTCCGAGAAATTTATTGCTTCTGTCGAGTAACTCATTTGTATTCTTGTGTTCCGCTGAGTAAATTTTAGGGAAATATTTGTTGAGACGAGTAATAATTTATAACTTTTATCAATTAGCTATAGTAGTGGTGCATAACACTAGTACTTCCAAAAATATTAAAAACAAAAACGGAAAGAAACTGAAGATTTTATTAATACCGGTAGTTGATTTCAAACTGATTAGAACATCATTGATAATATTTTCTGAGATGCTCTGCATGCCATGGGTTTTTCAATTCTTCACCTTCCAAGGTTTTAATTTTATAGGTTCTAGGTTGGATCCCTACTGAAATACGGTATGGCCCATTCCAATTGGCCTCAAGCTTGTTATTTTTCTGTAGCACTTTTTTCAGCACATAATCTCCTACCTTTAAGTTGGTCAGTTTCATCCTTTTATTGTAAAAACGAGTTGTTCTCTGTTGTTAGGATGCATTTCTTAGGGCGACGCCTTCTCTTACTTTGTCCAACGTATCTAGATCCAAACTTCTCATTAGGTCACTTACAGGAGAGTGAAAATTAAAAACTCTATGGGATGGTAAACCTAGCTCGGCAGGAATGACAACTTCAGTCCCAAATGCTAACATATATGGAGATTCTCCAGTTGCAGTTCTTGGTGTTGTTCGGTATGCCCATAAGATGGAATGTAGATCGTTTATCAAATTTCCCTTGGCATCATCAAGCCTTTTCTTTAATTCTTTAAGAAAAGTTATGTTCATAACTTCAGTTTTTCCATTACACTAAGGATGTCCACGAGCTGAATGCAATTTTTTAACATTGGACTGAGCACAGTAATTTATGAATTCATCATTGTCAAACTATGTTCCGTGGTTGGTAATGAAAGCATAGGGTAGTCGGTGACCCTTTGGAGTGAAATAAGTCATTGGTCCATACTGTAAGGCACATTCACAAATAGGGCAAACCATTGGAAAGGGGATTTAGAACCCTTAAAGGACCTGAAGAGCTTTGCTCAAGTTAGAGAGTTAGACTGAGTCAAACGGGGCTTAGGGAGCATCTAATATCTTCTGGATATTTATTTGGGGGGAAATTGACCATTCATCTTCACTGTAAGGCCAATTCGTGCACGAGGTGGACTATTGGAAATGGGATTCAAGGACTTCGAAGATATGCAATGAGATATCACTCAGATGAGAAAGTTGACCTACGGTCAGACGGGGCCCAAGATCACCTGATGGCCTCCTGATTAGTACTTAGAGTATAACCTATGATTTATGGTGAAAGAGGAAGTGCTAGGAACCTAAGAAGATGCTTAGGGAGGTTCTAGAATGTGGTGTCTATAGAGATCCTAGATGAGTGAGCTTGGAATAAGTGACGGTCATTGAATAGACACCACATTGACGTTGGGAAAGAGGGTGTTTATGGTCAATTCTATAGACTGAATGGACTATGGTGATCTATTTAGAGGGTCGAGGTCAATTCTTAAGACCTGACGAGATGAGGATGAGTGATTTAGTGGGTTGAGGTCAATTATGAGGACCTAAGGTTTTGGGGACCAATTCTGCGGGTCAAGGTCAATTATGAGGACCTAAAGTTGTAGGGACCAATTTTACGGGTCGAGGTCAATTCTAAGAACCTAAAGTTGAGGAGATCGATTATGTAGGTCGAGATAAATTCGGAGGAACTAAAGTTTTAAGGACCGATTTTACAAGTCGATGTCCATTCTGAGGACCTAGGAATATTGGGAATGATTCTGCAGCTCAAGTTCAATTATGAGGACCTAAAGCTAAGTGGACTGATAATATAGATCGATCTTAATTCTGAGTTCCTAAGCTTGTATAGAGTGATTATGAGGGTCGAGGTCAATTCTGGGGATCTAAAGTTGTAGAGACCAATTGTGCGGGTTGAGGTCAATTCTGAGGACCTAAAGTTATAGAGACCAATTATGCGGGTCGAGGTCAATTCTGAGGACCTAAAGTTAAGGGGACCAATTCTGCGACTCGAGGTTAATTCTAAGGACCTAAAGTTGAGAGGACCAAATATGTGCGTCATGGTCAATTCTAAGGACTAAAGTTGATATGAAGAGTTGCACTCCTAGGAATTTATATTTTTGAAGAAGGGGATAATTTCACTGAGGAAGGTGAGGGATTTTGATGAAGGCATATCTTGATGTTTCGCTAGGAGACTGGTTTAGACTGGAAATTTTGCAAAGGAACTGGGAAGGTATTATTTTGCAATTCTACAGGGGAAGTGTTTGATTTGATATTGAGATTCCTCTAAGGAAAGGTTGTAGACTTGGATGATGATGCAATGCTAGAAGATTAATCATGTTGTGGGTGTTAAGGGCTTGTAAGGGGCTTAATGCTCTAGAAAATGGTTTTCTTGATAAAGAAATGTTCCAATATCTTTTGGTATTTTTATGAATTTATTGGGTAATTTTTGGATTTTTTAAGAATTTTTTAGGCCTTTTTATCTCTTGAGTAGATGTTGAGTCTCTGTTAGTATTTCGGATGATCTTCTATACCTGGGGGATGACTCTGTAGGGGTTACGAGCAAGCAGGTGCATATGAGGAAGTTGGAGTCATATGAGTTTGGGTACATTTCGTACCTCAGAGAGAGGGTTGTGGGACAAATGAGGTGACATCGAATTCTAGTTATTTTCCTTTCGGATTTTCTTATAGATTCATCATTTGACTGGGGAAGCTCATCGTTGACCATGTTGCTGTAATACCCCGTATTTTTATGCTATATTAATTTGGGGATTTGTTAAATTTAATGTGAATTAATTATTTAATAAAAATCCAGAAATTAATTATGTTATAATTATTAACGTGATGAGAGTTAGTAATTACGGGAAAATTTGTTGTATATTACTAATGAGCAAAGTAATATATAATAGTGGCCATATTAAATGTCACGAGTGAATAAAATGACAATTTTAGAAATTTGAGTCGGGACGCGCCCGTGTCGCGTCGGGACTAAATATTGATAAATAAAAGTAAATATTTTATAAGTTGTTCGTATGGTCATTTTGAGTGCGCCAACGCGTCCTAAGGGTCGATATAGTCAGAAAAGTATACCCGGGAGTTTGATTTGGGTCTCGGGGCGTTTTTAGGACTAATTAGTATCCCGGGAGGGAATTTTAGTCATTTTGTATTTTTGGGTAATTAAACCCACGAAAATTAAAGGGGTTATATCAGATGTTTAGGTTATCTCCTAGGGTTAGATAACTCAAAACACTAGAACGGCCATTGGAGAGGAGAGGAGAGAGCTCTCAAGGCATTCCAAGACTCAAAACTCATCCGTTTGCACCGCCGCCACCGCCAACGCGTAGATCGCGAGACGGGGAACGCAACCACACCAAATTCAACACCAAACCAGATTTCTAAAAATCCCAGGCAAGTGTTTATCTTGCTTATTTCGTTGATGCATCATCCATATTAGTTTAGGAGTTATTAGGATGAGATTTATGGAAGAAAAGCCCAATTTGAGATGGGAAATTTTCATGTAGTGATGATTTATATTATATTCTGGAAACCCTTTGTCATGTAAAGGATTAAGAGTTTGATTAAGAAAAGAGTTCTAATCAGATACAAACACTAAAAAAAAAAAATATTCCGGACGATCGGATCGTTGGAATTGGATGAAATTTTACAGAGAATTAGCTGAAGACGAGAGGAAGCTACAGAAAAAAATAGCTCGATCGGACCGTTCAATATTATTAAATATATTTTTTTCTATAGAGTTTTATGTTTCGAGGAATCTTCTAGATAATAAAAATTCAATTAAAACTCCATTTTAATTCCGATTTCGAAACCGTTTGAAATTCTCATCTTTAAAAATAAAATTCAAAATCCTTTAATGTAAGGCGAAATCTATATTTTTGGGATATTTTTCATAAGGGACAATGTAAGTATATATTAAAGGGGAGAGACACGTAAGAGAGAGTTACGTTGGAACATAAATGGATATCTACTGAATTGTACATTTGGAAGAATAGAGTCCATGAGGGTTACGTAGTAAGTTGGAAAAACCCTTCGAATTAAAGTTAGAAACGAACCATTATACTTGATAAATAATAATGGGAAAATAATGATAAATGTTGTGAATGTGGGTTATTGGATAAACCTAAATTGAAATAATAAAAGTGGTATATTTATATGATTGTGTATGCATATATTATATACTTGTGAAAATCATGCCCGCGCTACTTTCTATCCCTGAGGTTTCCGCACTGGGACGATATTATCTCGTGTGCCTTATGGGGGATATTAACTCGTACCCTAGAAGATAGAAATCCTAGGTACAGGCTATCGAATCGGTAGTCACGGTCCTAAGAGACGTGAGGGTATGTATTGACCTCTTGGACTTGGAAACTATGCTTCGCCTCAATATTGTTTGTGTATGTATTTATACAGTTCGAGAGTGATTCCGAACTTGTATTCTCTTTAGTGCGATTGATACGGGGATTGGATAGCAGAGTATGCCCGCACCATAAAATTTTATGTGGGGTGCTGTTAGAATATATATATTATACGAGTATTTAATATATATATATGAACTTCTGAAATATGGGAAAGTGCATACTGTGTTATGGTAAGTAAGACATGTATAATGACTCAAATTGGAAATACTTGTTTTGAAAGGTATAATATGATATTGAAAAACATTATGAATCAATAAAGTTAAAATGAGCGTTTTGTACTAAATGAGATTATCCTTTTTAAACCATGATGTTGTTAAATCTTAAATTTTGAGAGTCACCTAAGATAAGTTAAATCCTTGGGGAAGGATAGTGTGATATATGATGAGATAAACCATTGGGAAGGTTAGTGCGATAGGAGTGCACATTAGAAGAGAGGCGAGAATTTCTCAAGAGAGTGTCGCACTAATATGTTATTTCATTGGCCTGTATCAATTTAAATACTTGCTAAACAAATTTTTAAATCATATACACTATCGGGCTCTGACCCATTTCTATTCCTCTTTCTCTCTTGTATATATATGTATATATTACAGGTGCCCAACCACAGGGGCGTCTTGTTTACGATCCCTTGGAAGGAACGTGCTGTAGCTTAGGTGGGAGTTGCAGGCCACTTGCTTAGACGATTTCATTTACTTGATTCCACTTCTATCATTCTTCTTATTGGGCATGTGTCGCCCTTTCAACTGTTTATCTGTTTTATTGGGACATTTGTATTTCAGTTATTTCTAGTATTGTTACTTTGGGATTTATTCAGCGTGTATGTTTTACTTTAAGTTTTAAATGCTGGGGTTTAGTTGTTGAATGTTTAAATTAATTGGATTATATGTTCCAGGATTATTGTTGTGTGATTCTTTAAATATTGAATTGTTGCAGATAATTAAATCTTTATTTAAAAATAAAATTTGGAAAGTAATGTTAAAAATGGTTTTGACACTTAGCTTAATTAAATAGGGTGTTAAATTTGGAAAAGTTATTTTTACGACAGTGATGCTAAGAATGAACCAACTGTTCACCTTGATTTTAATTTAATAAAGGAGTGATTGCCCGGTATTTAATTAGGCGGGGTGTCACAGGTGGTATCAGAGCATCAGGTTCTAGTGTCCATAGGATCTGTACGGCTTATTTTCGCTTTCAGCTTAACGTTTTTGCTATAGAGCCCTATTTTTAGGATTGTTGTATTTCTGCTTTTACGTTTACGTCTTCAGCCATTTGGGATTTGGTAATGACTGTAGACTAATAAACTTCTTCACATTTCAGATGCCTCCGAGACGTGCACCGAAAGATAGGGGTGCCCAGGCCGAGCATCCAACAGCTCCGGCACAAAGCACTCTGAATGCTAGTGAAGTAGCCGCCATTGTTTCTCAGGCGGTGAATGTCGCGCTAGCGGTGGTTCAGCAGGCTCCACCCCAGATTCAGGCAGTGGCGCCAGTACCAGCACAGCTTCCATCTGCATGGGAGAGGGTTAGGTATGCTTTTCAGAAGGCGCATCCCCTGAGGTCTCTGGTAGCTCAGATATCGTCACAGTCATCCGATGGAAGAAAAACATCCAGCGACATCTTCATATGTATGAGTTCACCGACGTGCAAAGGCAGTTATTGGCTTCCTTTAAACTGGTGGGGGCCTCTTTGCAGTGGTGGGAGTCCACTACCACCTTGGAGGAGAGGGACACGGTCCTTATTCAGTCATTTTGGGAGCGGTTTGATCGCAAGTACTTCCCACCCACCGTGCAGACTGAGATGAGGCAGAAATTACTGAATTTGAAACAGGAGAACTCTACCGTTGCTGAGTATGAGGAGGAGTTCACGAGACTTCTCACCATAGTGCCAGATGAGGCACCTACTGATAGTAAGAAGATAATGTTGTTTGTGGACGGGTTAGCTTGGAGGATCCGTCAGCATCTTATAGGGAATCTATCTCTGAGTACTTTCACTGATGTACTCAATGCTGCGTTACTACATTGCCAGGATCACCGCTTCCATCTACAAGGAAGCAGGAGAGCAGGAGAGTCCAGCCAGCAGGGCAGGACCGGGGGTAGTAGTGCTAGTGGGGCACCATCTCATGGACAGACTCGTCAGCATGAGCAGAGTTCCCATCGGGGGGACCCTGCTAAGCGATTTCGTTCAGGTGATTCCAGGCAAGGATTTGGGGGTTATAGGCAGGGCCAGCCTAATCAACAGGGCCAACAGTGTGCTAATCAGGGCCAATAGGGCCAGTGGCGGGGAGGTAACGGCCAGTAGGGCCGTGGTCAGCAGGGTCAGAGGGGAGGTAACTTCAGTGGCCGGTGTTTTTAATGCGACAAGCATGGTCATAAGCGCCAGGATTGCCCAGAGGGTAATAGGGCCCCACAGCAGCAAGGTGCCCGTAATGAACCACAGAGACCACTTTTTCCAGCTTCCCTCCCAGCTCCAGCCCAGGTGCCAGCCCTACCAGCCATTCCAGCAGCTCCAGTGCAGCAGGGGCAGTTACAATACGGACGTGTCTATAACGTCCACCAGGCAGCAGCTCCACAGGCACCACCCGCGATTGAGGGTATGTTTCCTATCCATGGTACTATGGGTCGGGTTTTGTTTGATACTGGGGCGATGCATTGTTTTATAGCTACGCATTTTACGAAGGCCTTAGGGTTGTTAGCCATAGCAGAGAGCACAGTGACGTGTGTAGACTCACCACTGGGGAGTGGGTCGCTTATCTTCTTATATGCCGGGGAGTGGGGGTAGAGATTGGTAGTTTGGTATTACCTGCAGACATGTTAGTCTTAGATATGCATGAGCATGATGTTATTATCGGTATGGATTGACTCGCAGCTTATAGAGCCATGATTGATTGCTTCGGTGGGAGCATTATTTTTGCCATTCCGGGGCAAGAGATGTTTGTAGTGGCGATGCCTCGCCCAGAGGGAGGTTCGACCGCTCATTTGTATTATATAGAGGAGGATGCCTCTAAGGAGGTTGTGATTCCTTTAGACTCGATCCCAGTCGTTTGTGAGTATTCCGATGTATTCCAGGAGATACCAGGCCTACCCCCCAGTCGAGAGATAGACTTCGTCATAGATTTATTGCTAGATACGAGACCTATAGCACGCGCTCCATACCGTATGGCTCCGGAGGAGATGCAAGAGTTACGAGATCAGATAGAGAAGCTGTTAGGTCAGGGCTTCATTCGCAGGAGTACCTCACCTTGGGGCATTCCAGTCTTGTTTGTAAAGAAGAGAGATGGTTCACTGAGGTTATGTGTGGACTATCGGGAGTTGAACAAGGTCACGATACGGAATAAGTATCCGTTACCTCGAATCGATGATCTGTTCGACCAGCTGAGGGGAGAAACTTTCTTTTCGAAGATAGATCTGAGGTCGGGGTACCATCAGCTACGTATTAGAGAGCAGGACGTTTCAAAGACTGCCTTCTTGACGAGATATGGGTCTTACGAGTTCAGAGTGATGCCATTTGGTCTCATAAATGCTCCGACCGTATTCATGGACTTAATGAACCGAGTATTCAGAGAGTTCTTGGATCAGATGTCATCATCTTCATAGATGACATTTTGATATATTCACACTCCGAGGAGGAGCATGCCGAGCACTTGAGGTAGTTTCTTCAGACTTTACGAGAGCATCAGTTGTATGCTAAGTACGAGAAGTGTGGATTCTGGTTGCAAGAGGTACAGTTCTTGGGGCATGTTGTTTCTGAACAGGGGATAGCCGTTGACCCGAGTAAAGTGTCAGCGGTGAGGGAGTGGGGACAACCCACGACACCGACGAAAGTGCGTAGTTTCTTGGGGTTAGCCGGATACTACAGGAGATTCATTCGGGGATTCTCCACAATAGCGGGTCCATTGACGAACCTGACTCGCAAAGGGGTACCATATGTTTGGGATGAAGCTTGTCAATTGGCTTTCGACGAGCTGAAAGACAAGCTTACTTCAGCACCAGTCCTTGCTTTACCGAAGCCGGGTGTAGAGTACCTGGTTTACACCGATGCCTATTTACGGGGACTTGGGGGAGTACTTCAGCAGGAAGGGAATGCTATAGCTTTTGCCTCCCGCAAGCTTAAGACGCATGAGAAGAATTACCCCACCCACGACCTGGAGTTAGCAGCGGTCGTCTTTGCATTGAGGATATGGAGACACTATTTATTGGGGGAGAAGTTCCGTTTGTTCACAGATCACAAATCACTACAGTACCTATTCACTCAGCGAGAGCTGAATATGCATCAGCGCAGATGGTTAGAGTTTGTGAAGGACTATCAGTTCGACATATAGTATCATCCGAGGAAATTCAACGTAGTTGCTGATGCTTTGAGCCAAAGACCGGTAAATGAGGTAGCGGAAGTCTAGAAAGCGAAGTGGAAGGAGTTGGGTCACCAGGATGCAGTAGCCCGTTCCTTCATATCTGTTATGACAGTCACACCCGATATTGTTACGAGGGTAATACAGGCCCAAACCACATACCCGTTTTTCCAGGAGCAGATTGTACGACTTTTAGCCGAGGGTGCTGAGTCTTATTCTGTTAGTTCTGATGGGGGTTTGAGGTTTAATGGGAGGTTAGTGGTTCCGGAAGGGTCAGAATTGCGTCATGCAGTGATGACCCAATCTCACGGGTCCCGATTTGTGGTACATCCTGGAGGAGATAAGATGTACCAGGATATGAGGAGGCAATACTGGTGGAGTGGGATGAAGAAGGACATTACTAAGTTCGTGTCCAAGTGTTCTACCTGCCAGCTGGTGAAGGTGGACCATCAGAAACCGTCAGGATTGCTTCAGCCATTGGAAGTACCCGCGTGGAAGTGGGAGAGTATTTCCATGGATTTTATTACAGGGTTGCCTACATCACAGTGGGGCCACGACTCTATCTGGGTGATTGTAGACCGTTTGACCATGGTGGCTCATTTTCTGCTGGTGCGGACAGATTATACCACGGGTCACTATGATCAGTTGTTCATTTCTGAGATTGTCAGATTACATGGGGTGCCCCTGAATATTGTGTCAGATAGAGACAAGATTTTCGTGTCACGTTTCTGGGAAAGCTTTCAGGAGGCTATGGGTACTGAGTTGAGGCTGAGTTCAGCTTATCACCCACAGACAGATGGACAGACAGAGCGTACTAATCAGATGTTAGAGGATATGCTACACATGTGTTTTCTTGATTTTGGAGGAGGTTGGGAACCACATCTTCTACTGGTAGAGTTTGCTTATAATAACTCTTATCAGTTTACGATTGGTATGGCTCCATTTGAGGCTTTGTATGGCCGGCCTTGTCGTTCTCCAACTTGTTGGCTCGAGGTGGGGGATAACAAGTTGCTAGGACCAGAGGTAATTCAGGAAACCTCCGCGAGGATTGAGATGATTAGGAGTCGCATTCGAGTAGCCCAGGACAGGCAGAAGAGCTACGCCGATGCGAAACGGCTCTTCCGGGAGTTTAATGTGGGGGACCAAGTGTTACTGCGTGTATCTCCTATCAAAGGAATAATGAGGTTCGGGAAGGAAGGGAAATTGGCCCCGAGGTACGTAGGACCATTTCCCATTATCGAGAGGATTGGGCCGGTAGCATACAGATTGGGACTACCAGAGCATTTACATCGCATTCACGATGTATTCCACATCTCGTCGTTGAGACAGTATCTTCGGGATGATATGGCCCATACTCACATCGTGATAGATGAGATAGACTTACAGCCTGACATCTCTTACGAGGAGAGACCGGTGGCTATCCTAGACTATAGTGAGAGGAGATTGAGGTCGAAGATAGTTCCACTTGTACGGGTCCAATGGGAGCATCATAACGTGGAGGAATCCACTTGGGAGCGCGAGGCCGATATGCGCGAGAGATATCTAGATTTGTTCTTACCAGGTATGCCTTATTTTCTGAATTTCGGGACGAAATTCCGTTATTAGGGAGGAATTATGTAATACCCCGTATTTTTATGCTATATTAATTTGGGGATTTATTAAATTTAATGTGAATTAATTATTTAATAAAAATCCGGAAATTAATTATGTTATAATTATTAACGTGATGAGAGTTAGTAATTATGGGAAATTTTTTTGAATATTACTAATGAGCAAAGTAATATATAATAGTGGCCATATTAAATGTCACGAGTGAATAAAATGACAATTTTAGAAATTTGAGTTGGGACGCGCCCGTGTCGCGTCGGGACTAAATATTGATAAATAAAAGAAAATATTTTATAAGTTGTTCGTATGGTCGTTTTGAGTGCGCCAACGTGTCCAGAAGGGTCGAGATAGTCAGAAAAGTATACCCG
The DNA here is from genome assembly GCA_949130495.1 of Sambucus nigra. Classification (NCBI taxonomy): domain Eukaryota; kingdom Viridiplantae; phylum Streptophyta; class Magnoliopsida; order Dipsacales; family Adoxaceae; genus Sambucus; species Sambucus nigra. The sequence continues at coordinate 293,676,984 of OX422213.1, forward strand.
GGAGTTTGATTTGGGTCTCGGGGCGTTTTTAGGCCTAATTAGTACCCCGGGAGGGCATTTTAGTCATTTTGTATTTTTGGGTAATTAAACCCACGAAAATTAAAGGGGTTATATTAGATGTTTAGGTTATCTCCTAGGGTTAGATAACTCAAAACACCAGAACGGCCATTGGAGAGGAGAGGGGAGAGCTCTCAAGGCATTCCAAGGCTCAAAACTCATCCGTTTGCACCGCTGCCACCGCCAACGCGTAGATCGCGAGACGGGGAACGCAACCACACCAAATTCAACACCAAACCAGATTTCTAAAAATCCCAGGCAAGTGTTTATCTTGCTTATTTCGTTGATGCATCATCCATATTAGTTTAGGAGTTATTAGGATGAGATTTAAGGAAGAAAAACCCAATTTGAGATGGGAAATTTTCATGTAGTGATGATTTATATGATATTCTGGAAACCCTTTGTCATGTAAAGGATTAAGAGTTTGATTAAGAAAAGAGTTCTAATCAGATACAAACACTAAAAAAAATTAATTTCGGACGATCGGATCGTTGGAATTGGATGAAATTTTACAGAGAATTAGTTGAAGACGAGAGGAAGCTACAGAAAAAAATTCAGCTCGATCGGACCGTTCAATATTATTAAATATATTTTTTGATATAGAGTTTTATGTTTCGAGGAATATTCTAGATAATAAAAATTCAATTAAAACTCCATTTTAATTCCGATTTCGAAACCGTTTGAAATTCTCATCTTTAAAAATAAAATTCAAAATCCTTTAATGTAAGGCGAAATCTATATTTTTGGGATATTTTTCATAAGGGACAATGTAAGTATATATTAAAGGGGAGAGACACGTAAGAGAGAGTTACGTTGGAACATAAGTGGATATCTACTGAATTGTACATTTGGAAGAATAGAGTCCATGAGGGTTACGTAGTAAGTTGGAAAAACCCTTCGAATTAAAGTTAGAAACGAACCATTATACTTGATAAATAATAATGGGAAAATAAGGATAAATGTTGTGAATTTGGGTTATTGGATAAACCTAAATTGATATAATAAAAGTGGTATATTTATATGATTGTGTATGCATATATTATATACTTGTGAAAATCATGCCCGGGCTACTTGCTATCCCTGAGGTTTCCGCGCTGGGACGATCTTATCTCGTGTGCCTTATGGGGGATATTGACTCGTACCCTAGAAGATAGAAATCCTAGGTACATGCTATCGAATCGGTAGTCACGGTCCTAAGAGACGTGAGGGTATGTACTGACCTCTTGAACTTGGAAACTATGCTTCGCCTCAATATTGTTTGTGTATGTATTTATACAGTTCGAGAGTGATTCCAAACTTGTATTCCCTATAGTATGATTGCTACGGGGATTGGATAGCAGTGTATGCCCGCACCATAAAATTTTATGTGGGGTGCTGTTAGAATATATATATTATACGAGTATTTAATATATATATGAACTTCTGAAATATGGGAAACTGCCTACTGTGTTATGGTAAGTAAGACATGTATGATGACTCAAATTGGAAATACTTTTTTTGAAAAGTATAATATGATATTGAAAAACTTTATGAATCAATAAAGTTAAAATGAGCGTTTTGTACTAAATGAGATTATCCTTTTTAAACCATGATGTTGTTAAATCTTAAATTTTGAGAGTCACCTAAGATAAGTTAAATCCTTGGGGAAGGATAGTGTGATATATGATGAGATAAACCATTGGGAAGGTTAGTGCGATAGGAGTGCACATTAGAAGAGAGGCGAGAATTTCTCAAGAGAGTGTCGCACTAATATGTTGTTGCATTGGCCTGTATCAATTTAAATACTTGCTAAACGAATTTTTAAATCATATACACTATCGGGCTCTGAACCGTTTCTTTTCCTCTTTCTCTTATATATATATATATATATGTATATATTACATGTGCCCAGCCACAGGGGCGTCTTGTTTAGGACCCCTTGGAAGGAACGTGTTGTAGCTTAGGTGGGAGTTGCAGGCCACTTGCTTAGACGATTTCATTTACTTGATTCCACTTCTATCATTCTCCTTATTGGGCATGTGTAGCCCTTTCCACTATTTATCTGTTTTATTGGGACATTTGTATTTCAGTTATTTCTAGTACTGTTACTTTGGGTTTTATTCAGCATGTATGTTTTACTTTAAGTTTTAAATGCTGGGGTTTAGTTGTTAAATGTTTAAATTAATTGGATTATATGTTCCAGTATTATTGTGGTGTGATTCTTTAAATATTGAATTGTTGTAGATAATTAAATATTTATTTTCAAAATAAAATTTGGAAAGTAATGTTAAAAAAAGGTTTTGACACTTAGCTTAATTAAATAGGGTGTTAAATTTGGAAAAGTTATTTTTACGACAGTGATGCTAAGAATGAACCAACTGTTCACCTTGATTTTAATTTAATAAAGGATTGATCGCCCGGTATTTAATTAGGCGGGGTGTCACAGTTGCATGCTTAATGTAGTGGTATTGCACCTGAAAAGAGACTCGGACAAGGCAAAAAAAAGGATGCATATTTTATTTGATTGTGTTGATTTAGTGGCTTATTCTATGTGCATTTTAATTTGATGCCGAGCTTTTTCTTTGAGAAAGAGTATGAAAAATGTGTTTTTTGAAATTTTTTAAATATGTTTGAGTAGAAGATAGCCTCGGGGGCTTGGTTGAAAAATATCTTCCCTTTTAAAGGGATTTATTTTGATAAAAAGTAAGAAAAATGAGTTTTGTTTGAATTTTTTTTAATAGAGTAAGACCTTGGCGGTTTGGTTGGTATATGGATGAGGGGGTAGAAAATTGGTTATAAAGTGGGGCTTATCGCCTTCGTTGGATTATGCAGAATATGGTGTGTTGAACATACTATAATGATGTTGGTTTTGCTAGAGCTATTCATTTGGATGAGACATAGCGTTCTATTCCAGTATTGTGTGCTTTGGGAGAGAGGTGGTGGGACGCTACCCATAGTTTTCATCTTGGCTTCAGGGAAGTGGTTGTCATTCCTATAGACATTCAGCAGCTACTATGGAGTGATTGTGTTTAGTTTTGGTTATGCTGGCATTTCTAGAGTTGTTGTCTTGGGCCTTATTGCGAGGCTTTTGCTGGTGATGGGTGACTTAATGATGGATCCTCAGTTGGCTGTGATAACAGTATGGATGTCTTACCATCTACTCCTGCGATGGTGATACTGGATGAGACCCTGAATGGTCTTGATGCTTGGAGAGAAGGTCACTTCAGTTTTCTAAGGGGGAGACTGGTGATGTTATTCATATGGGTTGTTGAGAGGATTCATCTTGTGATTCCTCCAGAGTATCCCTTGGATAGTGTGTTGAATTTCTTTGCTCGATACTTTATCAATTTCATCCCATCTGTAGCGAACTAGGTCAAGTGGTTTGTGGAGCATGGAACTTGGTGTCTATGTTAGTCGGTGCCATGAGGGGATAATTACAGCCAATTATGGAACTGGGAGAATATCGATATGCGCAGTTAGTTGGCATGTGGCAGACTTTATTTCTCTTTTCCTTGGCGGTTTATATGCCAAGTTAGGTGCGAGCAAATAGTGCCTTCTAGCACACTAGACTTATTTTCGGTGGAGGACCTGACTAAATCCTAGTAAACGATGCTAGGTTCATTGTGGGAGAGTTGTTGGTTGTCTACTCGTCCATCTCAATCTGTAGGAAGGGTCTGGCATGTGTTTGGGGACTATCCGAAGTGGTTATGGAAATGATTAGTAGAGAATATCCTGGCGGAAGAGATAAGCCAGAGGTGGTTTATTCTTTTCAACACCATGGAAGGGGATAGTGGTTTTTTCTAGACTAGTCAGGATGCACTGCTCCATGGAACGCAGTCGAAATATTAACCAGGCGGGGGAGACATGGGGACCTTTGGGGGATGAAAATAATGATGAGTTTGGGTCTTCTGGCAGTTGTGGATAAAATTTTGTGAAGCTGAGGATAATTTATGTGAAGCTTTTGTCAATATGGGGGAGAGCTTTTCTATTTTTCTGGGTTTTCGAGATAAAATTAGTGTAGCTTAATAACATTGTTGGTTTAAGAATCGTTTTAAGTCAGTGAAAAGGGAATGGTTGTTTAACTCCCTTCGTTTATATTTCATGTAATTGTGTCGTATATCCTTATTTGAAATAAAAAAGGATTTTCATCATTCTTTTTTGTTCCTATTGATGAGTTTTTCATTTGAGTTATCTATACTAATCGTTAAGGCACACATAATCCCTTTGTTCATGTAAATGATAAAATGAACTGTCATTCTCGGAGGTTAAAAAAAAATTACATTTTATGAAAAATTAGGGGACCGTGCCAATGTAAGGTGTATAAGCTGCCTACGTACCTTTGGGCTGTGGAAATTTTTTTATGAGTCCATTTTGAAAGAAAAAAGGTTTTTTCAGGGAAATAAAGAGATTTTTTTTCTTTTCTTTAGAATAAAAGGGGAATGAGAGGAGTTGAAGTGCGTCGGGATTTTGGACTAAGCGTAGAACTTTTTGAGATCATCCAGGTTTATTGGACGTTCCATCTCTTCTCTGTCGAGGTCTGTAAGCATTGCAGCGTCACCTGATAGGATCTTCTTTACTGTGTAGGGGTCATTCAGTTCCTCTTGAATTTCCCTCTGGGGTCCCAGACAGGTTCTATGATCTCTTTTAGGACAAGGTCTCCTTCCTGAACATACACAGTCCTTGAATCTTCAGTTAAATGATCGTGCTATTGGGAGATGGAACCCTTGTATGTGGTATAGAGATTTTAGCCTATTTTCTTACAAGAGTGGCAGTTCTTTAAAGTGGCTATGATGACTGTCTTCTTTATTAACTCTGCTCTCGATCATGATGCGTATGGAAGATATTTCTAGCTCAGCGGGTAGGACTACTTCCATGTCGTATATGAGAGAATAAGGGGTAGCCCCAGTAAATGCTCTCACTGAAGTGCGATAGACCCAAAGGGTGTAAGGGATCCGATCGACCCAATGTCTTTAACTCTCGGTCATTTTACTGATAATGATTTTGAGTTTTTTGTTAGCGCCATCGATAACACCATTTGTTTGGGCTCAGTATGGAGAATATTTGTTTCTTTGAATCCCATACTCGTTGACCAGTTATGTGACCTCAGCTTCAAAGTTTAACCCATTATTTTATACCAGCTCGTGGGGAACCCCATATTGACCGATGATGTTCTTTCTGATAAAATTGGACACTTTCTTGGGATTTAACACTGCGTATGACTCAACTTTGACCCAGTTCGTGAAATAATCAATGGTGACTAGGATGAACTCATGCCCATTTGAAGCTTTAGGTGTGACTTTCCTAATGATGTCACAGGTGGAGAACATCCAGGAAAAATTCATGTTGTATAATTCCCAAGGAGGTAAGGGTTGGAGGTTGGCAAATTGCTGACATTTGAGGTATCTTCGGACATAGGCAGTGCAATCCGGAACCATGGTGGTCCCAAAGTACCCTCGACAGATGATTTTCTTGACAAACATATGACCGTTTATATGGGATTTGTATTCCCCTCTATGGATCCTCTGCAGTATTTCTTCAACATCATCCCCTGTAATGCAATCCAGTGCAAATGGGTTCCATTGAAGTTTCTCTTGAATAGTTCTTTATCTCAGATGATGTACTGGGCAACCAGTTTGTGAAGGGTCTCACGATCTTTCCTATCGACATCTTGGGGATACCAACCATGCTTGAGAAGGTGTGAAATGTAATAATACCATAACCTATCCATAGTGAAATCTTCCTTGGTGATGAACTCAATGTGTTAGTAGTGAGTTGGCATTGGATTATGAAGGGGGCAATGTTATTCCCTCGGGCATGTCGACCATGGAGGCTGGGGTACAAGGGCATCGACTAAGCTATTCCTTTCACGAGGCACGTAGTGGAAGGTGATATCTTAGAGCTAGGAGGCCAGCTTTTCTAGGTGGGTGTGGAAGGTTAAAAGCTTTTCATCTTTGACTTTCCATCTTCTAAGGACTTAGCCGATCATAAGGGTAGAGTCCCCATAGACATCTAGGTATTTGATACATTTCTTAGGGGAGACTTTGAGGCCTACAGTGTATGCCTCATATTCAATCGTATTGTTGGTGCAGGGGAAATCTAGCTTGATGGCAATAGGAGAATAAGTGTCATCAGGGGCAATCAATAGTACCCCAATTTCGTACCCTTTCTTATTGGCAACACCGTCAAAGAACATTTTCCATCGAAGTTCTTCCTAAGAGGTGCAAAGAATATTTTTGTTGGGAATTCAGAGACCCAAACATCGACTTCTTCTATAGGGTAGTGAGAAAGGTAGTCGAAGATGGATCTCCTTTTTATGGATATATACTTGACATAAATAATATCAAACTCGGGTAACAAATTCAACCATCCAGCCATTAGACTGGACAAAGCAGGATTTTCTAGCAAGTACTTTATGCGATCTATACGGGACACTAGTCTGATGGAGAAGGCAAGCATGTAATGCTGTTACTTCCAAGGCAGTGTAATTGACTTTGTTCCTCATAAATTTTTGTCTCACTACACCAAAATGGGTAAATTGGCACCCTTCCAGCACTTAGCCTTGTCACGGTCAATGATCGTGACAACAAACACGCGTTTTGTGTCACGATCATTGATCGTGACAAGTCCGTGACAATTTTGTTTGTCACGGACTTGTCACCGTCAATGACCGTGAAAATACTTATAATGTTGTCACAATCAATGACCGTGACACGACCGTGACAAATGTCGTAGTAAAAAAAACCTTTCCCTTTTTTTCCCCCATTGTTTCTTTCCTCCTTTTCCTCTCTCTCTCTCTCTCTCTCTCTCTCTCTCTCTCTCTCTCTCTCTCTCTCTTCCATTTATATATTTGTGTGTGTGTGTGTGTGTATGTGTGTGTGGTGGGGAGGAGATGGGGCAGGGTAGGGGGTGGGGAGGGGGTGGGGCAGGGTGAGGGGTGTGCATGTGTGTGTGTGTGTATGTGTGTGTGTGTGCATGTGTGGTGGGTGGGGGGTGGGTGGGGAAGGGTGGGGGTGGATCATGGGGCAGGGTGGGGGGCTGTGTGTAATACCCTATATTTTTATGATTTATAAATTTGGGGATTTATTAAATTTAATATGAGGTATTAATTTAATATAAATCCGAAAATTAATTACTTTATAATTATTAACGTGATGTGAGTTAGTAATTATGGGAAACTTGTTGAATATTACTAATGAGTAGAGTATTATATAATATTGGTTCTATTAAATGTCAAGAGTGAATAAAATGACAATTTTGGAAATTTGAGTCGGGATGCACCCATGTCGCGTCGGGACTAAATATTGATTAATAAAAGTGAATAAATTATAAGTTGCTCTTATGGTCGTTTTGAGTGCGCCAAAGTGTCCGTAAGCGCCGAGATAGTCAGAGAAGTGTACCCGGGGGTTTAGTTTGGGTCTCGGGGTGTTTTTAGGCCTATTTAGCACCCCAGGAGAGCATTTTGGACGTCTTGCATTTTTGAGTAATTAAACCCACGAAATTTATTAGGTTATATCAGCCATTTGTAATGGTCCTTTAGGGTTAGCAGACTCAAAACCTTAAAACGGCCATAAGAGAAGGAACGAGAAAGCTTTCCAAGCAATCCAAGGCCAAAGATTCACCCGGTTGCACCGCCACCACCACCAACGCGTAGATCGCGCGACGGGGAACACAACCACACCAAATTCGTCCACAAATCAGAACTCTGAAATTCCCAGGAAAGTATTTACCTTGCTTATTTTCGTTAATGCATCATTCATGTTAGCCTAGGTTGATTAGGATGAGTTTCATAGAAGAAAACCCATGTTGGAGATAAGAAAATCGCATGTAGTAATGATTTGAGTGATAATCTAGAAACCCCTTCATATGTAGAGGCTTAACCACGAATTTATGATGAATTAGGAGTAGAATTTCTGGAAAACGACTGATTAGAACAAAGTTAAAGAATTTCTAGGGTTCTTGAGATTTATATGAGTTTTGGCCTATTAATCCATGGTTATTAATGAAAATTCGCATGCTTTACGTAGAAGATGTATGTATGGGTTTATACTGTTTGTAGTACGAATTTTTGGGAGTTTGGGTGTGAAAAATATGGATTTGATTGAGGTTGGATTATGAAACCCGTAATTGTTAATCAGCAGAATTCGCCATACCTGTTTGATCGATCGATCGAACCAGGTGTGTCGATCGATCGACGCATCGATCGATCGAGCTCCTTCCATCGATCGATCTACCACTTCTGGCAGACTCATATTTCCCCTTTTAAATAGTTGAATTAAATTTAAATGAGTAATACTCCTTAGACATCCTTATTAAAATATTTTGGGAGATAAAGAAGACCAGTAGGACTTATTAATAATTATGAAACCTTTAATGTAGGACGAAATTTTCATTTTTGGGATGTTTACATATAAGGGACGATGGAATTATGTATTAAAGGGAGAGGCGCGTAAGATTGATACGATGGAATATAGATGAGTACCTACTGAATTCTACACTTGGGAGGATAGAGTCCATGAGTGTTACGTAGTAAGTTGGAATAATCCCTCAAACTAAAATTAAGAGATGAACCGTTATAAGTGATAACTAAATAATGAGAAATAAGTATAAATGTTATAATTATGGGTTATGAGATGAACCTAAATTTTTTATAGAAAAATTAGTATATTTATATGACTGTGTTTATACATATACTATATACGTGTGAAAATCATGCCCACGCTACTTGCTATCCCTAAGGTTACCACGTTGGGATAGTCTTATCTTGATGGGACCTTTATGGGGGATATTGACTTATACCCAATAAGATAGGAATCCTAAGTGCAGGCTATCGAATCGATAGTCACGGTCCTAAGAGACGCGAGGGTATGTGCTGACCTCTTGGACTTGGAAACTATGGTTCGCCTCAATATTGTTTGTGTATGTACTAATACAGTTCGAGAGTGATTCCGAACTTGTATTTCCCTTAGTACGAGTGATACGGGGATTGGATAGCAGAGTATGCCCGCACCATAATTATTACGTGGGGTGCCGTTAGAATATATATATTATATGAGTATTTAATATATATATTAAATTCGGGAATCTGGGAACTACCTATTGTGTTTATGGTAAGTAAGAAAGGTATAATTATTACAATTGGAAAATGTTTTTTTAAAAGTATAATGTGTTACGGAGAAACTTTATTAGTGATTAAGGTTTAAATGAGAACTTTGTTGTCAAATGAAATTACCCCCCTTAAACAGTTGAATTGTTCAGTTTAAATCTTAGGAGTAACCTAAGATAAGTTAAACCGTTGGGAAGGTTAGTGCGATAGGCGTGCACATTAGAAGAGAGGTGAGAATTTCTCAAGGGTGTGTCGCACTAATATGTTGTTGCATTGGCCTGTAAACATTTTAAATACTTACTAAACAAATTTTAAATCATTTTTACAATTGGGCTCTGACCCATTTCCATTTTTCCTTTCTCTCTTGTATATATATATGTATATATTACAGGTGCCTAGCCAAAGGGGCGTCTTGCATAGGATCCTTTGGAAGAAACGTGCTGCAGCTTAGGTGGAAGTTGCAGGCCTCTTGTTTAGACGACTTCATTTATTTGATTCCACTCCTAGCATATCTATTCAGTTGGGCATATGTCGCCCGTTTCCTTTATTCAGTTGTTTTATTGGATATTGTAATCCATTTATTTTCAGTATTTTCACTTTGGGATTTATTACTGTCTGGATGTTTTACATTAAGTTTTAAATGTTGGGATCTAGTTGTTGAATGTTTAAATTATTTGGATTATTTGTTCCAGGAAAATTGTGGTGTGACTATTTAATATTGAATTATGTAAAGTTGTAAATCATCGGCTATAAATAAAATTTGGAGAGTAATGTCTAAAATGGTTTTTACACTTAACTTAATCAATTAGGGTGATTAAATTGGAAAAGTTATTTTTACGACAGTGATGCTAAGAATGAACCAACTGTTCACCTTGATTTTAATTTAATAAAGGAGTGATCGCCCGGTATTTAATTAGGCGGGGTGTCACAGGTGGTATCAGAGCATCAGGTTCTAGTGTCCTTTAGGATCTATACGAATTATTATGCTTTCAGCGTTGCTTGTTTGATATAGAGCCCTATGTTGAGGATTGTCAATTTCTTGGACGAGACTTCGTTCTCCAGCTATAACGTATGTGTCTTAGTGAATTCTATTGAGTTTGGATGTGTACGTGTGCCGAGCGATGACTGATGTCAGAAGAGGATCGTTAAGCGGACCTCAGGAGGATGGGCTCAGTTGAGGTGGAAAAATATATTCGAGGATGATGACTGTAGTCGAGGTCACCTCCATTAGGGCACGAGAAGCCATGACTAGAAAGGTGACTAAGGTGCAACCATGATTTCCAAAATGCTGCTATAGTCGAATGAGGTGCGATGGGTAAACTCACCCAACGTATTACAAAACGTGTAGAGAACTGTCAGTGGGAAATTCTAGAAATGCGGAAATTATGTGTGTTTAAAGTATCCAAAGGTTTAGATATAGGACGGAGTGTGGCTAACTGAAAGTAAAAATTTAGAGAAAATTTTTCTTGGCTTTCAGGACGAAGTTATAATGATGGGAGTCAACCACCAATTTTAGAAGTGGAATGCTATGTCTATAGGATAACTTTAGGTACAGTGTTGACCATATGTTCCTTCCTCAACTGTTCAGGATTAGAAGCGAACGTGGTTCTGAACTCATCGCGGGAGGGCATGACAGGTGTCCATTTATGAATATGAATCTTAACCGTTAGCAAATTTTGTATCAGAAGATGTAGATACAAGTGGAGGAAACGACTCCAAGTGGGAGACCAACTCGTAATAATTGTTGATAACACTCAAGGAGGAAATTCTGATGAACGGCCGATTCAGAGGTTGACAATGTCGTATTTTGTCAATATAAATGAAAATAATTCTTTGTGGGGGAAGCTAAAAGAATCGAAGAATTTAGTCGGGAATAAGACTGAATACAACGGTGGTGGTGTAACCCCACAAAGGGATGTGGATACACATTAGGGGACCCATTTAAATGATTCGGATAGTTAAATTCTTACCAAGTGATGGTAAATTTAGTAAGTATTATTATAGATAGTGACATGATCTTTAGGGGCTAAAAGGCTAAGGGTATAATCGAGGCAGGAAACAGGAATAGAGGCTACTAAAGTCCAAGAGAAGGACAGTCCTAACCTGGTTAGTAGGACAGGTGATAAGTGAATTATCTGTTGAGGTATTTTTGTGCGGAGTGAGATCGCTCACGATAATATGTTCCGAAGTGAGAAAAGGGACAAGAATACGGTGCCTATTAAAAGACAACGATTAAAGTAATTTTGTTTGGTTTGAGTAGACGTGTTACGTCCGGAAACCATTTACACAGTCAAGACGATTGGCAAGGTGGAAGTGTAAGTTGTATCCTCAGAGGATGCGGCGTGTTTATGTTACACGAGCGAGTCACCATATTTTGTTCATTGCTAGACTAACATGTGAGACGAGTTTAATGCATATAATTATAACGTTATTATTATGCAAATATTTTTCACTAAGTGTAGCGAGATTTTTCTTTAGTGCTATCCGTAGAGGATGGATGAGTAGATTAACAGTGTTATGTACCTTGTTGAGGTTACTCGTTGTAGTGATGTGATACGCGAGTATTATATTATCTTTGTTAAAACGTTATAGAAAAGGTTAGGACTATAGTGGGCAATTATTTCAAGGCTATCGGAGTGGTTGCATTAGTGCATCATGTTTTTGTTCTGGCGAGGCTTCACCTGCAAGAAGGTTGGACTCGAACGTATATTATCTATCCTAGAGACTTCGGAGGGGATAGTGGGTTCGGGATATTCGATGCCAATGTATGTATAAACTCGGTTAGTATGATTCAGTATGTATCGGGTTTACTGTTGAGCGAAAAGATTTTATTTAGTATTATGTTGAGCACTCAGGACTTGGTGATAAGAAGAGTGCATTGTAATATCTATCCTCTAGAGATGTGAAAATTAAGAGTTACACCCCTATTATTAGAGAAAGAGATTTTGAGAATTTCGATTGTATGTATTTGAGGTTTGTGGAATGCAATTACCACCAACTAGTACTGACCAAGTATAAATTCTTCTGAATTTATACCCTTAAGTTAGTGATTTTTATATCCCGAACAAGGTAATTGAACCATTTTTATTCCATATCATTGCCATTGCCTGTTTCTAACAATTTCCCCGAGTTTCATGTATTTCTGATGAATTTTGTTAGGAATGGAGTGCAAGAAAGAGAGAAAGAAATCGGAAGAAAGAAACAGAAGAAAGGACGAAAAGTCAAAGGGCAAAAACGAAAAGTTATACCCAGAGTTCAAATTCTACACCTAAAGGGAAGTTAAAGAGCTTGATTTCACAAGAGCATCGGAAGAAACGACACGCAAATTGAATCTTGAGATCAAAAGTTATGGACAGTCAAAGAAGAAAAGGAAAAAGTCAGCCTGGAAGAAATCGGACCGATCCGGTGTATATCCGGACCGATCCGAAATGACACAAGTCCAGTAGACCCTGGATGGATGATAAACCGATGACAGCAGAACCAATCCGGTGGGTACCGGGCCGATCTGGTAGAATAAAAAAAGAATCGATCCGGTAGCTGAAAAACGAACCGATCCGAGGGCTATCCGGACCGGTCCGGTCATGCGAAATCCTGGAATTTATTATGAAGATTTTGATGTGCATAGCTGGTGGAATCTTGTGCAATAAGCAATTCTGGCTGTCAAATTCGTGCTAATTGGTGCTATAAAAGCCCATGCCCTACCTCATTCTAGGGGGTGGATTTAGAGAGAGAGAGAGCAATTCAGAAGTTAGGAAATTTTCATTTTCTTGGGTAGGAGTTTTCATAAACCCTAGTTTGTAAGGTTGAGAGAGACAAAATTTCTGGATTCAAAGTCTTTTCCTGTTGCTAAATCAAGTATAACAATTCCACTCGCTTATTTGGTATCTATGTTAGTTAAATTTCAATTGTATTGCAAATTATTTCTAATGTTTGGTAGGTCTATACTTCTGTGTATGAATTTGTCTTCTAATCAAATCATGTCTAGCTAAATTCTTAAGGGCTGGGGTACATGAACTCACTCCGAGGAAAATTACTTATGTAGAAAATAGAGGGTAAATTAAATATTGACCGAATCGTGGAAGGAAATTACATGAACATGCCAATATTTTAATCTCTCTTGCCCTAGGTACTTGAGATGTTTAAGAACATTTTACAAGTGTAATTGTCCATTCAACGCTTTATATTTACCTTTGATTTCATATGGTGAGGGCTAGATCCTTCATATATGTAATGCTTAGGATTTATAAAGATTGGATTTAGTCAAGAATTTTAATTTACAATTCTAGTATTCTACACGGTAATTCGTTAAGGTTTGAGGGATTGTACCCTACCCTATTTTCTCTTATTTTTCAATCTAATTTCTCCACAATTTTTTAGGGTTTTCTCTTCTTTGAGTATATTTTATTCCAATTGCAATTTCTGATCATCAATCATCTTTATATTTCTTTGGAGGAATCATTTCAAGATTTAATAACTTCTCCTACAAAAGTGCCAATTTTTAATCCCTGTGGACACGATCCCGACTTGTTGGAGTATTACTAACGCGACAGGCTTTCACTTGAGCCTATAGAAAACGCACTTTTGAGACAAATTCTTAGTCGCGTCAAGTTTTTGGTGCCGTTGCTGGGGATTACCAATTGGTATAAAGTAGGAAAGTGATTTTAATCTACAAGTGATTCCAAAAATATATATATATATATATATATATATATTTTTTCTACATCTCATCTCTTATGCGTTTTCATGCAGAATTCATCTTCCACCCAAGTTCACGAAAATCCTATTGCTGAAGCAAATTCTGAAAATTCCCATACCACTGACTCTCCTCATTTTTGGGTTCCTCCTCCTTCGCCTAACAATTCAATCACAACTCGCTCATTAAGTCAAACACTAAGTGTGAATTCTGAATCTTTAGGTAGCAATATGTCGGTGCACGGTAGTGTTGGTATTGGTGCTGGAGAGGAAGAGATACCATATCTTCCCATGAAAGATATTTTATTTCCAGAAAGAACTGTTACCCCTGGTTGAATTTTACTCCCGTATAATGCTGGTCAGTTCCACTTTCGAAATGGGATGATCCAAATTCTTCCTACATTTCATGGGATGGATTCGGAAAAACCATATCTCCATCTTAGAGAGTTCGAGGAAGCATGTGAGACGTTTGATGACCACTCTTGGCCACAAGATGTTATCCGGTTAAAGCTTTTCCCTTTTTCCTTAAAGGATAAAGCCAAAACTTGGTTATGGTCACAACCCCCGAATTCCATATTATCCCGGATAGATATGCAAACTAAGTTTCTCTCCAAGTTGTTTCCACAACACAAAACCAATTCTGTCAAGGCATAAATACAAGCTTTCCGACAAAATGAGAATGAGGCCTTCGACAAGTGTTGGGAGAGATTTCAGGAGTTAGTTAGTGCTTGCCCACATCATGGATTCGAAAAACATCATTTGATTTCATTTTTTCATCAAGGCCTTACTTTAGCATCTAAACAACTTGTTCAAACCATGTGCGAAAGACCTTTTTGGGAGTTAGACTCAAGCGATGCTGAGGCTCATCTGAAATATGTAGCAGAGACTACCTAAGCATGGGATATTTCTGATCCTAATAGTCAAAATAGAAATCGACAAGTGTCCAATTTGCCTGCTGCGTCCGGTATCTATAACTTGGACAAGGACACTTTGTTAGATCGAAAATTTGACCAATTGGAAAAGAATTTCAGAGACATGATTGAAGTGCGATTGAGAGAAGTAGTTGGACCCGTGCAAGCTGGGAAGGACAAAGTGTGTGCCATTTGTGCTGCTGGTCATTCTACCGAGGATACCCTACCATTCCTGCATACAAGGCAATGTACACTGAACAAGTTGAGGCAATATGGGGTTTTCGCGGAAATTATAATGCACCGCAAGGGAATTCATACAATCAATCATGGAGGAATCACCCTGGTTTCAACTATGGACAACCACAAGGGGGGATGGCTCCTAACCCACAGGTGGCTCTACCACCACCACCCCCTCAATTTCAGCAAGTGGCTACTCAGATGCATCCTCCTATGCAGGTACCACCTCCTGGTCCATATGTTGCTCCACCTAGGTAATCTCTTGAAGCTAATTTGAATCAATTCATCCAATCTCAAAAAGAGAGCAATGCTAAATATGATCGAATGTTCACTGAAATTCATACTAGCGTCTCTAGGTTGCAATCTGCAGTGAATACTCAGGAGAAGGGTAAATTCCCAGCTCAAGGCCAAAGACCTCCTTTTCAAGGACAACCCACGATTAGCTCCACATCATCGGATTTGCCAGAACAATGTCAAGCTGTTACTACTCTTCGTAGTGGTCGCGTAATTGATCTAGCACCAAAACATCCCAAGGAATCTAAAGATAAAGATGAGGGAGTTGAACCTGAAATTCCCAAGGAATATCAAACTTCCGAGTCTACTGAGACTCCATTGGATACGAAAGATAAGATGAGGGAGTTGAACCTGAAATTGAAGTCAAACTGCCCACTGCTGCTCTATTTCCTCAACGCTTAGCACCACCTAAAAAAGGGGCTTCGCGTACAGAAGTGTTGGATGTTTTGAAGAAAGTAAAATTGAACTTGCCATTTCTTGATGCTATTCAACAAATTTCAGCATATGCCAAGGTCATCAAAGATCTTTTGACTGTCAAACGACGGCTCAAGGTGAAGAAGAACGTTTTCTTGGCACAAAATGTGAGCTCGGTCCTTCTCAATGATCTACCACCAAAATTTAAGGATCCTGGTGCGCCTACAATTTCGTGTGTCATAGGAGAAAAAAGAGTGGAAAAAGAATTACTTGACTTAGGTGCGAGTGTGAACATCCTTCCATACTCCATCTATAAGCAGCTTGATTTAGGTGATTTAAACCCTACCCGAATCACTCTACAGTTAGCTGATCGAACAGTGAAAGTGCCTCGTGGGGTTGTGGAGGACGTGATAGTTCAAGTGGACACGTTCTACTTCCCTGTTGATTTTGTCATTTGGGACACTGAGCCTGCTCCCCATGCGAGAAATCATGTTCCAATAATATTGGGCCGTCCAACTTTAGCCACTGCTAATGCTTTGATCAATACACGGAATGGCCAAATGCAACTCACTTTTGGAAACATGACTCTCGAGACCAATATTTTCAATGTCGCTAACCAAATGGGTGATGAGGATGAAATTCTTGAGGTTGATCTTATTGAAGATGTGGTGGATGAGCACATCGAGAAGATCATAGGAGGAGATGCACTGGAAGTGTGTTTAGTGCAAAGTGGTGAGAAAAAGAGCCTTTATACTGAGTTTGAGCGTGAGATGGAAGAGTTGGAAACTTGGTTACTAGAAGAAGTGAGTTTTAAGAAATTAAGAGATGTTGACTGGATTTCTCGGTTTGAAGAATTACCTCTGAGGGAGACAACCATGATTCACTCAGAAAATAGATTTCCTAGTCTTGAGTTGAAGAAACTACCCTCGCACGTCAAATATGATTTTCTGGGAGATAATGATACATTTCCTGTTGTTATTTCTTCCAGTTTAAAAAAAGAGCAAGAGGGCCTGTTGTTGGATGTGTTACGGAAGCATAGAAGTGCTTTTGGTTGGACTATAGAAGATTTGAAAGGTATAAGTCCATTGATTTGTACCCATAAAATCCATTTTGAGGAAGAGGTGAAGCCCTCGCGAGAGATGCAAAGGAGATTAAACCCAACTATGAAAGATGTAGTAAGAGCGGAAATCATCAAATTGCTAGATGATGGGATTATCTATCCCATTTTTGATAGTAAATGGGTGAGCCCAATTCAGGTCGTTCCAAAAAAATCGGGTATGACTGTGGTTGAAAATGCCAATGGAGAACTAATAC
Source organism: Sambucus nigra (assembly GCA_949130495.1). Classification (NCBI taxonomy): domain Eukaryota; kingdom Viridiplantae; phylum Streptophyta; class Magnoliopsida; order Dipsacales; family Adoxaceae; genus Sambucus; species Sambucus nigra. The sequence continues at coordinate 293,693,985 of OX422213.1, forward strand.
CTCAACGCACCACCACCGGGTGGCGTGTATGCATTGACTACCGAAAGCTCAATGTCGGAACCAGAAAATACCATTTTCCCTTACCGTTCATCGATCAAGTGATTGAACGAGTGGCGGGCCATCCTTACTACTGTTTCCTAGATGGGTATTCTGGTTATAATCAGATTCAAGTGGATGTACTTGATCAAGAAAAGACGACTTTTACATGTCCATTTGGTACGCTTGCCTATAAACGTATGCCATTTGGGTTATGTAATGCACCAGCAACTTTTCAAAGGTGCATGCTAAGTCTCTTTAGCGACATGATTGAAAAAGGTCTTGAGGTGTTCATGGACGATTTCAGTGTTTTCGGTCCATCTTTCAACCAATGTTTAGCTAATCTTGAAAGAGTTCTATTCCGGTGTGTGGAAAAAGACTTAGTCCTTAATTGGGAAAAATGCCATTTTATGGTTACTGAGGGCGTAGTTTTAGGCCATATAGTCTCATCTCGGGGGATTGAAGTTGATCAAGCAAAAATTGAAGTAATAGCTGAGTTACCCCCGCCAAAATTGCTTAAAGATGTGAGGTCCTTTCTAGGCCATGCTGGATTTTATAGAAGATTTATCAAAGACTTTATCGCCATCGCTAGAACTTTGAGTAATCTTCTCATGAAGGACACTCCATTTGAATGGAATAAAGCATGTCAAGAAGCTTTTGATAAACTTAAAAGCATGCTAATTTCCTCTCCTATCATGCAAGCTCCTGACTGGTCACTCACATTTGAGCTTATGTGTGATGCAAGTGATTACGCGATTGGGGCCATTCTTGGACAAAGAAAAGACAAGAAAGCTCATGTAATTTACTATGCTAGCAGAACATTATCTGGCCCTCAGCTTAATTACTTTACTACAGAAAAAGAGTTACTAGCAGTCGTTTTTGCTCTCGACAAATTCCACTCTTACATTATTGGGTCGCCCATCATTTGCTTCACTGATCACTCGGCTCTCAAATATCTCTTGAGCAAGAAAGATGCCAAACCCCATTTAATAAGGTGGATCCTACTCTTACAAGAGTTTAATCTCTCGATTCAAGATAAGAAAGGAGTAGAAAACGTCATTGCTGACTATTTGTCACGCCTCTCGTCCGACGTACCTATTGATACCATTCCCATGGACGAGTATTTTCTGGATGAAAATCTATTTGCTACTTCTTCTCTCCCCTGGCTTACGGATATAGTAGATTACCTTATCACTGGAATTGTTCCCTCTAATTGGACTCCGCAAGAGAGAAGGAAGTTCATTACATGGTCACGCATGTTCTTTTATGATTATCCATACTTGTTTAAGTATTGTGGTGATCAAATCATCTGGAGATGTGTCCCTGATGAAGAAATCCAAGGGGTAATTCGATTGTGTCATACGGAAGCATGTGGAGGTCATTTTTCGAAAAATAAAACTGCAACGAAAATCCTTCAAAGAGGTCTCTACTGGCCCACAATCTTCCGGGATATGAATACTTTTTGCAAATCATGCGATAGATGCCAAAGAATGGGAGCTATTACTCGCCGTGACATGATTCCATTGACCCCAATTCTAGTCTTGAAGTTTTTTTTATTGGTGGGGTATTGACTTCATGGGGCTGTTTCCACCTTCTTTTGGTTTTCTATACATCCTCGTCGCTGTAGACTACGTCTCAAAATGGTTAGAGGCAATAGATACAAAGACGAATGACAATAATGTGACAATAAAATTCATTCAAGAAAACATACTTTTTCGTTTCAGAATGCCTAAGGCTATAATCAGTGATAATGGAACCCATTTTTGCAACAGGCCTATGGAGAAGCTAATGCGAAAGTATGGAGTTGTCCATAAATTTGGAACAACTTATCACCCTCAATCGAATGGCCAAGCCGAGCTCGCCAATCGGGAAATCAAAAATATCTTGGAAAAGACAGTCGAACCTAATAGGAAAGACTGGTCTCTCAGATTGAATGATGCGCTCTGGGCATATAGAACTGCACATAAGAATCCCCTTGGGATGTCCCCATTTCGATTTGTATATGGCAAGCCTTGTCATCTTCCGGTTAAAATCGAACACAAAGCGTATTGGGCTATCAAAAGGGTGAACTTTAACATGGATAAAGCCGGTGAAACACATAAGCTTCAGTTGAATGAGTTGGAAGAAATACGCAATGATGCGTATGAAAGTGCTAAAATATCCAAAGATCGAATGAAACGAGCTCATGACAGAATCATTCAACGGAAAGAGTTTAATTCGGGACAAAAAGTACTTCTCTACAACTCGAGGTTGCACTTGTTTCCCGGAAAATTGCGGTCAAGGTGGTCAGGTCCATTCATTGTGAAAGAAGTATTTCCCCATGGAGTTGTTGAACTCGAAGATGAAAAAGGGGGAAACACATTTAAGGTCAACGGGCATCGTCTCAAGTCGTATTTGGAAGAGATCGTCAAGGAAGCCGACACAATCTGGTTGTCAGACCCCATTTATGGGGATTGACTGAAAAAAAGCGAGGTGAGGTCGTCGCACCCCCTACGTGTATGCGATGAAGGATGTATATAATAGTTTTAGGATGTTAGAAGTCGTAAATATGTGTTAGGCCCGGGGTAGGGAATCCAATGTTTTGAGGGGTGTTAAAGTTTCGATGAGCATTGCGAGAGTTTTGAAATGTTAGGAGCTGTAAAGGAATCATTGGAATGGAGAAAATCAACTTAATAGTGAGAAGACCAGAAAAACAGGGAAATTCTGGAAATTCAACAGACCGGATGGATCCGGTCCTGAAAAAAAGAAGAAACAATCCGGTTAAGTCGGATCGGTCCAGTCATGAAAAAAGGAACCGATCCGGTTAAGTCGGATCGGTCCGGTCCTAAAAATCGGATCGGTCCGATAATCTGTAGGTGCTACTTCCCGAGGTTCACACCTCTTCAATCCAAATCACATTCATTCCCCCAATCACTTCCTTTCCCCAAAACTTTCGTCACCTCTATTTCCCCCCATCCATTCCCTCCTATTTCCTTATCCATCCTATAAATACCCACACCTCCTATCCCTATTCCTTCACATATCCATTTCCTCTCTTCTATCTCACTTTCTGTATAATTTTCTCATACCCATGGCTGCTCCCTAGAAATATACCTCCATTGAAGTCCTGCCCGACGGTAATGGAAAAAAACGTTCTCGCCGTGAGGCAAATTAGTGCCGACGGTTTTTCAGTTCGACGCAAAAAATCCACATTGAATGTCAAGTACTTTTGGATCAGCTGCCGAATTCTGTCACAGGCATGTTCATGTCACGAGGCTGGTGCAGATTTTTTAATGAACCATTTGAGGCAGTTTGGGAGAATGAAGTGCGTCAGTTTTATGGTACGCTTGTCCGTACCGATGAATTCGAATCCCAAGCTTTTGTGGATTCCACACCAATACCGTTCTCACTTGAACTTCTGGTCCAGAAACTCGAGTCTAAAGGTGTGATCACTCCAGATCAATTTGATTATCCTAGTCCCGATCCCGTTCTATCCAAAGCAGTTTGCATCTCGAGAATCGAGTCGGGTGCGATTTGGACTACCGAAACCTTTCCTGTTGGTTGGTTATCCGACAAGGCACGATTCACTTTTCACATTGTTTGTGCCAACATTTTGCAAACCTCCAATGATTCGGCAATGCACCCGCGTCAAGCTACAATGATGTATCACTTGTTTGATCATGCAACTATTATCAATTTGGCCCGCACATTTTACAATGATATTCTCTTTGTGGCCTACGACAAAAATGGTTGGGCCCCTCTTCCTTATGGCCGTCTCATTACATCCTTACTCAAGGATGCCGGGATTGTGCCACCACAAGATCTTATCAACGTGCTCAAGCCATTAGGCCAAGAATCCCGCACTCAAAGTGAAAGACAAATCCAGTTAATCCGTGCACGGCGCGGCGACGATTCGAGTGATGAGGAGACTGATGCGGAAGAGGACGTTGCTGATGAGGATGTTGAGATGGAAGAAGGGGAGGAGGAAGAATATGATGAAACCACTAATCCGGATTATGTTCCGATTGGTACAGGTTTGACTGAGCGCGTCCTTTCTCTTGAAACGCGTTTCGACGGGTTTATGACTTCATACGAGAGGGACATGAGTTTGGTTCTGCGTATGCAGGCTGACTTGTACCGTCTCCAATTGGGTCCCGAGACCCCCCTTCCTCCTTACTATTACAATCCTTATGATCCTACTACACCCGGAACTTCCCGTCCCCCACCCAATCCTTAGGATGCCCTGCTACCCTTTTATGTTTTATTAATTATGTTTGTGATCCTTTGTTTTCACAGTTGTGTTGTAATATACAGTTTTAGTATAATATTTGCTTGTTTTATTTATCGCACTCCTAATGTTGTCTTCTTTATCTCTCGTCCATTTGATTGAGGACAATGCAAATCACTAAGTTAGGGGGGATGACAAGTGCGTATTCATAAAACTTCGTATATATGTATATATAAAATTGAAAAAAATTGAAAAAGCCAAAAATATTTTTGTTCAAAATAAATAAAAATTGGAATTTAAAATTTTCAAAAATATCACCTTTATTCTATTTAAAGTCTCAAATTGTTAAATCATAATGTACTAAGCCAAAATTAACCGAAGATGGAAATTGAAAGAAAATTGACGACTTTACGAATAAGTGTGGAGATTAGTCCAATCCGGTGAGATTTCGAACCTTTCAATTTTTTATGAGTTTTTAAATCAATCCGAGTTTATGATTAACTCAAAGTTCTTTTCAGCGTTTTAATAAGTCGTTGATGATCTCAATCCTTTGTTTTGATCGGTTATGGGAAATGTGTGAAATGTTGTCTCGAAATTCGTGCTAAATATATCTCTAAACTTAATTAATCTCGAGATGCATATGGTAATGTGATTAGCAATTCGGACAATGAAGTAGGCCCTCGTTTGTTACCCAAAAATATTAGCCATAATAAATTTGTGAAAAAATTATCCCTTTGCAACCCACTTTGAGCCTGATAAAATATTTCCCTTTCGTTTGATAACCCGAAAAACCCAAATAGCCCGGAATTGTGAAAATTGAGAAAATTCATCAAGTAAGTCCAAATTGTGCAATAAAAATGGGCAAGAAAAAAAATAGTGAACAAAAAAATGAAAATTGAAAAAGAAAGAGAAAAATGAGCAAATGCCCGAAAAAACACTAATGGACGTCATCAGGACATTTTCCAATTCCGAACAATCCGCCTATTCCCAATTTTACCCTTATACACTTTTTTACCCGAAAAGTCCTAACCGAGTCCAAATTGCAAAATTAATTACTGCATGGAGAGCTAAGACATGGAAAGATAATATGAGAGATTAAATGGTGTGAACTAGAGGTGATGTTCCCATTTCCTAATAACTGTATTCCGATGATGAGATCTTTTCACCATATACTTCCTTCTTTTCAATTTTGTATGCATGAATTTGTGTCCATTATATTTACTCTTTATATCATGCATACAGAGAGAAAATAACCACAATCCGAGTGATTCGTTTGTGAGTGCATCCGTAAGAATTGGAATCAAAACAAATTTTCGGAAAGTAACGTAATGCTCAATCGGTGGAAATTTGAGGTTTAATTTCTGGCTTTGCACACACACACTATGGTTTGAGACATTTGAATATGAATTTATGGTGATTATTTTTCAAAAGGTTTAAATTGTACAATTTCTAAGTATTTTGATATTTATTTGAGTCAATAAAGAATTTTGTGGGTGTATTCACTGCAAACTCTCACGAGACAAAACTCGTCCTACTAGGGTAACCTATGGGTTTAAAGGCTTATTGCATATGCTAAATGCAATCGCTTGCCCGCGAAAAAGGTATTCTATCCTACTAAAAGAATTTTCAAGAGTTGAGCGTTAAACTAATTTCTTTTACATTGCCCGGGACGTGCAAAGTCCTAAGTTAGGGGGATTTGACCAAGTATAAATTCTTCTGAATTTAGACCCTTAAGTTAGTGATTTTTATATCCTGAACAAGGTAATTGAACCATTTTTATTCCATATCATTGCCATTGACTGTTTCTAACAATTTCCCCGAGTTTCGTGTATTTCTGATGAATTTTGTTAGGAATGGAGTGCAAGAAAGAGAGAAAGAAATCGGAAGAAAGAAACAGAAGAAAGGAAGAAAAGTCAAAGGGCAAAAACGTAAAGTTATACCCAAAGTTCAAATTCTACACCTAAAGGGATGTTGAAGAGCTTGATTTCACAAGAGCATCGGAAGAAACGACACGCAAATCGGAGCTCGAGATCAAAAGTTATGGCCAGTCAAAGAAGAAAAGGAAAAAGTCAACCTGGAAGAAATCGGACCGATCCGGTGTATATCCGGACCGATCCGAAATGACCCAAGTCCAGTAGACCCCGGATGGATGACAAACCGATGATAGCAGAACCGATCCGGTGGGTACCGGACCGATCCGGTAGAATAAAAAAAGAACCGATCCGGTAGCTGAAAAACGGACCGATCCGAGGGCTATCCGGACCGGTCCGGTCATGCGAAATCCTGGCATTTATTATGAAAATTTTAATGTGCATAGCTGGTGGAATCTTGTGCAACAAGCAATTCTGGCTGTCAAATTCGTGCTACTTGGTGCTATAAAAGCCCATGCCCTACCTCATTCTAGGGGGTGGATTTAGAGAGAGAGAGCAATTCAGAAGTTAGGAAATTTTCATTTTCTTGGGTAGGAGTTTTCATAAACCCTAGTTTGTAAGTTTGAGAGAGACAAAATTTCTGGATTCAAAGTCTTTTCCTATTGCTGAATTCAAGTATAACAATTCCATTCTCTTATTTGGTATCTATGTTAGTTAAATTTCAATTGTATTGCAAATTATTTCTAATGTTTGGTAGGTATATACTTCAGTGTATGAATTTGTCTTCTAATCAAATCATGTCTAGCTAAATTCTTAAGGGATGGGGTACATGAACTCACTCCGAGGCAAATTACTTATGTAGAAAATAGAGGGTAAATTAAATATTGATTGAATCGTGGAAGAAAATTACATGAACATGCCAATCTTTTAATCTCTCTTGCCCTAGATACTTGAGATGTTTAAGAACATTTTGCAAGTGTAATTGTCCATTCACCGCTTTATATTTACCTTTGATTTCATATGGTGAGGGCTAGATCCTTCATATATGTAATGCTTAGGATTTATAAAGATTGGATTTAGTCAAGAATTTTAATTTACAATTCTAGTATTCTAAGGTTTGAGGGATTGTACCCTACCCTATTTTCTCTTATTTTCCAATCTAATTTCTCCACAATTTTTTAGGGTTTTCTTTTCTTTGAGTATATTTTATTCCAATTGCAATTTCTCATCATCAATTATCTTTATATTCCTTTGGAGGAATCATTTCAAGATTTAATAACTTCTCCTACAAAAGTGCCAATTTTTAATCCCTGTGGACACGATCCCGACTTCTCGGAGTATTACTAACGCGACAGGCTTGCACTTGAGCCTATAGAAAACGCACTTTTGAGAAAAATTCTTAGTCGCGTCAAGTACTGAACGATAGTGAAATTTGTGAAACATTCTTTTTTAAGTGAAATTATGGGAGGGATTAAATTTTTTTCGTCAAGCGACGGAATAAAAGGGTACATGCTATGGACGGAGGACCTAACGGATTTCAATAACCGACAATGCTAGGTAGTAGTATATCGGGGGGGTTCCTTGTTTGGATTTCGCTTTGCGAGACATCCCACGCATGAAACTTAGCGTAAGGATGGAAATAGGGAGACGTTTGGTCACTATTCCTTGAGTTCGGTACCCCAATCGAAATGGGATCGAGTAATTATGTATGTAAGTTGTAAGTTGAAATTTGTTTTAAAGCCTCTAGAGCCGAATTTTGTGGTAAGGAAGCATTGAAAGTTATCCCCACGAGTTGAGGGGTGAAACGATGATAAGGAGTATTTAAATTTCTGATTTCTAGGGTGATTGCGAGTACCCAAATGTTGTAACCGCGTTCAGAACACAAGGTGAATAAAGAGTTGGAATGATTTTTAGCAGGGATTATCTGGAAAGAACTTTATTATATAAAAGAGATGACCTGTAATTAGTTTAATGAACAGAGCGTTAGTGATTTATTTTGGTTGTTGTACCTATTTGGGAAAATTGTGTACTTATCTGGAGAAGGTTGAGATTTGTTATTCCTATTTTATGGTCATGGAATTTGAATGCCCTATTCCTTCTATTTCGTTGGATTTAGTTAGTTCTACAGATGAGTAGCACGTCGTTCGCTCTCCCAGGGCAGTCGGGGTGTTGCAAAAATATGGGCATCTGGGTTAGCTGTTGTTAAAATAGTCTATGTTGAAGGGACATGGTAATAGACGTGTGAGATATATGTTTGTGGGACTAGTATAACGAAGTGGAAGTGATAGAGTAGATTAAAAGCCACATGAGGGGCGATAATCCATACATCAGTGTGCAATTAGAATATCACACCCTAATTTGATTGGAAGGCTGTGGGAAGCCATTTAAGAAGGGGTATTCCTCGAATGGAGAAGAATTAAATTGTTATGAAGAACACTCTGAGCGGAGTTGTTAGTAGTCAAGTGTGAGAGCGACTTGAGCGTACAAATATTGATTATGTTAGCATGGTAAAAAAGATCCAGAAGTGCGCACCACGAAGGAAAGAGCACGGGTCGAAACTTTCAACATACACCGAGGAAGGAAGGGGAGTATTCTGTGTCACTTAATGTGAGACATTTCAAAGGAAAATTGAGAATTAGCGGGACGTAGTGAGTAGTCTCTACATGCACCATCGATAGGTAAGGTTCGGTTGGAAGAGGAGAATCAACCAGAGAATTTTGTGTTTATCGACAATTTCTGAAATTGGAAAAGGTCGATAAAGTCGGTAAAGTTCTTGGATGGATTACCATCCTCAAAACACAATCAAGGGTTGATTCAGACATGTGATTTAAGTCGCCCGTGAAGGAAGTGATTGATATTCCTTTGGGGTGATTTACAATGTTAACTACTGTGCCCCAGACGTCCTTTGAAAGGAAGGATCGCGCCAGTACATAGTCCGACACAGTATTAATTTCTGAATCGGGATGAGATTTGTGAATCCCACCTTTGATATGGGATTTTAGGGACCAGCGAAGAGAAGGTTTCGTTTCGAGTAGGATGTATCACCCTTAGCCAGGGAATAGGCGCACGGTGATTAAAAAAAAAATTAGTGGAGCCACGTGAAGGAAGTTTTGGAATCTTGGTACAATGATTTCAGGAGTTCTTTGTAGAATAACTCGCACCTTTTTATCGCGTACGATGTGCTTATTAAAGTATTGGTGTGGGAGAACCTCGACCATTCTCCTTCCGTATGTTTAGAGGTGAGAGGATAATCAAAATTTTGGATCGGTCGAGAATAATCCGATAACTATGGTGGAATTCCAAGACTGTTTTAGGCGAACAAGAGTAGTCAAATGTTCGTATGGTTTTCCTCAGAATGAGAGTTTTGGATACTAATAATCCGAGTGGTTGACATGTAGTGAGGAGTGGCCTCCCAATAATAGTGAGATAATGGAAATTTATAATGTATAGGCGTGACCTATGCGAATGTTGTCAATTGGGAGCACCATGTGAAGTGTCTCCAATGAGGATGTCATCAAGCTTGCTGTGAGGTAGGGGCTATAGTGCTTAAACGCCTTACTATGTAGATACCTTGCGTACTGAAAAGGATATCCAGAATTGTGCTACCTGGTAGGCCTTATTTTCCGAATTTCAGGACGAAATTGCGTTATTTGGGGGGGGGGGGGGGGGGGGGGGAGGGGGGAGTATGTAATACCCCGTATTTTTATGATTTATAAATTTGGGGATTTATTAAATTTAATATGAGTTATTAAATTAATATAAATCTAGAAATTAATTACTTTATAATTATTAACGTGATGTGAGTTAGTAATTATGGGAACCTTGTTGAATATTACTAATGAGTAGAGTAATATATAATATTGGTTCTATTAAATGTCAAGAGTGAATAAAATGACAATTTTGGAAATTTGAGTCGGGATGCGCCCGTGTCGCGTCGGGACTAAATATTGATTAATAAAAGTGAATAAATTATAAGTTGCTCGTATGGTCGTTTTGAGTGCGCCAAAGTGTACGGAAGGGTCGAGATAGTCAGAAAATTGTACCCGGGGGATTAGTTTGGGTCTCGCGGCGTTTTTAGGCCTATTTAGCACCCCGGGAGGGCATTTTGGACATCTTGCATTTTTGAGTAATTAAACCCACGAAATTTATTAGGTTATATCATCCATTTGGAATGGTCCTTTAGGGTTAACAGACTCAAAATATTAGAACGGCCATAGGAGAGGGAACGAGAAAGCTTTCCAAGCAATCCAAGGCCAAAGATTCACCCGGTTGCACCGCCACCACCACCAACGCGTAGACCGCGCGACGGGAAACGCAACCACACCAAATTCGTCCACAAATCAGAACTATGAAATTCCCATGAAAGTATTTACCTTTCTTATTTTTGTTAATGCATCATTCATGTTAGTCTAGGGTGATTAGGATGAGTTTCATAGAAGAAAACCCATGTTGGAGATAGGAAAATCGCATATAGTAATGATTTGAGTGATAATCTGGAAACCCCTTCATATGTAGAGGCTTAACCACGAATTTATGATGAATTAGGAGTAGAATTTCTAGAAAAAGACTGATTAGAACAAAGTTAAAGAATTTCTAGGGTTCTTGAGATTTATATGAGTTTTGGCCTATTAATCCATGTTTATTAATGAAAATCCGCATGCTTTACGTAGAAGATGTATGATATGGGTTTATACTATTTGTAGCACGAATTTTTTGGAGTTTGGGTGTGAAAAATCTGGATTTGATTGAGGTTGGATTATGAAACCCATAATTGTTAATCTGCAGAATTCGCCATACCTGTTTGATCGATCGATCGAACCAGGAGTGTCGATCGATCGACGCATCGATCGATCGAGCTCCTGGCATCGATCGATCGACCCCTTCTGGCAGACTCATATTTCCCCTTTTAAATAGTTGAATTAAATTTAAATGAGTAATACTCCTTAGACATCCTCATTAAAATATTTTGGGAGATAAAGAAGACCAATATGACTTATTAATAATTATGAAACCTTTAATGTAGGACGAGATTTGCATTTTTGGGATGTTTATATATAAGGGATGATGGAATTATGTATTAAAGGGAGAGGCGCGTAAGATCGATACGATGGAATATAGATGAGTACCTACTGAATTCTACACTTGGGAGGATAGAGTCCATGAGTGTTACGTAGTAAGTTGGAATAATCCCTCAAACTAAAATTAAGAGACGAACCGTTATAAGTGATAACTAAATAATGAGAAATAAGTATAAATGTTATAATTATGGGTTATGAGATGAACCTAAATTTTATATAGAAAAAGTAGTATATTTATATGACTGTGTTTATGCATATACTATATACGTGTGAAAATCATACCCGCGCTACTTGCTCTCCCTGAGGTTACCGCGCTGGGACAGTCTTATCTCGATGGGACCTTTATGGGGGATATTGACTTGTACCCAAGAAGATAGGAATCCTAGGTGCAGACTATCTAATCGATAGTCACGGTCCTAAGAGACGCGAGGGTATGTGCTGACCTCTTGGACTTGGAAATTATGGTTCGCCTCAATATTGTTTGTGTATGTACCAATACAGTTCGAGAGTGATTCCGAACTTGTATTTCCCTTAGTACGAGTGATACGTGGATTGGATAGCAGAGTATGCCCGCACCATAATTATTATGTGGGGGTGCCATTAGAATATATATATCTTATAAGTATTTAATATATATATTAAATTCGGGAATCTAGGAACTACCTATTGTGTTTATGGTAAGTACGAAAGGTATAATTATTACAATTGGGAATGTTTTTTTTTAAAGTATAATGTGTTACGGAGAAACTTTATTAGTGATTAAGGTTTAAATGAGAACTTTGTTGTCAAATGAAATTACCCCCCTTAAATAGTTGAATTGTTCAATTTAAATCTTATGAGTAACCTAAGATAAGTTAAACCGTTGGGAAGGTTAGTGCGATAGGCGTGCACATTAGAAGAGAGGTGAGAATTTCTCAAGGGAGTGCCGCACTAATATGTTGTTGCATTGGCCTGTAAACATTTTAAATACATTATAAGCAAATTTTAAATCATTTTTACAATCGTGCTCTGACCCGTTTCCATTTTTCCTTTCTCTCTTGTATATATATATGTATATATTACAGGTGCCCAGCCACAGGGGCATCTTGCATAGGATCCTTTGGAAGAAACGCGCTGCAGCTTAGGTGGGAGTTGCAGGCCTCTTGCTTAGACGACTTCATTTATTTTATTCCACTCCTAGCATATATATTCAGTTGGGCATATGTCGCCTGTTTCCTTTATTCAATTGTTTTATTGGATATTGTAATCCATTTATTTTGAGTATTTTCACTTTGGGATTTATTACTATCTGGATGTTTTACTTTAAGTTTTAAATGTTGGGATCTAGTTGTTGAATGTTTAAATTATTTGGATTATTTGTTCCAGGAAAATTGTGGTGTGACTATTTAATATTGAATTATGTAAAGTTATAAATCATCGGCTATAAACAAAATTTGGAGAGTAATGTCTAAAATGGTTTTGACACTTAGCTTAATTAATTAGGGTGTTTAAATTGAAAAAGTTATTTTTACGACAGTGATGCTAAGAATGAACCAACTGTTCACCTTGATTTTAATTTAATAAAGGAGTGATCGCCCGGTATTTAATTAGGCGAGGTCTCACACTATGCATGTGTGTGTGTGGGGTGGGGGTGGGGTGGAGGTGGGTAGGGTTGGGGCAGGGTGGGGTAGCGGTGGAATTTTGACTCCTTCAACCACGCAAACCAAGAAATCCCAGTCTAACTGCCTCAAAAGAGTTTCGAGCCTTCCCAGCCCGGGCAGCAAGTCCGAACTCCTCAGATAGGGGTGAAAATGAGGCGATCCGAGCCAAGCTTAAGGTTGCTCAAGCTTGATTTGTAAATGTAAACAAGACTAAAAGTATGTTCAAGCTCGGTTCATTTATATCTTGATCCATGCTCGAACGAGCTTATAAGAAAATGAAATACGAGTCAAGCTCAAGTAGCTTGGTTATTTTACACTAGTTTAGTATGAATATCGGTGATCGAGCCAAATCCGATCTGAGCTCAATAAGATAATGAACTTAAACTTTTTCAAGCTTGGCTCATTTATTTTACGAGCTAGTCTCGAACGATCTTTTTCCTGAACGAACACGATCCGAACTCGAGTAGCTTGGTTCATTTTACAGCCCTATCCTCAACATACAATTGTAATGATCTCACTACAATTGGAAATCAACTCACGCAGCACCCTTTCTTTAAGAAGAAACCGAGCCTCAGAATTTGCATATTTTATTAATGACGAAAAATAGAAAGATTATAACAACTATATAGATTTGATACATTCTCTCCCCTACAGCTAGAAGCTAATGGTTGGGCTTTCACTAACAAACTTCTAGCAGAAGGAGAAATAAAAGAAAATAAGAAAGGGAATATAGACTTGTGCTTACGAAACCTATCCACTAATGGACAATACTAAAGACATAACTACCCCTCACTAATTCAATTTATTCTCATAGCTAGTTCCCTCTCTAATTAGGCTCATGACAATCCACTATCCTTATGAGATCCTTGTCCTCAAGGATCAAAATTGGGAAACTGGCTTTTGAGGGAATAATAATATTCCGAACTTGCATCTTCAACCATGGAGTATGGCCACTGTACCAGCACTTGAGGAATTGTTTTTTTATTTTTATTCACCATTGTGCTAGTTATAATCTTGATAGGCTCCACTTCCATGTGCTTATCTTGATCCACCAAGGTAGCTGGGGGTTGAGTGAAATTTGTTCTCATATCTTCCTTTTGAGTTGAGAGACATGAAACACAAGGTGAATTTCAGAGCCGGGGGTAATTACAATTTGTAGGCCATCTACCCAATTTTGGCAATGATAGGAAAGGGTCCAAAGAATTTAGTAGCTAACTTGAGGTTTTTTCTCAGCTCCACTAGGGTTTGTCTATTTATGAGGTTGTAGCCTCAAATAAGCCATATCCCCAAGTTCAAAGGTTTTCGCAGTTCTTTTCTTATCAGCAAGCAATTTCATTATATTTTGAGCTTCCATTAAACTAGTTCTCAACACCTCTAGCAGTAAGTTTCTTCTTTGTAGATACTCTTCCACATAGGCAATTTGGGTGGGGCATGAGGGGGCTGTTTGTGTGTGTGCATGTGTGTGGTGGGTTGGGGGTGGGGAGGGGGTATATGTGTGTAAGTGAGCGTGTGTGTATATGTGTGTGTAGTGTGCGTGTTTGTGCGTAATGTCCCTTGTAAACGAATTGATTGATTGTCCCTCATTGTAAATTAGTAAATTTATATATGATTAATTATGAAAGTATGATTGCCCCTCATTGTAAATTAGTAAATTAATAATTGTATACGTTCATTGACGAAAATCATTAATTGAGTAGTTGAATTAGAAGGAGTACGGGATACACATATGTTGTTGACATTACTGTTAGATTATAGTGGATCAATGTTGGGTTGGTTAATTTTAAAAGTGGCATGACCACTGGATTATTGTCCATATGGGGGTGGGATTTTTTAACTTTTTTAAAATTACTTTGTATATCGAATAATATATATATATTATGATAATTAAATGAAACATCCTAAAATTACATATAGTCCGCATAGATAGTAGCCTTCTAGTTCTTATACGTACGCATTCAATAACCCTTAGACCCGTTCGAGAGTCATTACCCCTGTAAGGAGATAGGACCACTCTAAGTTTTGTTTATACTAATCCATGAATATACGCTTCGTACCTTTAATAGGTGATTAGTTGTGGTAGCTGTGATGGGCTGCTCCTACCGAATATCAATCCAATTTTTATGATAACCTGAATTTCAAATAATTTTTTAATTTGTAATAAATATTCCAATTTGTACCGAAACATCCATTTTTAATGCTTTTGATTGATTTTCACGTTCACTCTTGTGTAGTGTGCGTGTGTGGGAAGTAGGGGTAGGGGTGGAGATGTTTCACTCTTGTAAATTATTTTGAGCGAGATGTTGTTATTTTGGAATTCAGAATTGAGGTGTTTAACCATAATAATTCATTTTTATTTGTAGTAATTGTACATGTTTGCATGTCTTCTTTTAATTCATTTTGATATGTACTAATAACATTTTTTTACAACAAATGTCACCTTCGGGTATTAAGGCGAGGATGATGATGGTGGTTATGATGATGTCGTCTGGGCTCAGTGGCAGTGGAGGTGACGAGGGCTCCTCAACCCCTAGTCTCCCCAAATATGGCAAATTCAGGATGCCCATCGAGAATAGGTCGGGGCTATTAGCGAGATCCCACAAGCTGGTAAAGATAATCATCGGCCCGGGGTACATTAGTCGGAAGGAGGTGCCATATGAGCTCAAGTTAGCTGTTTGGGTGGCACTACAAGTAATATATTTATCTTTACATGAATATTTCAATTTTAATTTAAATTTTGATTTTGATTTTAATTTCATTTTATATTTATATTTATATTTATTTGCAACTAACATTGTATTTGTTGGACAGGAACAATTCAACCTGGATCCAAAGCTATGTGATTCCATCTTGGAGCTGTTGAGGGAGCAACACAAGACGTGGAAGAAAAATAAGCGGACCCGGTACTTTGGAAGACACGAGAGTCCATTATCCAATGGCGTGAATCTGCCCCGCCGAAAGAGCCGATCTCATTGGCACAATGGCAAATGTTCATTGACAATGAGATCGGGGAGAGACAATTGGCATCTCGCCAATCGGGAAGGGAAAACCGGGCAAAAAAGACGATCGTGCACTACTCCGACCGGACATCTTACACCTAGGTGGATCATAGGATGACGATAAGATTTAATTTTTCTTTATTTTAAAGAAATATATTATTCTGCTTTATTTTACATTGCGGGTTCGATACTAATTTTACTTTATTTTATTTCAGGGGACAAGGAGTAGCTTTGGGGGTAGGCCACATAGGCTCGATACTTATATGGCTCTTCGGAGAAAGAAGGGGAAGGATAAGGAGGTATCCCCAAGCATCGCAGCCATGATTCTAAGTAATCCGACATTTTACTTTTTGTTGATTACATTATAATTTTTTAATTTACTTATTTTACTAATCATGTGGTTTCTGTCATTTTAGGCAAAGCTTAAGGAAGGGCATGAGTCACATTCTGATGCCGACAAGGCATATTTGTCCACAGACGCACTTAGCCAAGTGCGTGGCTCTGATCGCAAGAGGAGGACAAGGGGGTGAGCTCGCGGGTGGCCAAATCTAGGATCATCGGATTGGATACGACCGACACCGAGTTGGCTCGAACGGTGGATTCACATGACGTGAAGATGTCCCATTTGGAGGCGACGGTTTTGGATATGTACTCATTCGTGAAGCATTCGTTGGGTGGAAACCGTAAGGGTAAAGGGAAGGAGAAGGCGGTATGGGAGGAGGTATGGGAGGATGAGGACGAGAATGTGGACCTTGATGCTTGATCGCCGAGATGTGCGGACTTTGATGATCCACTTTCCTATTTGGCTCCCTTCAACAGACTGATGCCGACACTTGGTTGGCAGAGCGTGTTTATACTGGACATATTTTATGGCCAGCGAATAGGGCGGGGGTTGAGGGACTCGAATATCATCCAGGGAGCACTAGTTCATGGACGTGAGCTTCAAGACATTGAGTCCAGGGTGCTCGTCACGAATGTGATGCTCGGGAAGGAGAACTCCCAATTGTGGTTACGCGAACAATATGGCACGACGTATATTAGTGGATGTGCTAATTCGTATATTGTGTGGCCTACTCACCTCCTTAGTGTTAACCATACCCCAGACATTTAGTGACATTGATTTAAGTTTGAATTGAATTGTTTTAAATTATTACATTTGAATTATATTTGGATTATATGGTGATGCATATTCTCTCTATTTTGAATGTATATTTTCATTATCTCTATTTTATTTGGATATATGATGTTTGAACAGGTACAACGTTGCTATAACAGGTACAAATATAGTGCTGGGCAATGACAGTGGCCATACTGCTCAGCAGAATTTTTTTCAATTCTACCCAGAATTGTCACGGTCATTGACCGTGAATTTTTTTTCAAAAATGTCACGGGTTTGTCACCGTCCTTAATCGTGACAAAACTTGTCACGGTCAAGGACCATGACACGACCGTGAAAATTCTAATGAACTTGTCACGATCAATGACCGTGACATGACAAAAAAAGTTATCTCGCCCTGAATTGTCATGGTCATTGACCTTGACAAGCTGAAGTTATCAAGGTCAATGACCGTGATAATTCGGCAGATTTGGTATAGTGTCTTCCATATTAAATGGTTAATTCTTTTTGGGATTCTTTAATATATTGGTCTAGCAAAGCCCCTGCTATTGTATCTAGAACGGTCCAGTATAGGGGGAGGGGTAGACCTAGCTGCGGAGGCATAATCACCGGAGATAGGGTAAGGTATCGTTTGATTCTATCAAAGGTTTATTGCTAGGCCTTATTCCAGACTTTAATAGAATCATTCTGGAGGATTATGAAGATGGGATCACAAATAGAAGTCAATTGGATGATGAACTGACTAATGTATTGAAGTTTACCCAGGAATCCTCAGACTTCCTTCATTGTCCGGGTTAGTGGAATTTCAAGTATGGCTTTCAGCTTAGCAGTATCTGCTTTAGTTACGTTCTCGCTAAGTAAATTCCAAAATATTTCCATTTATTATGCCAACAATGCATTTATATGGGTTTATACGCATTTGGTATCACAATAGTCATTCGAGGAACTTTTGAAGGGAGGGAACAAGACCTTGCCAAGTCTTAGACTTAATACTCATGTCATTTACGTAGACTTTGACCTCTTTACCTATCAAGTCATGAAAGATGGTTGTGACATCCCTTTGGTAAGTAGACTCAGCGCTCTTAAGACTGAATGGCATAATAATGTAGTAAAATGTTCCCTAGGGGGTGATGAATGCAGTTTCTCCCGATGGTCGGGGTGCATCATAATCTGGTTGCATTCGATAAATCCATCGATGAATGACTTGAGGATGTGGATGGTTGTTTTGTCCATAATCATGTTGATGTTGGGCAATGTGTAATCATCCTTTATATATGCTTTATTCAAATACAGATAGTCGACAATCACATTGGCGAGCCACGTGGAGTATTCGATCACACGGACGAAGCCTACATTCAACTGCTTGACCATCGCTTCTTTAACTTTGAGCGACCATTTGGTGTATAGTTTCCTTAGCTTATGTTTCACCGTATTGCATTCTGGGAATGTACGTATCTCATGTTGAGTTATTTATGGATCGATGCCATGCATGTCATTGTAGGATAATTCGAAGATGTCCATGAATTCTTTCAATAGTTCTTTGAGTTTCACATGCTCAAGCTCTTTAAGGGTGGACCCTATCCTAATCTCACGCCATTGGCTACTAGAATCGGGATTGATAACAACAGTTTCATCCTCATTAATTTGAACATGGTTATGTTATTTGTGATTATCCTTATTAATACCAGTTAAGAATTTTTCATTTACAAAGTCATCGTCATCAAGGGTTTGATTAGAATGAATACAATTAATGTCAGTCACAACAAGAACTCAAAATCCTCGTTTATTTCACTTTTGGGAAAAGTAACATTAAGAACATCATCAAAGGAGGTCTCAGTTACATTGATATCAGAAAAAGGATAAGAAACAATAGGTGAATAGATATAATAAATAATAAGGTTAGGTTGAATCTCAACAGGTTGGATTGGCATAACATTCTAGTTGAGGAGAGGCCGGTCAGTAGCCAGATCACAGTGGATAGTGTCGCATATGAATGGATCATACAGAGTATAAGACCCAGTGTTTGTAGGTTGAATGAGTCTTTTGAATCACTGTCCTCAGACACCTCTATAACTTTTGTGGCTTTCTCAGAGAGAGGTTACACTTTATGCTGGCAGTTTTCAGCCCAATAGTAGTTGTCTATAAAGAAGATTTCCATCCCTTATTTCATCTTCTTATCGACGTAATCATACCATGGTTTAGGGAAGCCATAAAATGGTAAGTCTTTTCCCTCCTTGATAGATCTTCCATTCATACAATCTCTCAAAATAGTATTTGCATCTTCTAAACCCCTTTTTAGTTATGGTTAGCGGAGCGCTTTGAATTCTTCCGGTGAAGGTTGATAACCTAAGCCACATGGGGGAAAGGCCTCTTTTAGGACCATGGGCACAAGTATCCCTTGTTAACATCGCCCCAGCACCAGTCCGAGCGTATAATGCATGTTCTTGAATATCGGTATCACATTGATGTTACCGTGATGGCTGTGTTTTGGACATATTTGATCTTTAAGACTATTCTCTTTGTAGGGGAAGTGAATCAACTCTGAAGTCTTATATGAGCATGTCATTCATCACATGTTGGATTTATAATATCTGATTGCTAGTGCTGGTAGTTTTTGTACTATCCTCATCCCCCTAAATGGTGATGACCTATCATTTGGGGAATAATTTCAATTTCTGATGAAGGGAAGAAGATACCCCTTGAATGTTGTGAAGCAATGGCTGACCAAGTAGAAGGTTAAAACATGTAGGTATGTTAATAACTTGGAATTTGGTAATAGGGTTGATAGAGCCATACCCTATTTTAAATTTATGAATCGCATTACCTCTCAGCGGGTATTATCATAAGCATGCACTCCAGTGGAAGTAGGAGTAAGAATATTAACTTTTAACCCCAAGCAATTAAAAGTTATGAGTGGATAAATAATGATGGTGGATCTGTTGTCAATGAGTGATAGTGGGACTATATTTTTCATCACTTCAATAGAGATGTGGAGGGCATAGTTCTAGTCCAAGCCGATCTGAAAAAAAGAATCTTTAGAGGAGGAAAGGAGTCTAATGAAGGTCAAGGACCCAACCAGGTTTATAGCCTCTTCCGAAGTGATGGAAGGAGGGACTATGATCTTGGTTAGAAGCCTTTTCAGACTATTTCAGTGCAGTTGGGAGGACCTGAAAATTCCTAATAAGGTGATGTTAGGTTGAGTCTTTTTTAGTTGGTCGAGGATTTTTCTCTCCTCAACGGTCATTTCTAGCATGGGAAGTTCTTGAGCAACTCCCTTTCCCTTATTTATTCCCAATGGCCGAGGATTCAGATCCTTATAGTGTCTCCCAGATCTGGTCATGTGGTTTACTATGGTGGGTAAGAATAATAACCTCGTGTCTTCATTTATTTTAGGATGTAAGGTTATTTTACTAAATTCCCCCCATCAGATCTTCAAAGGATATCATTCCACAGATGCTGATTACTGGACTGACTTTCCCTGACTCGTTTTATCATCTAATCTATCAAATTTGTCCCCCCATCGAGTGGCGATAATGTATTCTTTCTATGAGAAATCGATGGATTCAAAAACCTCGACAACTTCCTCATATAAATCTTCCCACTTAATGAGGAGGTGTAGGAGTTAAAGGGCTAACCTCCCTTGAAGGTTCAAAGTAGTAAATAGTTCAAAAATGTTATAGATATCATTGGTTTGTCAAAACATGTCATCCACGGTTCGTACCATGTTGTCTAAATTGATTTCTTCAGTTGATACCACCCATTCGTCTAATTCCAAAGCCCATTTTCGAGCTTCCATGAATAGGCCACTGAGTTTTTGATAGTGAGTGGTCATCTGAGTGGGTAATTTCATCACGATCTCTAAGAGTTGGTTCAATACAGTTGGTAACTCCATATCTTTTCCATTAGATACAAGCCCTTTGGAGGAGTAATAGAGCTTGATTGGCAAAGTAAGTAGTCTGTAGGAGAAAATATGGGAAAACTTTGAGCAATTTGGGTGAAATTACGAGTATGATGGGTACTTTATTGGGAACAATCTGAGCAGATGGATTGAATTTTGGATAATTCTCTAGAAAAATGGCATTTACACGGGTTGGAAGTGTAATTCCCCGGTCAATCAAGCCTTGAACCATGTTTTTGAGATGGAAGCATTTGTCAGTAGTGTGGCTCGCAAATTAGTAAAAGTCACATTGGGCATCAATTTTGAAGTTCTTAGGAAGCGGGTTTGTTAATGGACGGGGGTCCAAGGGTTTGATAAGGTTTTGACTTAACAAGGCGTGGTAGACTTTGCATAAGGGAGCATGGAGATCGATATATTCCTTTCTGGCTGGATTAGGGTGACTCTCTAGTGCCCAAGAGGTAGCAGGTTGAGAGATATTATTGTTGGTTGAGACTGTAGCACTGGACGACTTCTAATACTTTTTGGGAATGAACTATTCGATCACCTTTTTCGGCTCGTCTTCTGCCTTGGTAATTTTTTTTTCAATTTCTATACCCACTTCTTAGAGGGATCAAAAGTGTGGATAATAGTAACCTCTCATACTTTCTCGGATGTGGGGTAAGAAATTCTTCTTCACGATACTGGTTTGTTCTTCTTCGGAGGGTCGATTGGTCATGGTAGTAGCTTTCTGTCTCCACGACCCTATGAAGCTACTGACATTTTCCCCCGAGTTATGCTTAAGAAGCTCTAGATCATTACATGTAACCTATAGTTTTTCATTATACTTGTACTAAGACATAAATTCCAAGGAGACATATTCCCAACTATAGATTCTAGATTCTTAGAGGGATAGGAACCATCAGAGGGCACTTTCTTTAAAAATATGTTGAAACTTTGGGCCATTATATCTTCAAAGGCGCCAAGAAGGGTCATGGCTCGTTGATAACTGCGGAGGTGCATAATTAGGGGCCCGCTACCCTCGAACATCTCAATAGCTGGCATCTTGAACTTCCCTGACAATCTTTCTTTGGGATAGGGAGACATATGGGTGTAGTTAATGTAGTTCCCAGATATCCTGACTTGTTTAAATTTCTTGGGGAATAGTTTGAGGTCTTACTTGACTTTGTTCAGTTCTTCCTCCTTGGGATCAACAGGTACTGGCAAGTTAGCCCCTGGCTATGAAAGGTTTGGCATATGGAGCTAAGCTGGTGGCAACCCATTAGCAGGTGGAGCATGTAAATATTCTTCTGGTACCCAAAGAGGCTCGGGAGCGAGTGGAGCCATGGCACAAGGAAATAGGATATCAAGTTCTTAGGGAATCTGAATATGATTTCACTGCATCTCATGGACATCAGTTTAAAGGTTGTCAATCTTGTCACTGAGTTGGATTAAAAGTCCCATCAGATCAGGATGCACGTTCGGTGCTTGGTCAGTGTTTTCTATAAGAGCTGGTGAAGGTAGATTTAGAACTCCTATGAAATAACAGAGGAACAGGTGGAGCTTCAGGGCGATTTGATGGAATAATGAATCCCATATGGATCCAGGCCAAGAATCGGGTATGTGATCGACTATAGAAGGAAAAAAAATTCGAGTTTATTTTTGAAAGAAGGAAGAAATAATTTTTTTATTTTTGAAAAAGAGAAAAAGTTTTTTTGGTATTTTTTATAAAACGAGGAAAAATATTTTTGGTACTTTGTTTTTTTAGAAAGGAGGGGAAAATGAGAGAAGAATCTCAGCATGATTATTATTATTATTATTATTATTATTATTATTATTATTATTATTATTATTATTATTATTATTATTATTATTATTATTATTATTATTATTATTATTATTATTATTATTATTACTATTATTATTATTACTATGATGATGATGATGATGATGATGATGATGATGTTTTCACTTGTATTAGGTTTACCTAAATGCAAAAAATGCCCAATAGGACCTGAGCCTGGGGAAATTGGGCTTGAAAAATATGTAAAAGATGGTTTGAATCATTACCATGCTCATGGACTAAGTCCTATTTTGAAAAATGGCAAAAATAGTGTGAAAATTTGGGTAGCATGTCGACCTGGCACTTCGGAGGAGTTTCGTGTAGCAACCGGAAAACTAAATATGATTGCCCTAGGTTTGACACCTATATAAGGTTTATGGAATTTATTGGGCTAGTGGTAGGGTTCCCCCTTTGGAATGACTTTTAGGATACACTTCTTTCTTTTTAGGGAAATCGATACGTGTGGACAAGGCATTTGATATACCTGAGTGTACATGAATTTCCTCACTATATACCTCATGTGTATAGTACGTGGGAGACGAAATTCGATATACTCGACATATGTGAACGAGTTCCCTTCTATATACCTCCCGTCATGAGTTTGGTCAAGCGGTATGATGCAGGGGGAACCTGTCACACCCCGCCTAATTCTGACGTCGGCCGCCACCAAAACTAAGACGGACATGAACTAAATAAAATACCATTCTTAGCATGAGACAGATATGAGACATAAATAAACCAATCCATAAGATACATAATTGAATTAATCTCAAATGATCATAAACAATTAAGCGATAAAAGATCCATCACATGCTAACTCCAAAAGAAATCCATACTCCAATAATGATTAAATAAAGTCTGAATAATCTCAACAGAAATCCTCTAACAACTTTAGAACCGAATGGCCCAATAAAACTCCAATGAAGTCTCATAATACGACTGAAAAAGAAAGTCTAACTAAACTATGCCATAAAGTAAAAAACTCCAATTGCAACTTCAATGATAACTCCGATAAACTTATGCAGCTTCTCCAAATTAAATCCTGAAAAAGATTAATCAACGCATGGGTCAGAGCCAAATCCCTGAGCAAGAATACACACTACTCCCCTCAAATAGGTTCCTTGAATCCATACAGTAGCATTATACGCAATAAATATCACAATAGAATATTTTAAATTTAACGGGATAATTAAACGCGATAAATATAAATCACTAACTACCCGCAGAAATCCCCATTTATAAAGGCACACCAATATGATTTTAAATTCCCAAGTCCCGCGGAGTTAATCTTTTATTAATTAACCCAAATTATCAAATTTCTGAATTATTTATGTTCTTACTTAAATAATTATTTGGTATGGCGGTCCTCCCGCCTCGGGTGATAATTGACCAAAATTCATTATGGCGGTCCTCCCGCCTCGGGTGATTTCTCTACCAAAAATACACATCCCCTTGTCAAAACGCCGACTGGCCCGTTTAAACTGTCGACCCTCGCTGATTGACAAGGTTCCACACACGACATGACATAAAACGTCGGCTGGCCCGTTTAAACTGTCGGCCCTCGCTGATTATGTCGCCAATATATTTTAATACCCGTCTTATTATCTTAGGCATTAATTCTCAATTTCTCAATTTATAATCACCCCACCCTTTTAATCGATGTGAGATCCTCAAAATACCCCTTAGTCCCATAACTAAGGGTCCCCAAGTTATCAATACGTCCTAACCTATGTATACGCTGAATTTCTAATTTAAAATTTCGACCTAGTCTCATGCTTAGGCTAGCGTAACGACGATAAAGTACCAAAAATCAGCCCACCCCCAAGATGATAAAAATGAGATAATCTACCCTCACTAGTCCCATACCTAGAAGGCGTAAAGCATTAAAGGCATACCCACTAGTTCCATACCTATAGGCATTCTAAAATATAAGGAGAGCAATAATACCCAACAACCCGTCGTCACAAAGGCAACATCATAATACCAATAAGTCACACAAACAAGCATAATTAATAAATATATAAAACTACGCATGATAGTCCAATTCAATTAAATCTTTAATTTAATTATCACCACGTCAACAATACCCAATTAATCTCATTTAATTATTTTAAATTAAATATACCAAGTTTTCATCATATATTCATCAAAACCAAATTTTATTATCTCTACATGTATTACATGAGTTGTACACACCCAAAAATTATTTATTTTAATGATAGGGTTTTTTCTACATGCAACCTACCCCAATAAAACCCAAAAGTACCCAAGGGTTATGAATATTATTCAGATTAATTTTTTTTATAAAAACAGCCCCATAATTAGTATCCACTTTTTCTAATTAAATTACTAATTATTATTAAGAAAACATGTAATTGAGTGTTTAGGCGACACTTAAAATTCATAATACTAAAGGAAAAGAATAGAGTATTCATGCCTGAAATGATCGTGTTGAAAATTCTGATTAGAAATCTGGATTCCTCTCAAAAAATTAGCAAAAGAGTGTTCTTGAACAATCTTGATTAAACCCCAATTAAGCCTTCAAAAACTTGTGACAAAAAGTTGATTTTGTTGAAGGTTGATGATCATGAGTGAGAGGAAAAATATTTGGAAGTGTTCTCTGATGAAAAACTGAAGAAAAAGTGATTATGAGAAGTCCCCCTACGGATTAACAAGGTTATATATTGATTAGGAGTCCTAATCCTACACACACTCTAAAAATAGCTTACAGCGTACGTTTTCTGGGAGGGTCGATCGATCTAACCCCAGGGGTCGATCGATCGATCACCCTGAAAAAACTGACAGTTTGTCCAAAAAATGCCTATAAGGCAAAATATTATAAAATCAATATAAAAACCGTTTTAACTCCGATTTTAATTCCGCTTGAAGTTTGATTCTTCTAAAATCATAACCAACATATTTAGCCAATAAAAATTATTAAATTCAAAAATTTATTTTTCTCGAAAATTCCAATTAATTAATAAAAAAAATAGTTAATAAAAACACGGGGTGTTACAGAACCGTTCGATATACGTGGAAGGTAATAGACCAATAAAATGTGAGAGTCATATTGCTTAGGTATACTGCGACCCGCAAAACCTGTCCCCATCACAAAGTGACCCCTAGTACGTGATAAATATTGGCAATATTGCAATGCTCTTGGTGATGTAGTGTGAAAATGCATGATTCTTATTATATTATAGAGAGAGCTTTTTATTTGGCATGATGAGGAAAAAAAGTACTATACTAATAGTGGAAGAATGTACTAGTATCATGAAAAATAAATCTAGCATGGAGCATGAAGACTACACTGTGCATGGAAACATGTGAGTGAGTGATATGTGAATATCTACATGTGAGTGTGTGGTAGTGAGCCTTACCATGGATAAACTACAAGTGGCATGTGATATGTGTGAGTGAGCATGGATATATATAAGTGTGATAAGTGGACTTGTGTTCTAGTGAAGCCTAAGCATGGATTTCTAGGTGGTGTGGGAAGCATGTGAGTATAAGTGATCCTATATATGAGTGTAGGTAGTGTGAAGTGTACATGAAAGGTATTTACAAGTGTGTGAAGTGAAAAGTGAGTGAGAAGTTATATATATATATATATATGAGGTAGATATGTATAAGAACTAATAGAGGAAAAGGGGAACATATAAGTTGGTTCATATCCACAAATGCAGACAATAATAACACCCATGTAAAAATAGAGTCTAGTCCTCAAAGAATGAAACTTAGTCCCTTGTGGAGTCGCCACTGTGGCCATCCCTACCCTATTGGCACGCGCAAACGGGGGTCTTTCACCTTTCCTCCAGGCTCTTCGACTGTCGTCAATTGGGGGTGATGCATAGAGATAAAGTCTCCGGTCTATTTGACACAAAATAGGCAAAAGAAATGTTGCCACCTTGAGAGAATGACATCAAAGACATACTGATGCTTGCGAAACCAATATTTTAAGTATTCGGGGACTAAGTTATGAAATTGGAAGGTGTTAAGCACCCATACCGCCCTTTCGATCTCTCATGGGCATGTGATATTTTTCTCCTTAATAAGTCCGTGAAGTGTGTGCGTGTATATATAAGTTGGGAGTGGAATTACTCGACTTGCATCATGGATAGAGGCGGAGTGAGTTCATTCTCAGAAGTGTTCCAAAAATAATAATAAAAATATTATGTGTGCATTTGTTGGGTCACCGATCGTTTATAGAAGGACGATGGTGTAGGTTAAACAATATGCAAACATGAATTACAAGTATATCATATGAAAATAATATATGAACAAAAATAGGAGTGTACTCGACTCTCAAATTTTACCCGAGATGCCTATGTAGCTTAAAAAGGCATCAAAGTCCACGTAGTTTGCATATAACATAGGGTGGGTTTATCTCATAAATCGAATCGGAGACTTTTCTTATATGTGTATGTGTGTAAAAAGGATGTTTGAGTGTGAGAAAATGTAGTGAGAAATCCCCTCTTGGAATTTACAAGGAAACCCACTTTTCGTGCTTTTTTTAATAGAAAGTATAGGCTATGCAATACTAGTTATAAAAAAGTTGGATAGTAGTATGTGCGATCTAATGGAATGCTAATGTAGGAATTAAGTAACTAATACGAAAATAAGAGAATTTAAAAAGACAGTTAAATATATGGACCTTCTTTTGAAGCCTTGAGTTTGATCTTGAATGTTGAAAGGATGCTCTTGCAAGTGGATGAATGTGGTAGGAGGGTAGGGAAGGGAAATTTCCAAATTGGGTAAGGAAAGGATGGGAATGGCATGTGGGGGAGAGGTTTCAAGATGGAAACCATGGTGAATTCGAGAGAATGTTGTTGAGATCACTGAGACGGATGTTTATGAGGTTCTTTTCAAAGTGAGATCATGCTCTCCTTATATAGTGTCAAGGGGCTATCGAACGACATTGTCCTTGTCCTACTTATCGGCAGGAAACCCCAGACACTCTGTCGAGAGGCAAGGAAATGGGTTTGCCATTCGACAGTCCTCTGTAGATTTTTCAAAAAAGAGGTAATAAAATGCTATTAATAAGTCCAAATTGTACAGGCGATAAACCATTGGAAGGGGTATTCAGATCCCTTTAAGAATGTACTAGGCCACTCCTGGGTTTAGGAATTGACTGGAGTCAAATGGGTTTTGGAAGTGCCCGTCGGTCTTTTGAACGAGAGGGAAACTGATCATTCATCCAAATCGTAAGGTCGATTCGTGCACGAGATGAACTTTTCGAAAGGTTATGTAGGTACCTTTGATGTTCAAAAAATATTCTCTCATTTCAAAGATTTGACCAAGGTTAAAGGGGTCCGTAAGTACTCGGTGACCCTTTAGAGAGAAACGGGTCATTTGCCTATACCGTAAGGAAAATTTGTGCACGGGGTGGATCATTGGAAATGGTAATTGGATACCTTCAAAGATCTAAAGAGATTATATCAAGTTGGAGATTTAACAAAAGTTAAAAGAGGCTCGGGGAGTGTTCGATGTCCTCCAGATCAGTTTCAAGGGAAAATAGATCGTTCATTCGAATCATAAGGCCGATTTGCACACGGAGTGGACTATTGGAAAGGGGATTTATGGCCCTTCAAAGATCTAATGAGTTGTATTTTAGGTGAGAAATTTAACCAATAATCAGATTGGGGCAAGGAGATCCCGTGGCCTCATTATCAGTACTCGAAGTATGAAGTAAGTTTTATGGTGAAGGAGGAAGTACCAGGGACTTAAGGAGATGCTTAGAGGGGTCCTAAAATGTGGTATCTACAACTAATATTATGAAACGGTACAAAAAAATCCATAAGGGATAATCAAATGAGACGAAGATCAGATTTGGCTGGATACAGATTTATTATTATTCTACTACTTCAAATATAAGATCAAGGGTAACAACCAATCACTATGAAAAAGATTTAATATTATCGGACACTTGCATCTATAAATAAAAATGACCCTAATGACTTGGGGAATCTATTATCACACTTTTATATCCATGACTTGGAATCTCATCTAAAACCCCTATAATTCCAAGTCGTCTTCTTCATTTTCTAATAACAAAGCTCTTTGCTCCCAACCTTGTGGACGTAGGTAGGTCAACCTATCGAACAACATAAATTTGTCTATTTACTTTAATATTACACTTATATTTTTAGGACCAATTATTATTTAAAATTTATTGTGTGATTAAGATCCCCTACAATTTGGTGACGTCTATGGGAAAGTATAGTGAATCCCTCCCACTAGAGAGTACTAACCCTCATTCAATATGAGTGACCACCGGTGCTACCATGCCAGTAGTTGTGTTCGATTAAAAGTATACGTTCTAAGGATGGAACAGAGTCGTACAAGGTCCCATTCACCTCCTAGAGACATGGTGTTTGGACTCAAGCATCGAGGTTACACTCCTTCCATGGAACTTCCTAATTGGAATGCAATAGCATGTCTAATCAACCTCTATAAGGAGCGATTAAGCGAACGGGATGAAGAAATAACCCCATTGAACATGAAACTAACTAAGAAATCTGAAGGACTTGGTTCCAATTACCATAACCTTAAACGTCATAGGACGCGATGAATTTGATACCCAGGTTACCCTTAGCTAGCCATAATGGGAGAGCCTCGAGATTTGTAATATCCCATATTTTTGTGCATTTAATTAAACTACGTAGTTAATATCCCATTTTCGTTCACTCAAAAGGTATGATTCACACACACACACACACACACACACACACACACATATATATATATATATACAAACATGTATTTCATGAATATATGTGTTCTAAGCTAGTTGTATATACATGTATTGTCTTATTATTCATTGAAATTATGTTGTGAAAATAATAGGTTTGAACATCGATATTTTTTTAGGCTTCATTATAATGTGTTTGTTTGTTTATTGTAAGTATAATAATTTTGTTTAAAACATATAATTTGTGCGTTTATTTGAAAATGTGAAGTATTTAGTTTTTGGGTGAAAATGGCAAAGAACACAATGAATGCTCTTTGATAATTTTTAATGTTCTTCAAATGTATATAGGTTAAAAAAGTTGGATTCGATTAGGTTATAAATTATAATTAAACCAGTTTGGTATGTTTATGCACCCTAGAGTTTCAACATGATAGTGTCATGCACCTCACAAAACACATTTTAATTAACTCTTTAGGACTTAACCTATTTATTATTATATTTTGTTAATTAAATTATTAGATAGGTTATTAGTTATGTTTCACTTGTGTTTAATTTAACTAGGTTGAGCTTAAGTTTGATTTAACTAATGAATTAACTACCCCATTTGTTTACACATGGTGGGTAGTGATTCCTGCAAGCTATTATGGGTTATCATTTATACAAAGAGTGGACGGGTGAGAGAAATATACTTGAAGATGTGTACCATAGAGGTGCTAACGAGTTTGTAAAATTACAAAGAGGTGTCTTATTGATGAAGAGTTCTCCTATCCTTGCCCACATTGTAGAAATGGTAAAATGTCCGATTATAAAATAGTTTAATTACATTTATTTAACTGGGGTATGCATCATGATTATCGTGTGTGGGTTTTCACGAGCTAAAACATTAGTCCTTTTGTACCTGAACAACGTCTTGTACAATCGTCAAGTAGGACTGCGATGGAAGGACAGGAGGTAATCATAGAGCACAATATGTTAGATAATCTAATAGATGATGCTTATAGAGTTCATGTGGTGGAAAATAATGAGAATTTTGCTAAGAAAATTAATCTTATGGTGGAAGTTTTAGTTGTCGTGATAGTTTTAGGGTAAACCTTGATGATAACTAAAAACGTTTGCATGCCATGGTTGGTTTACATAGTTCGAAGATAAAAAAACTTTGCGATAAAGATCATACAATTTTATATTCCAGGGTTGGTTTGCATAGTTTGAAGAGCCATTTTCTTTTATTTGGCAATAGCGTGACTAGAATTCTAATTTGGGCGAAGGGTTTTCTCCCTATATATAATACTCTTCTAAATAACTATTAGACTATTAATAAAGTTTAAAAGGTTTTTGATTGAAGTATAAATCAATTTAAACTTGAAATTATGATTCCATATTATAACCGAAAGAGTAGGAAAAATCATGATCATTATCCGATATGCGAGGATCCTAGATATGTTCCAGAGGATAGTTAGAATGGTAAGAGATGTGCTCTTTACAACGTGCCTAAAAATATTAAAAGATTTCCCGTTGGCCCTTGGTTGAAGATATTTTTTCACAATTCCATGGATAGATGAGTCAATGACTTGGCATGCAAGAGAGACGTCAAGGATAATCTCATGTGTTAACCTATTGACTTAACCATTTGTAAAGGCATAAATTTTAATTACATAGATTTCACCAATGAATAACATAATATTCTCTTGGAAATATAAACATATAAGAATTTAAAAAGATATAAATAACCTCATCTCCTCATCCAAAACCCACCTTAGGATAGTTCATGGAACAAACTGTATCCTTTGAAAAAAGAAGCAATTCTCCCCCTCACCACTCCAACTCAATTATCATGTTGGCCCTACGTGCATATTTTAGATCTTACACATTCACATTCAGTCATTTGTCCATATCTCTACCTCGTTACTACCTCTTTCATATGGAAAAAAATGGTTGAATAAGATTTTGCAAAGTGATATATGCTTGTTGTAAGATAGACAAACTTCTTTTGAATTGGGTTTGTCTATCATAGGATCTTAGTAATAAAAGTTGATATCACAACTATTAGCATTAGCATATTATTCAAAATAAAATTATTTTTTATTTTTGTCATTATCAAATTAAAAGTTGATAATGATGTATGTCATTTAGAGAAAAATAAATAAATTTAATCATAACCATTAGCATATTATTCAAAATAAAATTATTTTGTATGCTTTTGAGTAGATTTCATTTTGATTAAATTATGTGATAGTCAGTCATATTGTGTTTGTAATTGGTTATGACAACTTTGGGTTTAAAATTGTTATATCTTGTTCGATGTCTTCAAGAGTGATGCGAAATTCATATCGTGTCCTATTGAGATAGTCTTATTTTTTGAACGATTGGGTTTCGTGTATTTGCTCCATTAACCAGGTAGATATTTTTTTATAAGTAAATTATTTGTAAATAAATAACCCGCTTAAGGGGGAATCCCGTATACAAGAAGTATACCCAACAAAAGTACTATAGAAGCCAAACCAAACATTTCATTTCGCTTCGAAAATAAATATCTAGTCTCTCTACTGTAACTCATCGATGAAATCCATGAATAGAGAAAGAGACATGGTGTGATGATTCCTAATCCAAAGTATAAGTGTATTAAAAAAGATGCGATGAAGTCTCGATGGATTCAATTTCTTTCCTTCGAAGCCCCTCTAATTGCTCTCATGCCAAACCGTCCAAAAAATACAATGAGGTGACAAGTACCTTGCTTTCCTATCACCCTTCTAATGCTTAGGACGCTTCCATGTCACCATCACCTCACTCACCTTTTGAGTCATTACCCAACAAATCCGAATTAGGGATAAGAATATATCCCATAAGCCTTGAGACTCCTTCGCTGCCTTACATAACCAACATAGACTAGCCATTTATCTCCCCCTTTTTTTGCACCCCTTCAACCGTCAAGATAGCTTGTCTCACAATAGTCCATATGAAGAAAATGACCTTTGGAGGGATCACCACACCTTCTTCCACGAGGAAGAAGTACTCCCAGATCACCTAAACACTGTGTAAAATCTCTAGATCATAAAAATTCCCTTCTTACCCTTTACCCATCTTAAGGCATCATCCCCTCCCAATGGGTTCCGCCTCCTCCAGTTCCCAGTCACGTAGTCTCCTCCTAAATCTCGAATTCCACGTGGATCTTCCCATAATACGTACTCTTCCACTATCACCTCCTTATCCATCTTTAGACGATAGATTCCCATAAAAATATTTTCCAATGATCCATTATTCCCCTATATATCCCTCAAAAATCTAATGTTGTTCCCCATCCCTAGCTGGAATACTGTGAGTCGTGCAAAATCCTCCCAACCTTGAAATATATTTTTCCACATCCCCACTCCATGAGCAAAATTACCCCTCTAGGACCCCACCGATAGCAAGGTATCCCACCCCTAGCCACAACTACTTTCCTCCACAATCTATTCTCTTCCATTTATCTAACAGGGCTATGTTAAAATTATTTAAACTCTTCACCCTAACTCCCCCCTCATTCACTGGTTACAGACCCCCTCCTAGCTCACCAAACAATATTTAAAGCTATCCTAAATTCCTCACCACAGGAAGTTGTTCATCATATTTTTCTAAGATTTCGCCCACTGAGATCGGTCAAGGTAATATCGATAAGAAATAAGTTGTTAGACTTGATAATACGCTTTTTATAAACGCCGACCTCTCCCTTTTGAGAGAAGCCATTATTCCATCATGCTAGCCTCCTCCTAACCCTCTCTAGAATTGAGTCGAAAATAACAATCAACATGAACTTAGCCCTTAAGGTAGGTCCAAGATACGTAGAGGAAAGGGAATCCACCACGCAACCTAATACCCTACCAAATGCTCCATATTCTCCACTCCCCCAATGAGGATGATCTCGCATTTCCCCGTAGTAATATGAAGACCCTAGACAACCTAGAAGAATAACATCGGCAACCTCAAATATTTCATACGTTCCTCTAATACATCACAAAAGATAATAGTTTCATATGAAAACAGAAGATGCAAAACTCTGATTGATTGAGTTTCCTGAATACTGATCCGAAAACCACTGATCCACCTAATCTCAACTATACAGCCTATTATCCTTGTTAAGTACTTCATCAACATAAGGAAAATAAGCGGGTATAGAGAATCCACTTGGTGAATCCCCATGGAGCTAAAAAAGAATCCCTCTAGGATCCCATTCACCAAGGCATAAAATTTAACAAATGATATGCATCTCTTCATCCACCGCCACTAACGCTCCCCGAAACCCATCCTCTTCAACATATGTAAAAGTAACTGCTAACTCAGATGATCACATGCCTTATCAATGTCAATCTTACAAACAACACCTAGATCGCATCTCTTCATTCGTGCCTCAATACACCCATTCTCCACAAGAATTGAATCCAAAAATTTTCTTCCCTCCACAAGAGCATTTAGTCCTCAAAAATAAGAAATAACCCTTTTAACCCTGATAGCCAAAACCTTAATAAGAAAATTATACACACTCCTTAATGAATTAATCGGTCTAAATTCCCTCACATCCATCGATTTCACCTTCTTAGGAATCTGTGTTTTGAAAGTAGAATTCAGACTGCTGAAAGAAGGTCATTGTAAAAATTTGTGGTTTGGGTGACTTGTCGCCATCCATAGTCCTCAAATCCTGCACTACCTCCTCGTCCGTTAATAACCCTTATAATCTTTCACCTTCTACCCCAAAAATGCTCCCTATCTCCAAACCATCAAATCTTGGTCTCTAAGATTCATCCTTCATGTATAATCGTTTGTAATATTGTCTAATATCCCCCCACCTCTCCTTCCTTAGTAAACTTCACTTCCCCCACTGTAAATTTCCCAATATGGTTAAAGCGACGATGTGAGTTAGCCTCTTTATAGAAAAATTTAGTATTCTTGTCCCCTTACTTCAACTATAATGGTCTTGATTTTTGCCTCCAACTAATCTCTTCCCGAATTAACCTCCTCCCTACCTCCCATTTTCTTTCCTCTCTCAATAACCTCTCTTCTGCTGAAAGCTCACCCATATATTCTTTCTCATCGAGAATTTGAATTTCCTTTATATATGTTTCGATTGTATCCTTCACATTCCAAGAGACATATTTGTTACACCATTTAATGTCGTTTTTAAGAAGATAAATCTTGGAAACTAAGATATAATTAGCATTGCCATCCACCTCATAACCTTTTCATCACTCCCTCACCCTATCGAAAAAGTCTGTTTCCTTCACCTACATGTTTTCAAATATGAAGGGAGTCCTCCCCCCTCTCTACCCCCAAGCTCCAAAAGAATTGGACAATGATCGCATGCCACCCTAGGCACGGTATCCAGTAATTTAATTTATCAGACTTTTTAAAATTATTCATATAAGTGTTATTATCACTTTAGTCCCTCATAATTTACCTTCTTTGGCACTTCAAATCTGAAATTATACAAATTGACACATAAAACCCAAAAATTTATTATTTCAGTCACTCTACTCCAAAACTTACTAGACCATTTAGTGTTTCTATCTATGAAAAGTCTCTATACAAAGTTGATTTAATATGTGTGTATCTGATGTACATTAAAATGTTGGACTCCAAGTGTATGTACAATTATTTAATACAGTTTGTACATAAACTTGGTGAGTAGAGCATTACTCATATGTTAACACGTGCCATTTGATAAGTAACCAAAAATGTTCAAATTATTACCCAAATAGACGATTTTCAATTCCTGATTCTCGATAAAAATTTCCCTTATGCGTGTATATATCTTTCTTGTAGGAAAAATGTCATTTGTAGTTTAAAATGCTTAAAATCAAGGCAAATGTGCAGTTAAATGAGCCTAAGCCTATCCCATACAAAATACCCATCCCATAATCAAACCTAAACCATCCCGATCCCTATCCCATATTTTGCTCAGTGTGTGTGTCGTATTATATATATATATATATATATATATATATATATATATATATATATATATATATATATATATATTACTGGTTCCTGTCAGTTTTAGTTCTTTTTATTTTATTTTATTATTTTATTACGGTGTTTATTTTTACTTTGAGTATTTTATGATTTTATGTAAATGTTATATCGTGTGTGTCGTTATCTCTGTGTCTATATATACTTAGGTGTCTATTTTTATTATATTTTTAGTATTATTTCTTTATTTTTAGTTTTACTATTATTTTATGGGGAGTCTTGTTATGTTTTTTTAGTTTTTATAT
The DNA here is from genome assembly GCA_949130495.1 of Sambucus nigra. Taxonomy (NCBI): domain Eukaryota; kingdom Viridiplantae; phylum Streptophyta; class Magnoliopsida; order Dipsacales; family Adoxaceae; genus Sambucus; species Sambucus nigra. Next base: position 293,729,580 of record OX422213.1, read on the forward strand.
TATACTATTTTGTATGTGCTATATATATATATATATATATATATATATATATATATATATATATATATATATACTATTTTTAATAAAGTATTACACACATGCACATTAATCCCTTATACCTCATACACACCATAACACAACACTCACCCACACCCTCTTCCCAAACACCCTACACACGCAATAACCTCTCATTTCTCACATGTTCATAACATCCAACCAACCCAAATCAAAATATTTTTTTCTCTCTCCTCTTTCACCTCTCATCTTCAACCTCTAAACCATTATCTATCTTTCTTCCATTAACACCCACCTCCTAACCATCTCAAAACTTCACAACCATACCCCCCTCACCTGATACCTCCATAACTTATCCTCTCTCACTAAACCCGAGCTCTGAACCGAAGTCCTTATACCCATAGCCTGCTTCCTCCAAATCGGGATGCTCCGAACTAGATCCCATTCTGAGCCATGGCAACGATGGCCCTATACCCATCCTTGTAGACTCAAGCTCAGCTACATTCCGAACCCGGGTATCCCCTAGACTGAACCCGAATCCAGCAACCTCTGACCCAATGTAACACCCCATAATTTTATGCATTTAATATTTAATTAATTCAGGAATTCTAAATTACTTGTGTGTCGTAATTTTAATTGAATTAATTATGGTAATATTTATTTAAATATTAATCGGGGAGTGAATGGTTAATATTTAGGGAAACTTAATTACTAAGTTAATATTAATAATTTATTTACATCATTTAGGGTATTAGTGACGGGGTATGTATTTATCTCAACCGGGAGTTGGTATTGACTAATTTGGGTGTGAGATAGGGATTTTGGTAAATTAATTTGGATTCCAATTCTGAGTGTACGGTTGAGTACGGATGGACCGAGATAGTCGAAAAAGTGTACCTGGATGTAGTAAACGGGTCGCAGGACGTTTTTAAGCATAGTCGGACCCACACGGGGGCTTTTGGGTCACTTTGGCTTGGCCCATTTGTCTAAAAACGGGACTAATCCTAATTACTTAATTATAAGGAAAAGGGGAACGGTTGTTATAGATTAGAAAACACATAGTGGGAGAGAAAACCCTAAGGAGCAGTTAAAGGCACTAGGAACAAATTTGGGGGACAAAGGAAATAGCCAAAAGGGGAAAGTTCATCATCAACCTTGAGAATCACAACTCCGAATCAGACCCTACGAAACCATAAGGCAAGTGGTTAACTTATTGTAGCATCAAATTGTATTTCGATTCATATTTATGTGATGTGGGAATCAAAAAAATTGGTTTTGGGGTAAAGAGGGAACAAATAATGGGGTTTTTGTAATTCAATCTCCTAATTAGAATTTCTTGTAGAGATTCATGTATAATCTGAGATTTGTGTATAACTGATCAGATGTGAAAGCCCAAAATAATTATGAACGAAATTGAGATAATAATTTGGTGTTTGAGTCAGGTTAACAAATAACATGGGTTTTTTCCCAATTTAGAAAAATAGTAGAGAACGGGAAATTAATTCGTTTGGGGGACTTTATGGGGGTTCCTAATGATGTTCTTGATGTGTTATTTTGATGTTAAGACCTGGGTTGAACTGTAGAGGAATTTGGAGGATTAAGATTTTCGTCCAAGGAAGAAACAAGGTCTTGGAGAAGACAAAGACCTATTCTATCGATCGATCGATTGTTGGGGATCGATCGATCGATGGTCGGGGATTTTTGGGCAATTCGACCAGTTTTAATATATATGGGGAATTTAATTAAAATTTCTTTCCCATACCTTATTTAATGAGAAATAAATAAAGGACATACATTCTAATCAATTATAAGGAAAAAATGATTGGGATTTGAGGGAATTTATGGGTGACACACTGTGGTTAAATTTTGGGAAAAATATTCCGAAATAATTAAATATGGATCGAGTGGGAGAGTTCGGGTATATTGGTTGAGCGATACCAAAGTGTTAAATTAATTTAGATGGACAGCTAATTAATTTGGAGCCGGGTATTTAGACTCGAGTATTATTTTATTTGGGCCACGAGGGCGAGTCCGAGTATTTTGATTGGGTGACACCAAAAGTAATTTAATTAATTAATGTGCAAATTAATTAATAATCGGAGTTGGGCCATAAACTCATAATAATTCGTATAGGCTTGTGCTACGGACTTAGTGCACGGTATAGCCGAGTTATTTTATTTAGGTAGATATATATATACGGTGTGCGATAGTATATATATATATGGTGTGTGCATTAATATCAGTGGCAAGATATTATTATTATTATTTTTATTATTATTATTATATATACTCTAGTGCTATGAGGAGAGGTTGCTCGTAGAGGGTGAATCCCCAAGCTTGAGGAGTAGGGGGAGTATATCTCCAGGTCATAGCATCCATTATATGGGTGAGGGGCATCTCACTTTCAGGGAAGGAATATTACCGCCTCCAATATTTAGGTTATTTACCAAGTTAGTGAGCGATTATGATTTTGGGGTAACTAGGTTATGTGAATACACCTAGTGGGATAACACTTTAGAGAATATACATCCGATGAGTTATTACTCGTGAGGATGTTCTTTATTAATTATTATTCCAGCATACGTGTGAATGTTGTAATATGACTATACATATATAATGAGATAAATAATCATATACGGGTTAATTAATATAGGCAGTGAATTGTATTATAGTTATAACGGGTGTGAAAGTGATATGAATTTAAAAAGGGAAAATGATTAATTAAGTTAAGGTTGATAATAATTTAGAGATCATAGCTATGACATACTCAATTAGAGTAGGGTAGTTGCTAGGAGTTATTACGATTATCTAGTTATGGGATAAATAATTAAGGAAATTAATTAAGGCGTTAGTAGTGCACATTAGAGGATGTTCTTAAGGAAGTGCGACACTAACTATAATATGAAGAGCAAGCATACTTATATATTACTGCAAGTTAATCATTTGCTAAATGTTTTCCAAATGATTTGGGCTCTAACCCTTGTTATAAATATTTTTAAAAACCTTTTAGGTGTCCTTCCATAGGGACGCCAAGCTTGATTCATTCCAAGGATTCATTGTTGCCGCATATGTGGATGTTGTAGGAGTTTGATAGGCGCCTCATTTCTTTCTATTCCTAGTGTAGAGATTCCTATCAGTTACTCGAGCATGTCACTCACAGCATTATTTAGTTTATGTCAGATTTGTTGAGATTTATCTTTATCTTTCTTTGCTTTTGTTGGTTTTGAACCGATGGTTTAATCAATCAGTTTATTTAAATTGCGAATGGTGGATTTCAGTTGATTGTGATTGTTTAACTTATTTTGTTTCCGCGTGAGCATTTCATTAAATTAATGAAAGATAAAATTTGGCACCAGTCTAATTTTCTCACTTAGGTGGATAGTAATTTAAAAGGCGACAGTGATGCTAAGAATTAACCAAATGAGAAACCTATTCTTATTTAATTTAGGACTGCTCACCCGGGGTTAATTAAGCGGGGTGTCAGAGATGGTATCAGAGCATCAGGATCTAGTGTCCTTAGGATCGGTGCGACTTACTATGTTTCAGTGTAGCGTTCAGTTGTTATAAAGCCCTATTATTAGGATTGTTGATTCATTTTTCGCTTTTGAGATATCATATTTCTGCTATTAGATTTTTGTTTAAATTGTGTACTTATATGATTCGATCTATTTTCAGATGCCACCGAAGACGCAGAGAGCGGAGAGGGCTGAGGCTAGGGATGGTTAAGGGAGGTTCATCAGGAGACAGAGGTACCGCCACGCCCCCACCCACCCGAGTTGATCTCCACTACTCAGGTGGCCATGATAGTGGACCAGGGAGTTGAGACAGCAATGAGGGCTATGGCAACCCATTTTGCTCAGCCCCAAGCACCACCTCCAGTGGCACCAGTAGTTCAGGCTCCAATGGGGCCACCATCTTGGCAGCGAGTTAGGGAGACCTTTCAAAAGGGTCACCCACCTGAGTTTTGGGGTTGTACCGATGTAGTAAAAGCTTATGACTAGAAGAAGAATATTCAGCACCATCTGTGCATGCTAGTGTGCACCGATGTGCAGAAACAGATGCTTGCTACCTTTCTTCTGTCGGGGGCAAACTTACAGTGGAGGGAGTCAGTTACCACCACTGAGGAAAGGGATTTGATGATGATATCCGAGTTTTAGGTATTGTTCGACCACAAATACTTCCCACTAGCGGTAGAGGATAAAATGAGGAAGAAGTTCAACAAGTTAGTACCGGGTGACCATTCAGTGGAAGTTTATGAGGAGGAGTTCACCCGTTTGACAAACTTTGTGCCAAATAAGGTTAGCGACGAGGAGTGAAAGAAGTTGAAGTTCATGGATGGCTTGGCCTGGAGGATTAGGCAATACTTGATTGGAAATTCGGTGTTGGTGACATATACAAATGTCGTTAATGCCGCTCTTCTACATTGCCAGGATCATCGCTTGCATGCGAAGGGGAGAAAGATGGTAGGGGAGTCGAGCCATAAGGGCAAGGCAGTTGTTGGTAATGACACAAGTGGTGCTCAGCAGCAGACTAGAAGTTAACAAGGGAATCAGGCTAAGAAATTTAGGCCTGGTGGGTTCCGACCAGGAGTACAGGGATTCAGGCAGGGCCAGCCGGGCCCAAATTAGCAGCATCAGGTTCCTCAAGGCCGTCAGGGCTAAGGGAACAATGGGAGAGGCCAACAGGGTCAGCCACGTTAGGGCCAAAGATAGTGGGACGGTCAGAGATGCTTCTTTATTTATGTCCAGACAGGACACTTCAAGAGGGAGTGCTCGCAGAGGGGAAGAGGCCAAAAGCAAGTTGCCCAACAAGGCAGTAGGGACAGATGCCGCCACTAGCACCGGCTCCACCAGTACCACAGTAGCAGCGGAAAATGCACTATGGGCTTGTTTACAACGTCCGAGATGTTCCCAATCCTCCAGCATAGCAGGCGTAGCCAACGGTTGAGGGTATGTTTCTCATCCATGGTCATGAGGGTAATATACTTTTTTTATATTGGAGCATCTCATTCATTCATTAAATCTAAATTTACTAAATGGGTTGGGTTACTAGAGACCGCGAGTAGTCTTCGTATGTGTGTAGAGTCGCCAGTAGGCAGCGGGGCATTGATTCACTCGATTTGTTGGGGAGTAGACATTTTGATTGGGAGTCTTCGTTTAGAGGCAGACCTCTTAGTGTTAGATATGGAGGGGTACGATGTCATCCTAGGTATGGACTGGTTGGCAGGTTATCGGGCGACTGTGGATTGTTACAAAAGGACAATCGTGTTCTCCATTCCAGTACAGGAGATGTTCCTAATAGAGATGCATCTAACCGAGGGAGGGTCGCGCACACACTTGTATTATATCGAGGAGGAGACCTCATAGGAGGTGGTAGTTCCATAGGATTCGATTCCGGTAGTGAGGGACTTCGAGGATGTATTCCAGGAAATACCAGGGTTACCACCCAGCAGGGAAATCGAGTTTGTAATCGATTTATCACTGGGGATGAGGATGATTGCTCGTGCACCTTACCATATGACCCCTTCAGAGATGCATGAGTTGAGAGAGAAGATTCAACAAATCCTGGCTCAGGGTTTCATTCGACAGAGTACATCACCGTGGGGTGCATCGGTGTTGTTTGTAAAGAAGTGGGATGGTTCACTTGGATTGTGCGTGGACTATAGGGAGCTGAAAAAGGTGACGATGCGGAATAAGTATCTATGCAATAGGATTGATGGTTTATTTAACCAATTGAGAGGGGCGTCTTACTTCTCCAAGATCGATTTGAGGTCAGGGTATCATCAGCTGCGTATCCAAGAGGAGGATGTTCCTAAGACTGCTTTTTTATCACGGTATGGATCTTACGAGTTCAGGGTGATGCCATTCAGTCTCACCAATGCTCCAGTAGTGTTCATGGATCTCATGAACAGGGTTTTAAGAGAGTACCTCGACCAGTTTGTCATCGTGTTCATTAATGACAACTTAATATATCCCGCACTGAGGGGGAGCGCACAGAGCATCTGCATATGGTTCTACAGATGCTGCGGGATCCCCAAGTTTATGCAAAATTCAGGAAGTGTGGATTTTGGTTGCGAGAGGTACAGTTTCTTGGTCATGTGGTGTCGAACCAGGGTATTGTGGTGGATCCAAGTAAGGTCTCAGCAGTGAAAGAGTGGGGACATCCCACGACACCGACCGAGGTGAGCAGTTTTCTAGGATTGGCAAGCTATTATAGGCGGTTCATTAAGGGGTTTTCAAAAATTGCGGTACCTTTGACGAATTTGACTCAAAAAGGTGTGCCTTTTATTTGGAATGATCATTGTCAATTAACTTTTAACAAGCTAAAGGACAAGTTGACATATGCACCAGTACTTGCTTTGCCGAGGGGAGGACTAGATTATTGGGTTTACATCGGCGCATCCTTACAGGGACTTGGGGGTGTTCTCTGGCAGGAGGAGAGGGCCATAGCTTATGCGTCCAGAAAGCTAAATCCCCATGAGAGGAATTACCCTACTCACGACCTAGAGCTAACAGCGGTCGTTTTTGCCTTGAGGATATGGAGACACTATCTACTGGGGGAACAGTTCACCTTATTCACAAATCACAAGTCACTTTAGTATCTCTTCACACAGAAGCTTCTAAATATATGGTCGAGGCGGTGGCTAGAGTTCGTGAAAGACTACTAGTTTGATATTCAGTATCGTCCTAGTAAGGCTAATGTGGTGGCATACGCATTGAGCCAGAGACCAACTGGGGAAATATCAGAAGTCTAGAAAGCGAAGTGGAGAGAACTTTAATATGAGGATGATGTAGCCAGGGCCTGCATGTTAGCACTATCCATCACACCTGAGATCATTATGCGAGTCGTGAGTACTCTGGTGGAGGACTAGATCTGCCAGGATTGGGTACGTCAGCTATTTGCTGAGCCGGCGGAGGGTTACTCGATCAGCTCGAAAGGAGGCCTATGCCTTAATGGGAGGTTAATTATGTCAGAGGATGAGGACTTGAGGCACGCGATAATGATAGAGTCCCATGGTTTGAGATTTGCGGTACATCCCTATAAGAATAAAATGTACTAGGATATGAGGAGGCAGTATTGGTGGGCAGGAATGAGACAGGACATAGTAGAGTTTGTCTCGAAATGTGCCACGTGTCAGCTCATGAAAGTTAACCATCAGAGACCACCAAGGATGCTACACCCACTAGAGATTACCGTGTGGAAGTGGGAGAGCATCTCCATGGCCTTTATTACAGGGTTACCTGCATTACAGAGAGGTCACGATTCCATATGGGTCATTGTGGATCAGTTGACCAAGGTGGCCCACTTCCTGCCGGCTCGCACATACTTTGAGACGATGCGTTATGCGCAGTTATTCATAGCGAAGATTGTTAAGCTGCACGGGGTACCGATAAATATTATGTCAGACAGAGACAAAAATTTTGTGGCCCATTTTTGGCAGAGCTTTCAAGAGGCCATGGGCACAGAGTTACGTTTGAGTACAACCCATCACCCACAGACCGATGGGCAGACTAAGAGAGTCAATCAGATGCTGGAAGACATGATCAGGATGTGCATTTTAGACTTTAGGGAGGATGGGAGAGATATCTTCCTTTGGTAGAGTTTGCATATAACAACTCTTACCAATTCAAGATTGGCATGGCACCGTTTGAGGCACTGCACGGGAGACCTTGTCGTTCACCCGCTTGTTGGTTAGAGGTGGGGGACAACAAACTATTGGGGCCAGAGATTGTCCAGGAGACATCTTCCAAGATAGATTTTATCCGAGGGCAGATTCAGATAGCTCAGGATAGGCAGAAGAGTTATGTTGATGCTTCATGGAGACATGTGGAGTAAGAGGTTAGGGATTAGGTATTAGTTCGGGAGTCCCCTAAGAAAGGGGTGATGAGGCTCGGCAAGAAGGGTAAATTAGTATCGAGGTACATGGGACCTTTCCTTATTATTGAGAGGGTGGGACCGGTATCATATTGACTGGGATTTCCAGATCATCTTCAGCGGATACACGACGTGTTCCATGTGGCAACGCTGAAGAAATATTGAAGGAGCAAGAGGGCCTTATGGCACATTCCACTCGAGGAAATTAATTTACAGCCAAACATCTCGTATGAGGAGAGATTGGTGGCTATTCTGGACCGTAGTGAGCGAAAGTTACGATCCAAGGTTGTTCCACTAGTTAGAGTATAGTGGGGTCATCACAACATTAACGAGTCTACATGGGAGCGGGAGGAGGATATGCGGGAACAATATATAGAGATATTCACCACAGGTACGACCTAATTTTGGGGACAAAATTCCTTTGTAAGGGGGGGAATATGTAACACCCCATAATTTTATGCATTTAATATTTAATTAATTCAGGAATTCTAAATTACTTGTGTGTCATAATTTTAATTGAATTAATTATGGTAATATTTATTTAAATATTAATCGGGGAGTGAATGGTTAATATTTAGGGAAATTTAATTACTAAGTGAATAGTAATAATTTATTGATGTCATTTCGGGTATTAGTGATGGGGTATGTACTTATCTCAGCCGGGAGTCGGTATAGACTAATTTGGGTGTGAGATAAGGATTTTTATAAATTAATTTGAATGCCAATTATAAGTGTAAAGTTGAGTCCGAATGGACCGAGATAGTCAGAAAAGGGTACCCAGGGTAGTAAACGGGTCACGGGACGTTTTTAAGCATAGACGGGCCCACAAGGGGGAATTTGTGTCACTTGGGCTTGGCCCATTTGGCTAAAAACGGGATTAAGTCTAATTACTTAATTATAAGAAAAAGGGGAATGGCTGGTTAGAGATTAGAAAACACATAGTGGGAGAGAAAACTCTAAGGAGCAGTTAAAGGCACTAGGAACCAATTTGGGGGACAAAGGAAAGAGCCAAAAGGGGAAAGTTCATCATCAACCTTGAGAATCACAACTCTAAATCAGACCCTATGAAATCATAAGGCAAGTGGTTAACTTCCTGTAGCATTAAATTGTATTTAGATTCATATGTATGTGATGTGGGAATCAAAAAAACTCGTTTTGGGGTAAAGAGGGTACAAAAAATGGGATTTTTGTAATTCAATCTCCTTATTAGAAATTCTTGTAGAAATTCATGTATAATCTGAGATTTATGTATAACTGATAAGATGTGAAATCCGAGACTAATTATCAACGAAATTGCAATAATAATTTGGTGTTGAGTCAGGCTAACGAATAACACGGGTTTTTCCCCAATTCAGAAAAATAGTAGAGAACCGGAAATTAATTCGTTTTGGGGACTTTATGGGAGTTCCTAATGATGTTATTGATGTGTTATTGTGATTTAAAGACTTGGGTTAAACTGTAGAGGGAGTTGGAGGATTAGGGTTTTCGTCCATGGAAGAAACAGGGTCTCGAAGAAGACGAAGACATGTTTTATCGATCGATCGATGGTTGGGGATCGATCGATCGATGATCGGGGATTTTTGGGCAGTTCGACCAGTTTTAATATATAAGGGGAATTTAATTAAAATTTCTTTCCCATACTTTATTTAATGAGAAATAAATATAGGACAAACATTATAATCAATTATGAGGGAAAAATGATTGGGATTTTAGGGAATTTATGGGTGACACACTATGGTTAAATTTTGGGAAAAATATTCCGAAATAATTAAATACGGATCGAGTGGGCGAGTCCGGGTATATTGGTTGAGCGATACTAAGGTGTTAAATTAATTTAGATGGAAAGCTAATTAATTTGGAGTCGGGGATTTAGACTCGGATATTATTTATTTGGACCACGAAGGCGAGTCCGTGTATATTGATTGGGTGACATAAAAAGTAATTCAATTAATTAATGTGCAAATTAATTAATAATCAGAGTTGGTCCATAAACTAATAATAATTTGTATAGGTTAGTGTTATGGACTTAGTGCACAGTATAGCCAAGTTATTTCATTTAGGTAGATATATATATATATATATATATTGTGTGCGATAGTATATATATATGGTGTGTGCATTAATATCAGTTGTCAGATATTATTAATATTATTATATATACTCTAGTACCATCAGGGAAGGTTGTGCATAGAGGGTGAATACCCTAGCTTGAGGAGTAGGGCGAGTATATACCCAGGTCATAGCATCCATTATATGGGTGAGGAGCATCTCACTTTTAGGGAAGGAATATGACCGCCTCCAGTATTTATGTCATTTACCAAGTTAGTGAGCGATTCTGATTTGGGGTAACTAGGTTATGTGAATACACCTAGTGGGATAGCACTTTAGAGTATATACATCCAGTGAGTTATTACTCGTGAGGATGTTCTTTATTAATTATTATTCTAGCATACGTGTGAATGCTTTCATATGACTATACATATATAATGTGATAAATAATTATATACGGGTTAATTAATACAGGCAGTGAATTGTATTATAGGTATAACGGGTGTGAAAGTGATATGAATTTAAAAAGGTGAAATGATTAATTAATTTAAGGTTGATAATAACTTAGAGATCATAGTTATGACATACTCAATGAGAATAGGGTAGTTTCAAGGAGTTATTTCGATTATCTAGTTATGGGATAAATAACTAAGAAAATTAATTAAGGCGTTAGTAGTGCACATTAGAGGAGGGGTGAGGATGTTCTCAAGGGAGTGAGACACTAACTATAATATGAAGAGCATGCATACTTATTTATTACTACAAGTTAATCATTTTCTAAATGGTTTTCAAATAATTTGGGTTCTAACCCTTACTATAAATATTTTTAAAAAACTTTTAGGTGTCCAGCCACAGGGATGCCATGCTTGATTCATTCGAGGGATTCGTTGCCACTGCATATGTTGATGTTGTGGGAGTTTGATAGGCGCCTCATTTATTTATATTCCTAGTGTGGAGATTCCTATCAGTTACTCGAGCATGTCTCCCACAGCATTATTTAGTTTATGTCAGATTTGTTGAGATTTATCTTCATCTGTCTTTGCTTTTGTTGGTTTTGAACCGATGGTTTATTCGGTCTGATTATTTAAATTGCGAATGGTCGATTTTAGCTAATTGTGATTGTTTAACTTATTTTTTTTCCGCATGAGTATTTCATTAAATTAATGAAAGATAAAATTTGGTACCGGTCTAATTTTCTCCCTTAGGTGGATAGTAATTATAAAGACAACAGTGATACTAAGAATGAACTAACTGAGAAACATGTTTTAATTTAATTTAGGACTGATCACCCGAGGTTAATTATGCGAGGTGACACACCCAAGTTCTACCCATACCCATTTGCACCGAACCCTCCAAATGAACCACTTCCATTAGCTCTGCCCAAACCCGGTTCTATTAATCCAAACCCAAACCTCATCCTATAACCCATTCAAAAAATATAAACCAAAATGAAGAAAAAAAAATAACCCACATGTTTTAAATATCCTTTACCCATTTTCCTGAAATGCCACCAACTTCCCTCACACTCATTACCTCACAACACACATGCAGATGCATGTATTTTCCAAAATTACACCCACCTAAATTTTAAAACCTCACCCCATTTAATCCCACACCATTACCCTTCCAATATTTCCTCTATCCATTTGGATCTTCCTATAAAAACAAGTGAAGACTCATTTGAAAAAGGGAGAGGCTAGAGAAGAAAGTAGGATAAATTATAATTATTGAAATAAGTTTAGTGTTAGAAATAGAAAATTATTATTTGTATTCCCTCTTTTTGATTTAGTTTGAGGGGAAAGGAAATTCAATTTGACTGTGATATCTTCATGTAATATTTGTGAAGACATTCAAATTGAGGTTATACTCCTCATTAAATGGAATTAAGTTCATTTACCATTCAATGAGATTTGGTTTGATTGTTCTCTTCACCACTCTTAATATCTTAATTCATTTGTTTATTTAATTATCATGCTTCATATCATATAGGATAAAAACCCCTTTCAAGGGGTGGGATGAACACATATTTAATGTTGTAGTAGTTAATTAGCTTGATTAATGGAAATGTCCCCACTACAAGAAAAAAACAATTTTATCACTATTAAAAACTGTCATAAAAAGCATTTTATAACTCTTTTTTCATAGGTAAAATCAGTCACAAATTTTGGTGTCATGATTGATATGAGTAAAAAGTGTCATATTAGATGTGTTTTATATATGGCTATTTTTTCAAAACCATCATTAAACAACCAAAAAACTGTAAAAAGAGTCATAAAAACCATATATATATGTTAAAAATTATCATGTAAAATATTTTGATATCATGATGGTTTAAAATAAACTATCATAAAAAATTGTATAATGTAAAAGATATTCAAATCATGGCTGAAAAATTAACCAATTTACAAATCAAAATGTGTAGATTTATTTATTCCACATTTAATGTTACAATAGATACATTATAGCCAAATACGTTCTTCCATAGTAATAATCAAACAAAAAACTACACTGAATCAAATTGAGCTAACACATCAACTAAATTTTATTCATATATAAAAAGTAAGTGTTCCTCCATAGTAATAATCACTTCATAGTTTTAGACAACAATGGGCGGAATTCCTCTTCCTACATTCACATGCCTTCACCCTGCATAAGTTCAAAACAACATATATAAATCTCTAGTGCAACGTAAAACACAACATATGAACTCATGTTTTTCCAAAGTATTAAGTAGTGTGTAATTCAAATAAAAAAGATTTTTGATATAACACAAATAATTGTAAATAATTTAAAATTTTTGGACAGATTTTCCTCCCCCGCCCTGTTTAAGAATTGAAAAAACTCCAAATTCAACTAATGTTTCAAATCAAACGTAGCATTCCTAATCACCATGTAGAGAGAACCTAGATTCCGAATTTCTCATAATCCATCAATAAATCTAGACAAATCAAGAATCATGAACAAATATTTATATTCACATAATTCCATCCCAATATGAAGATCTAATGAAATTCACAAAGCCCCGCCACAAAGACCAGTTACACACTTTCTAACTAATACTTAGCCATTAAAAATAAAACAAGCAGCCTAAAATCTACACTACCAAACAAAAATGAAAAAATAAAAAATAAAAGACGGCACAACAAGCATCTAACTCACTTACAACTTCACAAGGTCAACATCCATGATGTTGTTATATAAGTTTAGAATTAATCAATTTCTTTTTTCAGTTTTTATGATAATTTTATGGTATAAAGGTAAAATCTAGGCTCTATACCAAGTGTGTCTTTGTTTGTTTCTTGTGCAAGGAAAATATATTCTTCCTCTTAAAACAATTATAAAAATCCAATCGAACTCCTACAACAACATTACAATAACCATACTGCCAGAGCAAATAAGAATTGAATAAAAGGTTATTAGTTGTATCATTCGTTATACAGTCACTCTATAAAATTCTAATTATGATATACTTATCAAAAATTTATTCATTAAGTTCATGAGCTGCTAGCAGGTTCACCACAGAGTGGCAGATTAGAATTAAATGTCGCTGTACTCGACTAATTTGTACAAAAAAGTATTTTTGGGTTGAACTAATTTATACTAATTGAAACATGGTATGTCTCATATACCACATAATAATATTCACTAGTTGGAAAAAAGATAGGACCTACGAATCAAAGGCTTTTATCATGAATACTAGTGCCATGGAATATTCACTAGTTGCTAAAAAGGTTTTTAGCACAGACCCATGTACATGTGATGTATACTTAAAAACCAAACCTATAATAAATTCAAGACACAAAATATAATCATAGAAACATCTCTAGAGTAAAAAACACTTGATCCTTCATATATAGTTATAATAAATGTGCCTCTATATATAACAACCCAATTGATCCTTCACACATTAAAATCTTTCTTCTATCAGAGCATATTTTCTTAATTATCTTATATTAGTTTCTTTAAACTAATTTGATTTCTTGGCAACAAAACTATTTAATTTCCTGCATAAGCAATGAATGCCAAATTAAAATAAGAAAAAATGTTAGCACTTAGGCGATGTTGAAGTGAGTACTGCACTAAATCAACTTACGTGCCAACAAAGTAAATCCCACTAAAAAGTATAGCACAAACAAACAAATAGTGATAGAATTAGGGAGAGATGTATGTGTGTTGGAAATCTAACCTACATAGTTGTATCCCCAAAACAAAATAAAATGAAAAGATGAAGTATGATCATGACTTGTGTGCAATGCCGAAAAATGTCAAAATATCAAAAAAATGGCATTTTCGTATCTAGCTTACACGTTGTGGTGGAGTTGTTGCCTTCCATATAAAATGAGCTAAAATAGTAAAACAACAAAACTCACAATTCTTTGTCACATGAGGATAGATCTCCTTAGTGTGGTCGTAGAGTAAAACTCACCAATCTTCCTTAGCAATTCTAATTTAAAGGACATAACATAAAAACATACATTAAAACCAAAGAGATAAACTTCATGTTATGGAACTCTAAACCTAAACAACATACCTTAAGCACCATGAAGGTCCTCGTATTCTTATGAAACTCCACTACGTACAATTCCTACATGACCAGCGTACGACATCTAAAATGGATACATGCATATATGAAATAATCACAAGTATGTTATAGTAAAATAATTTTCGTTTCATGAAATACAATTCAAGTTGAGTTAAGTTTACAATATCTGAAATGCTTATATTTCCTACTCGTTGAACATTTATCCTTTATCCTAGAACACCTCCCCAAGTGAAATGTTTGTATCGCTTACTAGGTTCAGTGAACAATCGTTGTTTACTCTTTTAAAAGACTTAGACAGCCAACTTTGTTAAAACAAAAGAAATGTTACAAGAAGACAAAAAAAAGAGAAAAAAGAAAGAAATCCTATAGCCTTATAATGATGGCTACAAGTAAGTAAAATCTTATATTATGTAGCAATCCCAACAAGGTCGATCACACTACCACTAATAAGAAAAATAGGAAAGCAAAAAAGGGGGTTTTAGAAATGCTATAGCCATGAATACAATAATGAAAGTAGAAACTACGCCAATTCAACATAGGGAAATGGTCTTTACCCAACAATTAAACGTTTTCATGTCTAAATGAGCCATAGTAGACAAATAAATTCAAACCCACCAGTTCAAGACATGAGGGTGATGGAGAGCTGTGCAAATAAATAATAGACCATTAATAGCAACCAAATAAATATGAATGTGTACAAAAAGCTCAATATTAAAGAGCCTATTAGCAGGCATGTTACCCACCCTATAAATATGAGTGCAGAAGACTCAATTGTTATTAAGTCATCTATTTTGAATGTCATATGCCTACCCCCATGATGGAATTCAGCAATCCATAATCATGTATAATTATTAAGTCAACTAATCCATAATCATGGTGGAATTCAACAATCTATAATGATCTTAGAAAATGCAAACTAGGATTTGTTGGTCACGAGCTAGTAGAGTAATTTCAGTGAGAAAATAGCAAACACGTGGAGCAACTATGAATTTAGGGCATATAATAGCAATATGATACATTTAAAAATAGTGTCGACATCCAAAAGCTCCAAATCATGGAATATAAGCCTGGATGAACTCAATGAACTTATGTTGAAGTTCTTTGATCTAATGAGTTTGATATGAATCCTTCCCAATCAACTCCTTCATCTAAATAAGACATGAATTTACAATAAGTTTTTTGCACATCTAAATAATGTGGAAATAAAATAGTATTAAAGAACATTCGACCTTCATTTTAATAGATTTAGATGGATCTTCCTACAGATCTCTCAAGAATTTCAACACATAAAAACTGCATATAACTTTCCCTTATTGTTTTGGGCCCTAAGAATAAAAAAGTTAGTATATTTTCATCCCAACATGAAAATACATAATTTTACTATATTGCACATCTAATTACCTTAACATTCTCCCATTCTGGTAGTGATATTTTCCTTTAATTGCTAAATTATCTCTAATTCCACTTCAACATAAAAAAAATACTAGGATTACATGAGAAGATATCAATATTTTTATAAACACTTATTAAGACAACTTACATGTTTATATAGAGTTTAAGATCTAATTTGGTTCCCCGTGTAAAGAATCGATCCAAAACACATTGTTTGACATAAAGTCAGCCACAATCATAACCCAATGATGCCTACATTACAATATGAATAGTTATTTACCATTAATCCATTTGAAAATTATGAAAACATATATTTGAAAATTATGAATGAAATAAACATACCATGTATTGAATGGAATAAAAAATATTTGTTTCTTTGATGCCTTTTTTAATGTTTCTATTATAAATTGATGCACCTTATTTTTAGAAAAAGCATCGTGAGCAGAGAGGGGATTTACAAGTGTCATAACTTCATGACAACTTTCGAATTTCTCGTATAAACATCTATATAGTAAACTAACATATGTGAGAAAGAAGTGCATTAAATTTGTAAAGAAAAGTGTAACATGTCTAACCTCATATATGCGGTAATAAAAACTCCGTCTAATTCTTGCATCTTACAAAAATGCATTAATTCGTGTTTTGGAATATAGGTTGTCGCAAGATCATCATAAAAAAAGCAACTGGAATCTTTTCCACATCCATCGTCATGGTACTCTAAAGCATATTAGCAAATGTGATGATTTCACCATCTTTACCTCCAAAATTTTGATTTTTTTCATTTTGTTTTACATATTCAATCTGAACAATGAAGAGAGATAAAGTCGCAAACAAATTATATCCATGTAAAATGTCAAAGTGAATATGTGTAGTTGGGGATCAAATCAATTACCTCAACATTCGTTAGCATAAACCCTTTAGGCCAGGAAACATGTGAATTGAGTGCATCTTTAATAATATATATGTCCACATTAGGAATCGGTATAGGTAAAGGCACTTCGGGAGACTGAGCATCAGTTATGGATACACGTACATAATTATCTCCCAAGAACACATAGTGGATGGTATCATTAGGTGATACATGATCAAAAAATAGCCCAATAGTGACAACATTGACATGTGAATTCAATGCTAGTCTACATCGTTTGCCCTATATAAAAAATGATAAAGAATGACATATTTTTTAAACAATAAATGTCAATATAGTTAATGACATATATAAAAAACAATAAACATAACTAATATAGTTAATGATATTACAAACCTTCCTAATATTAGATTTAGGATTCGATGACGAAATTAGACATTGTTTATTCCCGCTGCTTTTGTCATATTTACACATTAAAAATGCCAAAATAAGTCTACTAAAGTACGAGATATAAATGTCAATCATTTAAAAAGTAACTTAATCACCTTCTCTTTTTTTCTCTTAGAGGGAGAATCACATGATTCAATCACATTATTTAAATGCGTCCCGTATTTATTTTTGTCACTCTTCTGACTGTTTGAGGAAACCTTCTCAGCTCACAACGGTGCAAGTGATTGACTTTGGTACTTCATCAATTGTGTCATTCCTCCCTGAAGTTATCGATCTTTTTCTTTACCCTTATCCTCTTCTTGATGCAACCTAGACTCTGTAAGTCTTCAATATGTTATTTTGATTTGCGTCTAGAGAGATGAAAGTAGATTGTAGGAGTGATTCATTTTCCCATTCCCCTTACTCGACCATTATGATCCGGAGTACCGAGTGTCAAGGTTAAGATGTCTGAGGATCCTTGAGTTACTAAGCATCAAACATGGACTTGCCTTTTCAACGCATCATGTAATAATAAGAATTTATTAACAGTATGGTTAGAACATTTATGAATTAACTACTTTTGTTCATGCACATATTGGAGATGTATCTCACCATTAGTTTTTTCGGATTTTGGATGTATCTCATCATCTAAATATTCTCCATTTCTATAACTTTGAGCCATTATCGACATCATACCCATATCATCCTCATAAAATGCATCTCCAAGTTTTTTTTTTTCAATCTCCATTATAAATCAAGAACAACAAAGTGAGAAGTTAATTATCCAATATCATTACGTTTCAATCTTAGAAAATAATACAGGAATTGAACAACATACCATCATATCTTCGAGACCTGCATATCCTAATTCTTGCAGTTAAAGTTATTCGTTGCTAGCTTTGCTACTTGTAATTCACTTAATTTCTATGTAGTGCATATAATGTTAAGGTAAAAATTTAATCATACCATAAAAAAATGTTAACATATAGAAAATAAAATGCAATTTAGATATACCTTAAACTTTTCGAATAGGCTTCCTCTTGCAAACTCATCCCAATCCTCCTGGTAAATAAACTTTATATAAGGATTTGGACGGTTTCTAAGCTAATTTAGGTCATTTTTAAATAGCTTGATGTAATTTTTATTAAGTTGTCCTTTAAAATTCTTCCAGTAGCAACCAAATATCAGATATCACTATCTTCCTTGATTTTGGATCCATATTGAATTTAGCCTACAAGTAAAAAATATTATATTAAATAACAAAATCTTCAAATAATACTAAATTAGATAACAATTATTTAGCACTTACCTCCATAGCTACCCATAATTTTTCTTTTAATGTATTTGGCACTCTAGGCTAACATAGAAATCTTATAGGCACTATTGTCCTTGCCAAGAGTCCCTTGTAACTTGGAAAATCAGATCTTGTTGTACTATCTGGTTGTCCATTTTTATTGTAAGTCACTAGTAATCAATCACCAGAAATCCTTTTGCAAAATCAGCTACACCGTTAACATTCATTTTTATTACTTGAATTTCCTACTCACTTTGCTAAATCGTTTGGCTGATTTGAATGGAATTCATCTTCCCCATCCATATCCACTACACAAAAAAGGCAAATAACATTAACAAGCAAATCAGCAATAACAAATAAACAAACCAAATAAACTTTATATGAATTTTTCAAAAAAGAAACATTAAACCTAAAGAAGAGTATCATGACTAGTAGACCCCTCTCAAAATCATTATTAAATCAAAAGTCAAAACTCACTAATTGAGATACAACTGTTTAACATAATTGTGCAGTCTAATCTATGTGATCACATTGGAGGCTTGGGAATGTCTGATGGTTTGAACTTTAAAACAAGGATTTCTGTTGGTTTTTTAAATGGAAACATTGATAATTCTCTTGATCACTATCGCAGAGCCTTTGATGTTGTGTATCTGAGGATGCACCCATATGGGTAATGGTAAAGCTTGTCTCACAACCCTGTTCAACTACAAGTGATTAAATTTAATTACCAATGCCATATAAGAAATGTTGTTGGAGAAAGTTTCAATTTCTAGCCAAACTACTCATATCCCCGACGTTTGCATTAGATGCCTAAATGTTATAAAAATATCATCGCTTTATGATTATATCAACAATATATGTTTAAAATATCCCTCCTCCTTATTAGGACTTAAAGTCCCCATTTCGATAATCTTAATGGCTAAAGACCCAACTAATTTATATACATATTCATCCACCCATTCAAATTCAATTTGCTTCGTTGACCCAGGTTGTTTTTGGCCCATTGATTACTGTAAGGCAGGTTATACAATGTGTGAACTCGTGTTCATATTTTAATACGATATCATATCATGCCAGAAATTAATTTAAAAAAGTTTAATCTATGTACCGAATTTTCAATATAACTGTCCAATCTAATCTATGTACCAAATCAGTATAACTTTACGGTTATAACTGTCTAGTTTTCAATAAGCAATGGAATATAAACAAAATGAGTATCAAATCTATGTACCAAATGTAGTATTTTTTAACAAATAAGGAAAAAATGATGAGGCTTAAAAGTGACTTTTTATGAAGACCACAAAGCCAAGCATTGTAAAATAATTATTTTCTACCAATCCACATGTGTGAAAAAGGCAGAGTTGATAAAAATAAAAATAAAAAGTACAACAAGCAAGGTTTGCAGTGAGCTTAGGACTTTTTGTTGACTCTCTCAATACATTTTCTATTCCTGGACATTAACCACCATTGAAATTCACTATCCATACCCTCGCATGCAGCTTATTCTCAAATTTGTTGATTCATTAGATGCTTGCATTTACGCGGAGATTAGAACTATAATCCCGGGAATGATTTGATGGGACTATAACTTCGAACCAGCAGGAAGCACTACCTTCAGTTTTACTGTTAAGTAAGTTTCTTTGAAGGGAGATATCGATGATCTGGAATGGCTGGGATAATCCTCCAACCAGCTCCACCTTCTATTACTTTTAAAGGTGAAGGTTGTGACTAACAATTTAGCTGTCTCGTGTAGTTTTGTTTGGCCTAATTTTTTGTCTTTGGATTGTATTTATAAAGAATTTGGAATTGTAATGCATAACAGATGAATTAAAATGCATGAACATTGTATTTATAAAAAAATTGAGAATATCTCTAATCCACCTTAATAAATTATAATCATACCAAAATAGTGTATTTATAAAGAAGTAGAGATTGGCTCTGATTCAGCTTAAGAAGTTGGAGGATGATATGCACTTTATAGTATTCTTGTTTTATATAAACTGTAGTATGTACTACATTTGTGTGACTTAGAAGCTATAAATGGTTACATATGAATAAAAATCATGCGAAAAACATCTGAAAAGTCTAGAAACTTGCATTATCCCTCTCTTCTTATGACTTAGAATCATGTCCTATGTTAAAATCCATTGTACCTAATTTTAAATACCAACCATAAGCATAAAAATATAGGGCATAAATTCTTTAAACACCATTTATAGATAAAATGCTATTAACAAGCTTAAACATTTTATCCACCATTCTCATCAAATTTAAACAAATCAAAATATGATATCAAATGAAATGTTTAAAACTAAAATAACTAACAAGTTAAGAATAGAAAGACAAAAATTTAACCAACCGAAAAGAGGAGAAATAAAGAAAATCTAGAACTTCAAAACACTTTTCCCAACAATATTCAACAAATAGTATTACATATTAATAAGGTCTCAAATTTGAAATGAAACTAACACTCTCTATTTACTTCTGATTATCTATACAAATTCCTTCACAATCCACACGTGAATATGTCTAGTCACTTCCAATTATCCATTTAGCGTTTGGATAATCATTGGTGGTGACATGATCTTCAGAACATCGATCAGTGTACTCGCTATCATTGCAATCATAATTATGAACTCTTTATGGAGTTACAAGAACGATTGACCATTTAGGATCGAGTTGCTCTGGAACATAAAAAACTTGTTACTCTTGAGAAGCTAAAATAAATGGCTCATTCTTATGTCTTACTCTACAAAGATCAATAGATCTCGAGCCAAGCTTGTCTTTTTTTACATCATTACTGTTGTCGACCCAATCACACTTAAAAATCATAATCTTAAAGATTAAATAATCGAGCATCCATATTTCGGTTATGACACCATAAAAACACAAATTTAAAATCATGGGATGCTTATCCTTTGCACTAGCGACTTGCATTTTTGTGGCCGTGATGCTAATTCCACTATTTTGGTTTACTCGTTCAGCGTCACATTATTTCGTACGGTAATGACAACCACTAACGATATAAGCAGGGTATTTTAATAAGTCTCAGCGAGGTCCTTAAGCTACCCATTTCAAGATGCCTGTAACACTATTTTGGGGGTATATAGCTCCTCTTTAACTTGGTTTTTAAAATATTAATCACAATTATAATAGGCAGTTGAAACCTAATATAATAAACTAATCATACCTTATCACGAAGCCATCTAATAATGGTCTTGTTGTGTTCCTCTTGTAACCAGTTTTCATATTTGCACTTTCGAGGATCCCTTTGCCTTAAGCTTAGCATATTCTCCCTATAAAGTTATTAACAGGGAACAAAAAGTTATCCATTAAAACCTAATACAATATAATTGTTGATGTAAAAAATTAGATTATCTCTAATTATTTAATCACAGATAAATAAGGTAATATATAAATAAGACAAATGATTTTTAAAGTGGTTCAACCGTATGAGAATGGCCTACGTCCACTATTTTTGTATTGCTGACTGTTTCCTTGGAAATCTCGATAAGTAGTTTATCAATAGATCTAGAGTCCCCCTCTTATGAGGAGGTTATAATGTATTTATAGCCTTAAGGTTGTACATATGATAGAATAATGCGTTGTTATCCAGTAGACATATACATATGTATGATAATAATGCGCATTTAATGCGTAGCTGTCTTTTCATTAAGTAGCTCGGACCGCCTAAGTTGCTCAGACCGTTTAAGTTGCTCGGTACGCTTAAGTTTCTCGGGGCGCCTGAGTTTCTCATCTAAAGTGTTTGTATTTGACAGGTATATCTCCACGGGTCTTCAAGTGATTGGTCCACGTCAGTAGACTAAATTTGGTATCAACAGAAGCCCCCAATGTTTCACAGTTTTGAGGTTGGAGAAAAGTGTGGAACATTCTACTTGAAAGCTGCTTAGATTTTTGGTTTTTATGGATTTTAAGAAATTCGTTGTATATAACTCCTTTTTTGAGCGCATAGTATCAGGCTTCATAAATATTTTGAATTTTCATGACCACTTCGATATTTGTGCCCTTTCCTTCTTTTAGCCACCGAAAACGCAAATGTCTCCCCTTGTAATCATTGTCTTTCCTATTCTCGAGATAAAGTATTTAAGCGCGGTAGAAATCCTATCGTCTTTCACTTTTCAAATCTGTGTCTTCTAACTCTTCATTTTCTCTCTATCTTGTGCCTTCGTTCTTTCCATCGTTCATTTGTCAACTGATCTCTCTTTTTCTGTAAGATTTTCTTTCCTCTCCTTAATTTACTTTGTTCATCATGGTTTATCTTGTTAAATCGCTAGATAAATTTTGTTCTGAATTTTCAATCCCTTCGTTGGTTTTTTTGGAAGAACTTTCTGAACTTTCTGAACCTTCTGATTATTTTTCTTTGGCTGAGGGAAATTAGTTCCCAAGTCTTTTTGTGCCCAAATGTGGCTTTTCTTTCCCGCCAAATCCCTTGTGTTTGGAGTTTTACCAATATTTTGATGTTGTACCTACAAGAGTAGCTCCAAATACATGGAGGATAGTTAATGGCGTACATAGGCTGAATCAACTTCATGGAACTCAATTAGGGATTACAGAGATTATGTACTGCTATAGATGGGTTGTTAGTGATACCACATTCTATTTAAACACTAGGTTTTTGAATAGATCTTTAGTTGTCAATCTTCCTGATGCCAATAGGTATTATTTTGATCATGGGATTGTGATGAAAAATTGGCAACACCCTCCATTAAATTGAGATGATGTATACCAAGGTCTCAGGTGTCCACTTTATGGCAATGGGATAGGTTGTTTTATTTTTGAAATCTTATTTTCTTTGTATTTGATAAAATGCATCACTGACATTTGATTTTATTTGTTACAGTTGACAGTAAAAGAAAGTCTCCGAAGGAAACTGATGTTAATATAAAGCATTTAAAACTTATCTAGAGCTTGCATCAATCTGTTGCTGAAGAGCATATTAGATCTGCCTCTTACTTGTTGCAATACAAAAGATACACTTCATCTTTTACTGCTCGTCCTCGTCCAGTGGTGGTTGATCTTGACCAAGTGCCAGCCTCTGAGACTAGTGTGGAAGGTTCTTCCTCTGAATAAAATATTCCTATCACTGATCTGATGAAGAAGAGAAGAGATCCTGCCTTTTTTGACAAATCTGCCTCTACTACTATGGAGGCAAAGAAGAGTAAATAAGACGTCCCAGAAGAAGGGACAAAACATTTATATGTACCCCCTCATGTTACTGCCAAAGAGGTTGGCAAAAAGACCCCTGTGGCTCCAAGTAAGACTGTTGTTATCTCTCCTTCGAGTGATGTTGTTGTCATATCTCCAATAAAGATAACATCTTTAATTGAAAATGCTCCAGCTCCTTTGAGGAGATTAAAGAAAAGCTCTTTTGAGAGACCTGCTGAACCTGTCTCTCAACCTTCAAATGTTAAAGGTAGTGTTCCAGTACTTGTTGCTCTGAGCTCTATGGTAAGCTTGGTAAGATCCTGGGCTATTCCAGAATCTCAAGATGTTGAAGAAACCTTTTCTCGAGAGAAACTTACTACACTAGCTGCTCAACAAATTTCTTCAGTAAGTATCGTTAGCTTGATCCCTTTTTTTTTAATACTATGTTAATATATTGACTTAAAGTTATTTCTTATTTTTTTCAGTTAGTGATGTGTTTCAACAACATTTTGAAGAAGGATGAAGCCATTGGGTCTTCAAGCTCCTCGGGTGGAGTAGAAGAAGCTTTTGTTGGGCTGACCCAATCTTTGAAAGATTCTCGTCAAAAGTACAAGGAAGATAAAGGTTCCTGGGAGAAGAAAATTAAGTCTATTGAGCTAGACAGAGATCAAGCTGTGAATGCCTACAAGGAATTGGAGAAGAAGTTGAAGGAGTTTGAACAAAAAAACAAGGGGCTTGAGGTTAAGCTTAAGTCGACTGAAAAGGAAGTTGCTAAACTTCAAGATGTTGAGCGATAAAAAATGGAGGTGGAAGAAAAACTGAAATCTGTCGAGGAGCTCCTTAGGGAAAGGTCCTCCTCGGAGAAGGCAAAAAGGAAAGCTGCAGTTAAAAAATCATTCAGTGTTGGTTGGGACAAAGGCTGGAACAAGGGTCTGGCCGTCATAACTTCTCAAATGGAATATGCAGGTGTCAAATATTTTCGGGATGGATGGGAATCAGCCTTGCAAGAGCTGAAGGTTGTTGAGAATTCTGAGTTATTCCAGCAGCACACTCATGGCCCTCCTCCATCTCCTGGAGAAGAATAAGAGGATGAAGCTTCTTCAGATTAATCTTCTTTGATGACTATAGATCAAGTCTCTGTTGTTCAGCCTTTCGAGTAACTCCAACCAGCCAACACTTATGCCGAGCAGCTACCATTGTCCTCCGAGCAACCAACTCCTTCATCCCAACCATCCAACGAAGCAGTAGGGAACAAGGAGAAGGTGTAAAGTTGTTCAGGCTTTTTATTTTATTTTTACCTTGAATGTAACCTCGAACTATATAATTTCTCTTATGATGAATAAAAATTCATACTTTGGTTGTTCGTCTTGAATTTCTCTTTTACTTGCTCTGTCTGCACCATTATTGCTTCTTTTTATTTCTTCTCTTTGCTAATTTATGGCCTAGGTGGACCTCTTATCAGCTCATGATACAGAATTAATGAAGAAATGCAATAACTATTTTAAAGATGGTCATGCAGATCTTAATGAGGCCTAGATAATTGACATCCTCGGATCAGGTGCTTCTGACCGAGCAGTTGAAGCTTACCAATACTTGAAGTGCTTGCTCGATCGTGCTGTTACCAACAATGTTGCCTACTATGATATGATTGAAGACCTCCAAGGAATAATCGAGGAACTCCAACAGAAATATAAGGAATCCACTTCCCTTTTGCATCAAGGATACGAGAAAAAATATCAACAATTAAGTGCTGACGAAGGGTATGACAAATTCATCTCTTCTTACGAGAAAAAGGAGAGTGTTCTGAAGCTTGAAGTTGAAGAGCACAGGCATATCGCCAAGTTGTTGGAGCAGGAGAACATTGCTTTGTAAGAGGAAATAAAGCAACTCAAATCTTCTTCTTCTTCTTCCTCGGGAGCCTTGGTCCCAGTAAATGATGATGGTTTTTCATTCTTGAAGGTAGGAAATGATAACTTATGAGATGAGTTAGAAACTTTGAAATGAGCTGGACCCTCCACAGCTACTCGCGGTAGAGTAAGATCTTCTCGTGGACGAGATAGGGCTAGTAAGGTCATCGTTGAAGAAGCGAGAACATAGTCGGCTTTAGAGAATCAAGCCATTCAGATGATGGTAAAAAACCAGGCCTTGGCAGAAATGTCTAAGAAGATTATGAACTTCACCGAACAACTCTCTAATCAAAGCTCTACTCTGGAAAGTAAAGAAATTCTAGTGAAGAAACTTCACGATCAACTTGAGAGGTTAACTTATCAGTTTCACAAACAACCCAGAGAATTTTGGATGGCTGGGTATAACGAAGCTTTGTACCATCTCGATGCTCGGTTGCAGCAGTCAAATAATGAGGGATATAAGTAAGGGTGGTTGAATGCTTTGTGTGTGCTAAAATTGGAGCAGGGACATTACTTATAGAATTATTATGATCCTGGAGAGCTTGATTTTCTCGTGCCTCCTTTTAATCTTGATATTAGTTGGATTCCTGCTCGTGCAATTCCTTAATGCTTGATTTCTAAGTATCTCGGCGATTACAGTCTTCATGCCAACTTTGTGATATCTCGCCCAGATCACTTGCTCGATCGGCCCTCCGTAATGATAGTTAGAATGCTGCGAGATGTAAACTTTATAAATTCTCCTTATGCTTTAGATGATCCTCCAGCCGGGGTAGAACCTTCTTCAAAAGCAGAGGGGAAGAAACCCATAGAGTAGAATATTTTCATGTAATGAATCACATTTTTCTTATCATATGTAATTTTACTTGATTTGAATGAAGAAATTTTTTGTCATTTCATTCTTGTAACACCCCTCCTAATTAAATACTGGGTGGCCAGTCCCATACCAAATTAAAACAGAATATACACTTGGCTCATTCTTAGCATCACTATCAAAAACATTTACAACTCACCCAATACCCAATTACGCTTGTGTTAAAAACTTTCCAAATTTTAATTCAACAAAATCCATTTTTAGTTTATGAGTAACACTACACATATTATTCTACAACACTAAACTGAACAGATAACACGAAAGAATTTAAATTCAATTAGAATAAACATTCCAAAGTAATAATTCAGTACAGTAATCCCAACAGTAGTAAATGTATTAAAAAGACCCGAGTACAAGAGTGTTTGACTCAGAAAGAAAAGAGATAATTGAGTTCCTCTGCGCGACATGCCCTAACTAAGAGAATGTTGTGAATCAAATGAAGATAAATGTCTAAGCAATACTACATAGCTCCATAGCTCGCTAAAATCAACTAAGGTTGGCGTCCCTGCTGCTGGACACCTGATATATAAGGTACAATAGAAAAGGAAATATACAAGGAAACGGGTCAGAGCCCGATTGTAAAAATGATTTTTAAAATAGCAAGTATTTAACAAGTGCAATAAAGAATTTATTATGTACATGTTAGTATCCAACTCTCAATTGCTATTCTCACCTCTCAACTAGAATGCGCACTTAACGCTTCCTATTAACCTCCTAGTTAATGGCTCCTCTTCACTAATTTCCATAATATTATTTTATCCCATATCATAGCCCCGTATGTCCCATACCATACGTAATATAATCATTCATATATGTTTCCCATTAACATGAATCGTTTCTCATTAATATGAATTAAGGTCTTCGATTCTATAAGAATAAACATTCATTACCTTCATTTCGTTATATTTCTCTATTCACCGTTATCTACAATTATCACACAGTAGATAGATTTAACCACTATATACATTCATTTACTTTATCATATATATATATATATATATATATATAATACGGTACCCCGAGACACAGCTGCAGTGCATGCATTACTCTGCTATCATGTCCCAATATCGCTGGTCGTCGAATAGGGGACTAAAGGTTCGATAAGGATTCCTCGAACCACAAACAACATTACACAAATTGGAGGCGAACATAGTTGTCGTATCCATGGGTCACGCACATACCTACGTACCCATAGTCATCGGACTTATCAACTCCCCGATAAGTCTTTCATAGACCTATGTTCTTGAGCGACAAATCAAAGATCCCATTGATTCATCAGGATGTGACTGCCCTCACGCGCAAACCTCCCGTCAATAGAAAGTGAGATAGGTATGTCATACACACAAATTATCAATCAAATAGGCATTATCATCTACCTATAGATATAATATCAATAAGGAATTCCCACCACCCTCAGATAATTCTTATACTTAGCATTATATCTCTTTAAATCCTACGTATTAAAATATTATGGCTTCACTTCTTAATTTAATTATCCCCGAGCCTCACTCATTACACAAGGTTCAAATAGATTTTTCCCCAACATTTTATTCAGTAAGAAAATCACTAATATCCTACTGGTCCATATCATCTTATCTCCCAAATTACAACGAATTAGACTCTCCCTTAATTAGGGTTAAAACCGATTGTTTCTAATCTCTTATTAAGACATGTTCCATCAACTAGAATTGAATACCATCATCACATGGCTCGTAGTCTGTAGTGTTTCCTTCTCACTATATGTCTTATCAAAAAAATCAACATTCTCGTATCCTATAACATCTCTCCACTCCCGACGTCGTTAAGTTTCATGTGTGGAGCGTCTCGCAAAGCGAAATCCAAACAAGGAACCCCTCCAATACACTACTACTTAACTTTGTCGGTTGTGGAGGTCCGTCAACTTCAAATACGTAACCTGGATAACCTCATCCCCTCATTCAACCAAATGTGGTCTGAACTCCCATCTCTATCCAGGAGCCATACCACTAAGCGCTTGTACTACACTCAGTCCTTGCGCAATCAATAATGAGCTTAAAGTCCGTCCTAGATGTTCAAATTGTAACCCTAAGGCTACCCAGGATTTATAATAAATCTCCCCTACTAGACCTATCCTTAATCCTCATGAATCTAGCAACCGAAATTTCTTTCAATTTACATATCATAATTCTGATCAATTCAATCCAAATCAAATTAATTCGATTCTTATCTAGGGCTTACTGTTCTTCCCTAAGTCCCATACTATCCAAATAATAATCACCAAAGATCTATAAAAGGCTTGGGATTAGATCAAGCATTAAAATAAACAACTTCACAAATTCTGGGGAGGTCGATCGATCGAAGGCAGGGGGTCGATCGATCGATCGAACGCCCAGATAACAGCCCAGTTTTCTGCATTTCTTCTACTACGGGTTTCATCACTTTTGATCATACATTCCTTCATATTAACAACCCAAACTCCTTATAAACCTTACTACATGATATAGCAACATATGTGAATGATTTCTAATGCTCTAAACATCCTAGAATCATCAAGAGTTTGAATTAAAAGCATATGTTTATCCTTTTTTTAAGAAAATTATATACATGATATTTTTAAGAACACAACAATGATTTTCAGAATTTCTTCAATATATTGATGAATATTTTGTGGATTACTAACTACCTACAACATGAGTTTGATTCATATAAACTTCCATTTTTCAGAAATCCATTAACAACTCTTCATTATCTTCCAAACATGTAAAAATCTCATCTTTTTATTACTATCCTAACATGGACAATATACAAACATAGATTGTAATCATCAAATACTTGCCTCTAATGAAGATATGATCCTTTGGGGTTGAATAACACAGGTGATTCTCCCTTTCTCCGACCAACTTCAGTTGGTGATGGTGGTGGTGACCTTTGACCTTTGGTTCTCCTCCTTTCCAAGCAAGCTTTTCTTCTCCCAAGCAACCTTTCACTCTCTCTAGGAAGATGACTTCTCAAATTTTTGTAGAAGAGATGAAATGAACCTACGTACACTAATCTCCAAATACTTATAATAATACAAAATCCGAAATCACTATTCATCCCCCTTGTAAAAATAACCAAAATGCCCTTTTGGGTTGTCTTTTCATTTCCAAATAACCCGAGACCCAAAACCAATGTCCAAATAGACTTTTCTGACTATTTCAACCCTTCCGTATGCAACGACGCAATCAAAACGACTATAAAGTCGATATAAAAATAAGTTTCCTTTTTAATTTAACAAATTAGTCCCGACACGTCTCATACGGCGTCCGACTAAAAATTCAAATAACTGAATTAATATCACACAGCCATATCAATGACATCACATTCATATATTAACTAAATATCTTTAAGCAATATTCAGAATCATTCATTTTACTATCCACAATTCGGATAAAACCCAAATAAATTAATTTATAATAAAATTCAATTAATCCATTAATTTAAAATATAACCTATTTTTAAAAGTCATTAAAATCACGGGGTATTACATACTCCCCCCTTATAACAGAATTTCGTCCCAAAATTCGGAAATATAAATCATACTGGTAAGGTCAACTCTGAGTATAAATCTCACATCGCAAGTAATCTAAGTCGTACTGCCCATACAGTACATTAACGAAAATCCCCCATTAATGTTATACGCCAAACCTCACCATATAGTTCCAACTGAATCAAATTTAAACTATACCCAATCTTCCCTATACCATCCTCGTGACAAAGTTTGGGAAAAATGATCCTCACGTATTAAACAAATAAATCATGAAGTCACAACTACTTATAGTTTCACAATTATGAAAACTACTACAATCTAACCATCCAGGGCGCCCATACACCCTATCGTACAACTTCCATTATAATATGGATATGATTACCCACATAATGCTCGAATTTATCGCAAAGGTTATAAACTTATATCCTAAAGACCTAACTTATTTCGACTCCTAACGTTTATTAGTTTCCTGGGTGGGGTGTCTGGCAAGCGAAATCCAAACAGGGAACCCCCCCCCCCCCCCGATACACAACTACCTAAAGTAGTCGGTCATCGAAACTCCTCAAGTCTTTAGTCAATAGTTTATAACCTCTCTACAGGTTTTATCGATTTCAAATAAAGTCTACTCATCTACTCTCTTATTAAAGACAAGATGCTAGTTAGTAGTAGTACATACGCTCTCGTATACTACAAGTAAATCCATGCCGATAATCACATCATGTTCGGACATGCCCAAAGTAAATAATCCTATGATAAAATCACACCCACGTGATGACATGAAAAATATAGGTGTCCCTAACCCCTCGGTGAGTCCACGTAAATAACAATGCTATAGACTAAGTTTAGCAACCCATTAGCCCACACAATATTTATCGCTACAAAAATCAATATACGCCTCATAACTCCTTAGATAGAAAACATACCCTCATTCGTGGGTGGTGGTTGTTGATTCCCAATATTATAAATTTGCTCCGATAAGTCAAGAAAAATTTTACCCCAAATTTTCAGTTCTAGTTAACCGCACTCCACTATATGTCCAAGCCTTTGAATATATTGCCTTCGTTGGGTAATACAGCCAATTCCCGCATTTCAAGAACTTCTACTGATGACTCTCCTCAATTTTTCATAATAGGGGTTACCTCAACTACAATCATCATACTCGAACATACTTCATAACCTCCTAAGTACGATCATCGTTATCCATCCAATGGCCCTCATCTGCCATACTTCTTGTACGAACCCGTCCGAACCCAAATAAGATTCACTGATATATACGGAATCTTACCAAAGAAATCAAAAATCCTAAACATAGGGCTCTACATCAAAGAACGCTAAGTTGGAAACATAGTAAGCCGAACAGATCCTAAAAGACACAAGAACCTGATGCTCCGATACCACCTGTAACACCCCGCCTAGTTAAATACTGGGTGGCCAGTCCCATACGAAATTAAAACAGAATATACAGTTGGATCATTCTTAGCATCACTATCGAAAACATTTACAACTCACCCAATACCCAATTAAGCTGGTGTTAAAAACTTTCCAAATTTTAATTCAACAAAATCTATTTTTAGTTTACGAGTAACACTACACATATTATTCTACAACACTAAACTGAACAGATAACAAGAAAGAATTTAAATGCAATTGGAATAAACATTCCCAAGTAATAATTCAATACAGTAATCCCAACAATAGTAAATGGATTAAAAAGACCCGAGTATAAGAGTATTTGACTCAGATAGAAAAGAGATAATTGAGTTCCTTTGGGAGACACGCCCTAACTAAGAGAATGTTGTGAATCAAATGAAGATAAGCGTCTAAGAAATACTCCATAGCTCGTCAAAATCAACTAAGGTTGGCGTCCCTGCTGCTGGACACCTGATATAGAAGGAACAATAGAAAAGGAAATATGCAAGGAAACGGGTCAGAGCTCAATTATAAAAATGATTTTTAAAACAGCAAGTATTTAACAAGTGCAATAAAGCATTTATTATGTACACGTTAGTATCCAACTCTCACTTGCTATTATCACCTCTCAACTAGACTGCACACATAACGTTTCCTATAAACCTCCTAGTTAATGGCTCCTCTTCATTAATTTCCATAATATGATTATATCCCATATCATAGCCCCGTATGTCCCATACCATACGTAATATAATCATTCATATACGTTTCCCATTAACATGAATCGTTTCTCATTAATATGAATTAAGCTCTTCAATTCTATAAGAATAAACATTCATTACCTTAATTCCATTATCTTTCTCTATTCACCGTTATCTACAATTATCACATAGTAGATAGATATAACCACTGTATACATTCATTTACTTCATTATATATATATATATATATATATATATATATATATATATATATATATATACATATATAATACGGCACCCCGAGACACAGCTGCGGTGCATGCATTACTCTGCTATCATGTCCCAATATCGCTGGTCATCGAATAGGGGACTAAAGGTTCGGTAAGGATTCCTCGAACCACAAACAACAACACATAAATTGGAGGCGAACATAGTTCTCGTATCCATGGGTCACGCACATACCTGCGTACCCATAGTCAGCGAACTTATCAACTCCCTGATAAGTCTTTCATAGACCTATGTTCTTGAGCGACAAATCAAAGATCCAATTGATCCATCAGGATATGACTGTCCTCACGCGCAAACC
Source organism: Sambucus nigra (assembly GCA_949130495.1). Lineage (NCBI taxonomy): Eukaryota > Viridiplantae > Streptophyta > Magnoliopsida > Dipsacales > Adoxaceae > Sambucus > Sambucus nigra. The sequence goes on from OX422213.1 coordinate 293,762,194, forward strand.
TCCCGTCGATAGCAAGTAAGCCAGGTATGTCATACACAAAAATTATCAATCAATCAAATAGGCATTATCATCTACCTATAGATATAATACCACCAAGGAATTCCCACTACCCTCAGATAATTCTCATACGTAGCATTATATCTCTTTAAATCCTACGTATTAATATATTATGGCTTCACTTCTTAATTTAATTATCCCCGAGCCTCACTCAATACACAATGTTCAAATAGATTTTTCCCCAACATTTTATTCAGTAAGAAAATCACTAATATCCTACTAGTCCATATCATCTTATCTCCCAAATTACCACGAATTAAAGTCTCCCTTAATTAGGGTTAAAACCGATTGCTTCTAATCTCTTATTAACACATGTTTTATCAACTAGAATTGAATACCATCATCACATGGCTCATAGTCTATAGTTTTTCATTATCACTATATGTCTTATCAAAAAAATCAACATTCTCGCATCCTATAACATCTATCCACTCCCGACGTCGTTAAGGTTCATGCGCGGAGCGTCTCGCAAAGCGAAATCCAAACAAGGAACCCCTCCAATACACTACTACTTAAATTTGTCGGTCGTGGAGGTTCGTCAACTTCAAATACGTAACCGGGTTAACCTCATCCCCTCTTTCAACCAAATGTGGTCTGAACTCCCATCTCTATCCAGGATCCATACCACTAAGTGCTTGTACTACACTCAATCCTTGTGCAATCAATAATGAGCTTAAACTCCGTCCTTGATGTTCGAATTGTAACCCTAAGGCTACCTAGGTGTTATATTAAATATCCCCTACTGGACCTATCCTTAATCCTCATGCATACAAATTAGAATCCAACACATGAATCTAGCAACCGAAATTTCTTTCAATTTACTTATCATAATTCTGATCAATTCAATCCAAATCAAATTAATTCGATTCTTATCTAGGCCTTACTGATCTTCCCTAAGTCCCATAATATCCAAATAATAATCACCAAAGATCTATAAAAGGTTTGGGATTAGATCAAGCATTAAAATAAACAAATTCACAAATTCTGGGGAGGTCGGTCGATCGAAGGCAGGTGGTCGATCGATCGATCGCCCAGATAACAGCCCAGTTTTCTACATTTCTTCTACTACGGGTTTCATCACTTTTGATCATACAGTCCTTCATATTAACAACCCAAATTCCTTATAAACCTTACTACATGATATAGCAACATATGTGAATGATTTCTAATGCTCTAAATATCCTAGAATCATCAAGAGTTTGAGTTAAAAGCATATATTTATCCTCTTTTTTAAGAAAATTATATACATGATATCTTTAAGAACACAATAATGATTTTCAAAATTTCTTCAACAGATTGATGAATATTTCGTGGATTACTAACTACCTACAACATGAGTTTGATTCCTATAAACTTCCATTTTTCAGAAATCCATTAACAACTCTTCATTATCTTCCAAACATGTAAAAATCTCATATTTTTATAACTATCCTAACATGGAAAATATACAAACTTAGATTGTAATCATCAAATACTTGCCTCTAATGAAGATCTGATCATTTGGGGTTGAATAAATCAGGTGGTTCTCCCTTTCTCCGGCCAACTTTCGGTGGTGATGGTGGTGGTGACCTTTGACCTTTGGTTCTTCTCCTTGTCAAGCAAGCTTTTCTTCTCCCAAGCAAACTTTCATTCTCTCTAGGAAGATCACTTCTCAATTTTGTGTAGAAGAGATGAAATGAACCTACGTACACTAATCTCCAAATACTTATAATAATACAAAATCCAAAATCACTATTCATCCCCCTTGTAAAAATAACCAAAATGTCCTTATGGGTTGTCTTTTCATTTCCAAATGACCCAAGACCCAAAACCATTGTCCAAATAGATTTTTCTGACTATTTCAATCCTTCCGGATGCAATAACGCAGTCAAAATGACTATAAGGTCGATATAAAAAAAGTTCCCTTTTTAATTTAACAAATTAGTCCTGACACGTCCCATACTGCGTCCGACTAAAAATTCAAATAACTGAATTAATATCACACAGTCATATCAATGACATCACACTCATATATTACCTAAATATCTTTAAGCAATATTCAGAATCATTCATTTTACTATCCATAATTCGGATAAAACCCAAATGAATTAATTTATAATAAAATTCAATTAATCTATTAGTTTAAAATATAACCCATTTTTAAAAGTCATTAAAATCACGGGGTATTAAAATTTTCTTCTAAATAATTTGTAGAATGTCTTTGCTTGTTAGTTCGTAAATATATGTATGTATATACTATATTTATCCCATTTGTTGTTTGATTATAATGACTTGTCACTCTTTGGGCATAAGCAATGGAATGATTTGCATCCCATGTTCCTGCTTAGTTGTAGTAATCTCGTATGGATTACCTTGTTGCCTAGACAATGGATGCCCCGGGAGGTCGTCCAGCTTCTTTCCTAGTTTTCCGACCAATAGGAGTTGGTGGTATAGAGTTCCCGACGAGTTATAGTTGGTGTTAATTGAAATTCTGACCAACCAGAGTTGGTGGTATTTGATTTGCCGACCAACCGTAGTTGGTGGTAATTTATTCCCAACCAATCGGAGTTGGTGGTAATGGATTTCCCGACCAACCAGAGTTGGTGGTAATTGATTCCTGACCAACCGGAGTTGGTGGTAATTAACTTGCCGACCAATCGGAGTTGGTGGTATTAAGTTCCCGACCAACCGGAGTTGGTGGTAATTAATTTCTCGACCAACCGGAGTTGGTGGTGATTGATTTCCTGACCAACAGGAGTTGGTGGTAATTGACTTGCCGACCAATCGGAGTTTGTGGTATTTGATTTCCCAACCAACCGAAGTTGGTGGTATTAAGTTCCCGACCAACCGGAGTTAGTGGTAATTGATTTCCCGACCAACCGAAGTTGGTGGTAATTGTTCTGAATTTCGTGTGTATAGTGTGTGGCACTAATACTCCGAAAAAAATTCAACAAAGAAGAAGCCGGATGAAACATCACTTTATTTATGTTGAAGAAACTGCATTACATAAGAATTTCAATTACTGATAATACTTGCGCAAATGCTCTGCATTCCATGCATTCTTAAATTCTTCTCCTTCCAAGGTTTCAATCCTGTATGTCCCTGGATGAACAACTTCTATTACTCTATAGGGTTCATGCCAGTTGGCTTCTAGTTTATTATGCTTTTGGATCACTTTCTTCAGCACATAATCTCCTTTCTTCAAATCAAATTCTTCACTCTTTTGTTATAGAACAAAGTTGTTCGTTGTTGATATGTTGCATTCCTGATTGCTGCTTCTTCCTTAACTTCTTCGAGCATATATAGGTCTAATCTTCTCATTAAATCACTGACAGGAGAATTGAAATTAAGCACCCTATGCGTAGGTAAACCCAATTCATCAGGTATGACAGCCTCACTCCCAACTGCTAGTATATATGGAGACTCTCCTGTTGCTGTTCGTGGTGTGGTACGATAAGCCCACAACACAGAATGTAGCTCATTAATCCAATTTGCCTTTGCATCATCAAATGTTTTTTTCAAACCATTCAGTAGCATTTTGTTTGTCACCTCAGTTTGCCCATTGATTTGGGGATAGCCTGGTGCATAGTGGATCTTCAGGACATTGGATTGATGACAATACGCAGCAAACTCCACGTTATCAAACTGGGTTCCATGGTCAGTAATGAATGCATGTGGGAGACCATATTTGCACATAATATTCTTCTAAATAAATTGATAGACTTTGTCGTATGTCATATCAATGAGAGGCCCAGCTTGCACCCATTTTGTAAAGTAATCCATAGCAACCACGAGGTATTTGAATCTTCCCTTGGTCGTTGGAAGTGGTCCTACCAAGTCTATCCCCCACATGGAGAATGGCCAATGGGACGTTATGGATGTTAACAATGCTTGGGGAGTTCTTCGGATAGAGGAGAAACGTTGGCATTTATCGCACTTTTTAGCATAAGCTACGCAATCAGCTCTCATCGTTGGCCAGTAATACCCCTACGTTGTTATTCTTTGCAAAAGTGTCAGACCTGCTACATGGGCTCCACAAGACCCTTCGTGAACCTCCTCGATCAAATATTTCACTTCGGAGGGATGGACACAGCTTTATAGCCCTGCTATAACTCCTCATCTATACAAGATGCCATTGGTCAAAACATAACGAGGAGCTTTAAACTTCAATTTTTTATGCGAGTTTATTAGTTGGCAAAGCCCCCTCTATAATATAGGCCCTAATGGGGTCCATCCAAGATGGTCCCAAGTCTAGGGCAATGAAGTTTATCATCAGATCTTCATCTATGCTCCAACCAGCCAGGATTTCTACGGGGATTATTCTTCGTAGCTCAGTACGTGTGGCTGATGCTAACCGAGTTAGGGCATCTGCTCTCGTATTCTCCAGTCTTGGTATTCTAATAAACTGAACTGCAATAAAACTCGATACAACCTCCATTGCTTTGGCATTATACTTGACCATTAATTCTCCTTTCGCTGCATACACCCCCAGAATTTGATTTATGATTAACTGGGAATCACTGAACACAACGACTTGCTCTGCTTTCATAGTTTTGGCTACACTTAGACCCACAATCATTGCTTCATATTCGACCTCATTATTGGAATCCTTAAATTGAAAGCGCAGAGCATACTCCACATTAATCTCATCCGTATTGTTTAAAACAATTCCTATTCCACTGCCTGTAGTGCATGAAGAGCCATCCACATACAAATTCCATACATGTACTTCATCATCAAATTTTTGATCAGACAGAGTTCCTCGGTGGAATATTTAGTTCTTTCTTTTATCCTCCTCCGGCACTTCTCACTGCTCGTTGATCATCTTCTCTTGCACGTCTATCGACCTAAGTTGGTCGAGGTCTAAATTTTATGATCTTGTAACATCCACATGTTGGTCTGTATTCAACTCCTGTTCTTCGGAGGCATCTTCCTGAGTAAAATTTGTGATAAAATCTGCTACTGCCTGCCCCTTGAGCGACGATCTAAGCTCATAAACTATATCATATTCACCAAGTTCTACTGCTCAGTACATCAATCTTCCTGATTTCTCCGATTTATGCAGAGCTTGTCTTAATGGCATATCTATGTACACCACAATAGTATGGGCTTGGAAGTATGGCTTCATTCTTCTGTTTGCTTCAATCAGCATTAGTGTCAACTTCTCCAACCTTGGATATCTGATTTCTGCTCCTCGAAAAGCCTTGCTGGTGTAGTAGACTGGTTTCTGCACTCCATCCTGCAATCTTATCAATGTCGAGCTAATAGTATTCTTTGACACTGCCACATACAAGTATAGTCTTTCTCCCATCACTGGTCTAGACAACAATGGAGGTGTCCCAAGATATTTTTTCAACTCTTGAAAGGCCTCCTCGCACTCATCATTCCACTCAAAAGTTTATCGAAGTGTTTTGAAGAATGGGAGGCATCTGTCTGTTACTCGTGACACAAACCTATTAAGTGCTGCAACTCACCCTGTGAGGCTTTGCACTCCCTTCTTCGTGGTTGGAGATTGCAGCTCCAATAGAACCTTAATCTTTTCAGGGTTCGCCTCAATACCTCGTTGATTAATAATGTACCCGAGAAACATTCCTTCTCGCACTCCAAATATGCACTTGGTGGGATTTAACTTCATTTGGTATTTCTATAGTTGATCAAAGGTCTGACCTAGGTCAACTAGATGATCAGTAGCTTTCTTGCTCTTCGTCAGCATATCATCCAAATAAACACCCATCTTATTACTAATTTGCTCTGCAAACACCTTGTTCATTAGTCGCTGATATGTTGCACCTGTATTTTTTTGTCCAAAAGGCATAACATTATAGCAATAACTTCCCCTTGGGTTGATAAAAGAGGTACTTTCCCTGTCTTTAGGCTTCATTTTAATCTGGTTGTACCCAGAATAAGCATCCATGAAACTCAACAATTCATTCCCCGAGGTAGCGTCCACCAGTTGATCGATTCGAGGCAAAGAAAAATGATCCTTTGGGCATGCCTTATTAAGATCAGTGAAATCCACACACATCCTCCACTTGTTATTTTTCTTCTTTACCATCACCACATTTTCTAGGCAATCAGTATATTTGACATCCTCAATAAAAGAGGCTTTTAGTAGTTTCTCTACTTCTTCCTGTATGGCTTGGTTCTTTTCAGGACTGAACACCCTTCTTTGTTGCTTTACTGGCTTGATTTCCTTGCTCACGTTGATCTCGTGGCACAGGAAACTCGGGTTTATCCCTGGCATATCTTCATGACTCCATGTAAAAGTCTGCTTTCTGCACCTTAAAAATGCTATCAATTCCTATTTTATTGATACATCCAGTGATGCACCAATTTGAGTTATTCATTCTGGATGCTCATCGTCCAGAATGATATTTTCGGTAGCCTCCATGACCTGTCCCTTCACGAGCTGAGATTCGTCTCTAGGGTCTAATGTTTCAATTTTTGCATCTTTTATTTCATCCACTTGATAAGTAGTAGTCTTCTTTCTGGATTCTTCGCGTTCCTCTTGTTCGGTAGATGAATAATAGCATTCCCGAGCTACTTTCTGGTCTCCTTTCACAACTCCCACTCTAAAATTGATTGGGAATTTCAAACATAGATGTACAGTAGATGGTACTGCTTCGAATCTCTTCAGACCTACCCTCCCATGATGATATTGTAAGTTGATTTGACATTTTTATCCATTATGAAAAAGCGTACTCTTCTGTTTGACAAGCATGCCACGTACCGATAAGCATATCCAACTTGATCGTCCCAAGTGGAAAAACCTTTTCACCAGTAAAACCAAGTAGGGGTCTAGGATAGGGATCCAACTGGGCTAATTTTAGATTCAAACTATCAAAACATGGGTAGAACATGATGTCTGCCAAGCTACCATTATCCACCAGTACCCGTGAAATCACCACTTCCTTTATTCTCATCTTGATCACCAATGGGTCATCATGCCAGATCATTTTTAGAGAAACCAATAACTAGTTTGTCTTTATCTCCACCTCCTGTATCTCCACCTGTAATAACATTACATTCAAATGACCCAAAAATGGATTGAAAATACCTCACGCTCTGTCTGTCTTGGTCTTTTGGGGAGATCGGGGGCATCTTCTGGATCATCTTCGTGGTCTCTCTTCTTTTCTTCTTTTGCTCGACGAGGAGATTTGGATCTTTTCCTTCCTCGATCGTTGTTATTTCCACCACTTTGGTGATCAACATACTTAGCCAACTTTCCTCGTCTGATAAGTGCTTCAATTTCATTCTGAAGAGCTATGCAATGTTTGGTCGTATGACCATGGTCTGTATGGAATTCACAATATTTGGACTTATCTCTTCTGTCGGGATCTGCCTTTATTTTCGCTGGCCAGGCTAGCTCCTCGCTATTATTGATCTCATCCAGAATGTGATTTATATCTACCTTTAAAGGAGTGTAATTTCCAAATTTCTTCATCTGCTCCAGTGCTTGCTTCCCTTTTGATTGCCTATTTCCACCATTGTTCTTCTAATCCTTCTTTTCGATTTTACCATCTTCCACTTTGGTCTCCTTAGTGTCTGCATTCTTCTTTGCAGCCATAGCTTCCTCGGCATTAATGATTTTGGTTAGTTTTTCCATCAGTTTTGCCATGGTTCTAGGTGGATATTTGGCTAAAGTGTAGTACAACTTATCTGGCAACAGTCCACTCATCAGAGCATTAATTTATGTTTTCTCCTCGTAATCAATTACCTCAAGTTTCTCATTATTGAAACGAGTAATATAGTCCCTGGTGCTTTCACCTGCCTTCTGCCTAACACTTGGCAAGTGTGCTACGCATTTGACTGGCTTCGCTCCAAAACAGAAGTTCCCGATAAAGAGCTCTGCCAGTTGAAAGAAAGTCTCAATTTTCCCCCGAGGAAGGTTGTTATACCATATCTAAGATGGTAAGAGTTATTAAAAATGCACTACATCTCATCTCGTCTGGAACTGCATAGATATCGGCAGTTGCTTGGTATTGTTCTATATGAAGGACAGGGTCAGTTTTTCCATCATATTTAGGCATCACCATAGGAGCTTTGAATTTTGATGGTGTGGGAAAATCCATAATTTCCTGTACAAATGGTGTCCCTTGGATAAAAGTTCTTTGTAGAGGATTCTTGGCCTTAGCCATTTCCCTTAATCTGTCCTCCAACCTTTGAATAGATCCCTTCCATGCGTCGTTTCCCTCCTCGGGCCTATTGGTTCGAGCAATTGATCGTGTTGAATTTGCCTCTTGGGATCGAGCTGCTAGTCATGATTGGGCAGAGCCTTCCCTTAGATCGGATGGTCGTGGGGAGTTCCTTGACGCAATCCTAGGAGGATTTTTGTTCCTCTTGGGGCCCCAAACGATCAAAAGGAGAGACTCTACTTAATCTTTCTAGAGCACTAGTCCTTTCTGGAGATAGAGTGACTTTTCGTTGAGAATCTGTAGCTCGTACTGATGAAGTCCGACCAGGTTAATAAGAAGGATCATTAGATCTCTCAGTACGATATGATTCGGTGCGTCTAGATTGACATTCCTCTGGTAATAGCGTTCGCCTAGTTCGTGAAAAGGGTAAATGGGTATTTCTTTGAACACTTCGTTGTCCTGATTGGGTCGGAACTCCACCTTAAACAGTTTGTATAAGTTGAGGCATGGTTTCTTGTATGGACATTTGCCCTTGGGCTAAATTATCCATTATGTCAGACATATCTTAAACATTTGGGGGAGTAGAAAGGTTTGGAGGGATCCCAGTGTTTCGATTACTAGATTCTGGATTATCATCCATTTATGATGAATTATTTTGGTGAAAAATGCTAAGTACAGTTGTTTCTCACAGACGGCGCCAATCTGTTGATGTAAAAAATTAGATTATCTCTAATTATTTAATCACAGATAAATAATGTCATAAATAAATAAGACAAACGATTTTTAAAGTGTTTCAGCCGTATGAGAATGGCCTACGTCCACTATTTTTTTATTACTGACTGTTTGCTTGGAAATCTGGATAAGTAGTTTATCAATAGATCCAGAGTCCCCCTCTTATGAGGTGGTTTTAATGTATTTATAGCCTTAAGGTTGTACATATGAAAGAATAATGCGCTGTTATGAAGTAGACATATACATCTGTATGATAATAATGCGCATTTAATGCGTAGCTGTCTTTTCATTAAGTAGCTCGGACAGCCTAAATTGCTCGGACTGCTTAAGGTTCTCGGTACGCTTAAGTTGCTCGGGGCACCTGAGTTGCTCGTCTAAAGTGTTTGTATTTGACAGGTATATCTCCACATGTCTTCAAGTGATTGGTCCACGTCAGTAGACTAAATTTGGTATCAACAATAATAAAGTAATTTCTTATTAAAGCTTAAAAATAAATAAAAAATACTCAATACAAGTCTCAACATCATTTTTATTTTGAAACACATAATGATGTGCTTGATCCCATGACAACTCGTCCACTTCAATGGATTTACAACCCCTTATTGGTTTATCATCGCATGTTCCATCATCGTGATCATCGATTGTATATTTACCTAATGTAACTTCAAGTGCATCGAGCCCATGTAAAGATTCTGTAGAAAATTCAATTGCTTCTTCTCCAATATAACGTTGGGTGATGCAACCGACGGGACGATTTTGATTATTTACCCGGACCTTTCAATATTTCATGTTCCTATATACATTTTAAACAAATTAAAATCAATAATTTTTAATTATAAAATTATTAAATAATGACATAATAATTAAGCTTGTGTGAACCTTTCTAATGTGTACATCCAAAAAACTGGACAACAAAGCTCAACCTCCCTAACAAGATATACCATTAGATGCACCATTATATCAAAGAATGCGGGAGGAAATTTATTTTCTAACACACATAAGGTGATCACAATGTCATCTTGAATACCTTTCAACTTTTTTACATCCACTTATTTTGTACAAAGAGCAATAAAGAAAAAGTACACCTTAATAATTGCATATCTGACATGCTTTGGTAAGACATATCGTATCGCCACCAGAAGTATTTATTGCATTAGTATCTGACAATCATGAGACTTGATACCAAATAATTTTAACTCTTGCATTGAAACATGGTTATTAAAATTTAACGAGGACCCAACGGGAACATTAAGTTAAAGCAATGTCTCACATGCCCTTTTTTTCTCTTCACAATGTATAACATGCCGGTGGCAAATATGTTCATTTTCCCTTATCTCGTGATGCCAATTTCCCTCTTAAACCCATGTCTACAAGATCAAGATGATTATTGACTCCATATTTTGTCTTACCAGGAATGTTGAGGAGGGTTCCTATTATGATATCATAAACATTCTTCCCAATATGAATAACATCTAAATTATGTTGAACAAGTAAATGTTTCCAATAATTCAACTTAAAGAATATTGATATTTTCTTCTATTTGGAGCCATTACGAACATCCATATTCTCATCACCACTCTTCCTCTTTTGTTTTAATTTAACCTTTCCCTTCCGTATTAGTGTGTATTTTGGACCCATATTCCTTCCTCAAGATGCATTAATACTTTCAACATTTTCTAATATTTTCTCTCCACTCAATGACTTAGGTCATTCTCAAAACTCCCGCTTACCATCAAAAGACTTCATTTGCTATAAAAAAGGATGGTAGTGAGGAAGAAATCTTACATCCAACATATATATTCTTACTACAATGTTTTAACCGAATAAAATTAGTTTGGTCACCACAAATTGGACAAGCACGTTCCCTTTACAGCACAAACACAAATTCCCATGTGCTTTAAAATCATTGATCGTCCATAACAATATAGCTTTCCATGAAAAAGATTCTTGCCGACAAGCATCATAAACTTGAACACCTTCATCCCATAAGGTTTGCAAGTCAGCAATTAATCGTGTCAAGTAAACATCAATATCATTGTTAGTCTATCACGAATGTGATATCAACATTATCAACATCAAAAAAATACTCTTTGTGCCCAATGACGACTCAAGGTTATAGGTTGCCAATATGACTATCCAACAACTACACTTACTACTAAGAGTGTTATGTAGGTTGATTTCATCTGCTTAAAGTGCTAATCGGAGGTTTCTAGCTTCCTTTTCAAACTTTGACCATTTATCATCCACCAACTTCCACACAAGGGAATCTACAGGATGGCATAACTTATCATCAACATCTCTTTCATTTGCATGCCATGTCAAAGACTTAGCAGATTGTAATGACAGAAACCATATTTTGAACGTAGGAATGGGCGAAAAGTACCGTAAAATTTTTGCAAGGTCACCACCTTTACCTCGGTTGTATTTTTTTTCAACTTATACCTCAGTGTTCCATAAGTACGGCTTGTAGTCTCATATTGGTACTCTTTTATATCAAGTATGAATTCATTAGCGAATGTGTGTATATTTTGATACCCTATTCCAAACATTGATAATGTCTTTAAGACCTGCTTCATCGATAAAGGCAATTTATTATCTTCTGGGAGCATTTGGGCAAATAATTCCAGCATATTTGAAAAGCTCGTATCTGTCCACCCGCTCTTTACTTTTAAATTTAATAGACTCATAAGTCCAGGCATTTTTGAAAACATTCTACACAGTTTGTATAAGGGCCTTTGTGGATCTTTAAATAATTTTTCAAATGCCTTAGGATTCCCCATAAAGTCTTAATTTACTGTCTCAAATATATCTGCCATACAACCCACATCTTCTGGATTCTCCGTCAAATTGTCTTGATGGATTACGTCACACATGTTTACATGTGAGAAAGTTGAATTACGAGCCACTTCCCCATGCCATATCCATGTATGGTAACTTTGGTAAACTCCATTCTCATATAAATTCCATTTTATTTGTTTTAGACTCCATTTAAAGCAACTTCCATAGAATATGCATGGCATTGTATAGATTCACAATTTCTAGCATTTCTTCCAATAACTTTAAGAAAATATTCAACCCCATGTATGTACTCGTGTGATAATCTATGCATAGGCATCCACGATCTATATGTTCCCATTTCTTCAAGTCTGTCTATTAAGACTAGAATTATTATTACTAGAAATGTTATTATCCAAATTGACTCGTAATATAATCCAACGTTTTCATGCGTGTATCATATGTCACGCTCTATAAGAGTCCAAACAATAATAACATGGAAAATCTCAAATTTGACCCCCAAAAAAAGACAACCACAAAAAAATAGGAGTAACAACTTTTTACTTTTTACTTTTTTTTTTTTTTTTTATTTATTTTTATGAAAACATCCTTTTATTCTCAAATGATTGAAGAACTAGCCTCTTCTAAATAGCTTACATCATTGAGAAAAGACAAGAAAGAAGGAAATAAGAAACATAAACGAGGTTCTTTTTAAATAAGAACCCTTATAGAATCAAATAGGAAAGAACTGATTAAAGCCAACTTTAAGCAACCATAGGAATAAACTAAACACCAATGACCCTTAGACATTTCGGAATGAAGGTAAACCCCATCTATCTACTCTGATAAAACCTTTCAGCTGCTTTGGGAAATCATCTGTACTATGAGAAAAGCAATCTGTATGTTGAGAGCTGCCTAACTTTGCAAGGAAATATGCTACTTGATTTCCCTCTCTAAGAATATACAACTTTTTACTTGATATACTATTTTTCCAAGACAACCCAACTATGATGACACGTGATTAATTAATCATTCTTGCTTTAAATTTATTCATGCTCGCAAAATATATTTTAAATAAAAACGACACATCAAATTTCACATGAAATTATATTTTAAATGTATTGGTGGCCATATGAAATTTCACATCAACTAGTGACAATATGACTAACTTAACTATGGCAGTCTCAACAAAATTAAACCAAGCAATCACTAAATATTTAAGATCCTCATTTTGTTTACATACTAATATGATCTTAAAAGCCAAAAAATTAATAATTTTTCCAAACAAACACAGTCACTGGTGGCGCCACATTATATGTTGAGGGATTAAGTGGCCCACCCAAATTTGTTTTCCTAAGAATAAATATATGCATTATGTGATATAGGTAACCACTCTACAAGACATTTAAACAAGACAAATAATTTTAAAGTCGTGTCAAAATATCCAATCGCTAATAGTCTTGTAGTGAGAAAAGAATAGAAGTGTAGTTCAAGTATTTTAGCTACTATAGAATCCAAGCCATTCACAAGTTGCAACTCTATGTCTTTGTCAACATCCACTAGTTTGGACTACTCTAATTATTTACATAAACTGGTCGAGTTATTTTTTTCCAATAGATATTTGGAATGATTAAGTTTGTTTAGATTCTATATTACCTTTACAGAAGTTTAAATGATGTCACATTGTGAAAATATAAAAAAAAACTAAATATTCGCAAATAATGTTATGTCTTTTAATTTAATATTTATATAATTAAACCTTTGTCAGATCTTTATGAACATGGATCCGTAAGGATTCCTGCAATAAGCTGGACTTGTGAGGGTAACGAAGCTAGTCCATGACACTAGACTTAGGTTAGCGACTTGGAACATAAGGACTATGACACGAAAAAGGAAGGAGTTGTTAGATACCATGATAAGAAGCAAAATTAACATAGCTTGTTTAAAATAAACTAAATGGGTCGGTGAGAAAGATAGAGAAATAAAAAATACGGGATTTCAATTATATTATACTAGAAAACATAAAAATAAGAATGGAGTTGAAATAATAGTACATAAGAACTTTAAGGATACTATCATAATCATTATTAGGAAAGGTGATAGACTTATGCTTGTAAAATTGGTATTAGGTAAAAACATAATTAATATTGTTAGTGCTTATGCACCCCAAGTAGGATTAGATGAGTAAACTAAAGTACAATTTTGGGAACAAATGGATAAAATAATTCAAGAAATACTCGTAGGTGAGAAAATCTATATAGGGGGGATTTTAATGGCCATGTAGGATATGATCGTGTAGGATATGGGAGTGCATGGAGGATATGGTTTTTGAGATAGGAACGATGGGGGAGAGTCTATCTTAGATTTTGCGATGGATTATGATTTTGGACTAGTAAATACATATTTTAAAAAGAGGCTTGAACATTTAATAACTTATAAAAGTGGAATGCATAAGAGCCAAATAGATTTTTTTCATTACTAGGAAAGGAAATCGATTAACGTGTAAAGATTATAAGGTTATCCCGGGAGAGAGCTTAACATCACAACATAGGATAATGGCGTTGGATATAAATATTAAAAATCAATCACGAGTGCGAAAACTGAAGATTAATGCACGAACTAAGTGGTGGAACTTGAAAGGAGAGAAATTATAACTATTTAAAGATAGAGTATTAAATGAAGCAACATGGAATACTGAAGAAGAGACTAACATAATTTGGAATAAGATGGCCACATGCATTAGGAGAATATCAAAAGAAATTCTTGGAGAATCAAAAGGCAAGGGGGCCATAATCTAAAGAAACTTGGTGGTGGAATGAAGAAGTATAAAATATAGTAAAAATTAAAAGGGAGTGCTTTAAAACATGACAAACAAATAGAAATGAAGAAAATTTTGAGAAATATAAATGGGAAAAAAAGGAAGTTAAGAAAGAACATGACAAACAAATAGAAATGAAGAAAATTTTGAGAAATATAAATGGCTATAAAGGAAGATAAGAAAGTGGTAAGAGATGCTAAGTTAAAAGCGTATGATGATCTTTATACAAAATTAGGAACACGAGAATGGAAAAAAAATATTTATAATCTCGCTAAACTTAGGGACGGGAAAACAAAAGATTTTAATAACGTTAAGTGCATAAAAAACGATGATTTGAGAGTCCCAGTCAAGGATGATGAAATTATGGAAATATGAAAAAACTACTTTGAGAGGTTATTAAATGGAGATAATGGGAGTAGATTAAATATAGAGAAACTTTGGGATACTCAAAAAAATATATTTTTTCACAGAATTAGGACAACAGAGGTCAGGGTTACTTTAAAAAGGATGAAAACATCGAAGGCTTTAGGACCAGATGGTATCCCTATTGAGGTTTGGAAGTCCTTAGGGGAGGATGGAGTATCATGGCTTACAAAATTATTTAATAGAATTTTAATGACTAATAGGATGCCCGATAAATGGAGAAAAAGTGTTTTAGAACCTATTTATAAAAATAAAGGGGTCATAGAAAGTTGTTCAAATTATCATCGTATTATGTTAATGGGTCATGCAATGAAACTTTGGGAGAGAGTGGTTGAATATAGATTAAGATTGAAGACAAAAATATCTGAAAATCAATTTGGGTTTATGCCTAGGAGGTCAACAATGGAAGCAGTCTATTTATTGAGGAGATTAATGGAGAGGTATAGGGAGAAAATGAAGGATCTTCATATGTTTTTTATAGATTTGGAGAATGTGCATGATAGGATACCCAAAGATATAATATGGTGGGTTCTACATAAAATAGGAGTGACTCGCAGATATATTGATGTGATCAAGGATATGTATGATGGTGTTATGACTACAGTAAGAACATCAGCCGCAGATAGTAGTGAATTTTTAATTACGGTAGGTCTACACTGAAGTCCTTATCTCTTTGTTCTTGTTATGGATGAGTTGACTGGACAAATACAAGATGAGGTTCCATGGTGTATGCTATTTGCAGATGATATTGTTTTAGTAGATGAGACTAAGATGGGGATTAATTCTAAGTTGGAATTATGGAGAGAAATAAGAGGATTTAAAATAAGCAGAACTAAAACAGAATACATGGAATGAAATTTTAGTAGTAATAGGAGGACAAATGGAGATGTGGTGAAATTGGAGGGTCAAGAGATACCTATAAATGATTATTTTCATTATTTAGGATCGATTATCCAAAAAGATGGAGATATTAATGATGATGTTACTCATAGGATTATAGTAGGTCGCGTTAAGTGGAGAAGTGTTACCGGCGTTTTATCTTATAGGTGTATACCTTTGAAGTTAAAAGAAAAATTCTATAGGACGACCATTAGACCCGCCATGTTATATGGGACAAAGTGTTGGGCAACCAAGAAAAAAATGTGCAGAAAATGAGTGTGGTGGAGATGCGAATGCTAAAATCATTTTTTACAGTGAGCTTCATATTTTTGTGTATGCGTGTTTGTTCATGCGCTTGTATGTGTGCATGCGTGTGTGCGCGTCTCTGTGTGTGTGTGTGTGTGTGTGTGTGTGTGTGTGAGAGAGAGAGAGAGAGAGAGAGAGAGGTGGGGGGAGAGTAAATGATTTATTGGTTATGGTTGCTATGGTTTCCTGGGAAGGAGACTTGGAGTGAGACAATTTATGTTACGGCTAAATTTTTTTTATTTGGGGGGGGGGGGGGGGGGGGGAGGGGGGGGGGGGGGGAGGGGGGGGGGGGGAGTTTCGACGTTTGGGGGGAAAAACCTCCACCCATTTTTCCTTATAGGAGCGGGTCTCAAATTTTTTAGGTAAAAAATCGTCATATATGTTGTGTTACTAAATATTCATATTGTTGTTCAATAAAAATAGTCATAATATGTAACATTTAATATGACTCTTATATTTAGATTGTCATGTACATTAACACTAATAAATATATAATGACAGTTTATAACTAAATCTCATATAAATAATTGTATTGTACTTTTATTGACAATTTGTGTTAAATTGTCGTAATGCTAATTTTCAAAGTGTCCTAAAAAGTATTTTTTTTTGTAGTGCCCTCTGAATATTAGTTTTTAACCTTCACCTTTCATTTTATGCCTCAGGAGGCGATAAATTATTTTTGATAGAAAATCAAAATTAAAGACATAATGTCCATTTTTAAATCGAACTAGAGACTATTTTTTCTCAAGTGTGACATTATATCTTAAATTTCGACGACAATTTTATTTTCGATCGTTCATATGAATTTTTGTGAATCGATCCTATCATGTGATTTATTAAAATGATTGTAAATACACTTTCTAAGTGTTGTGGGGCTTAAATTTATTTTTCTAAAAGGTTAGTGTTAGAATTACACTTGTGATGAAAGTTAGACTTGTAATTTCAAAACTAATTTGGGATATTGCAAATGAATCAATTAATTAATTAGAAAAACTAGAATATGTAGTGTTATCTCATCCCTTGTCTGTTCTCACATTTATTTACCCCATATTTCTCTTGTTTTAGTATTTGATTTTGTTCATATTTTATTCATTTAGTTAAGTAGCACAATAACCATTTGAAAATTGTTTTTAAAAGATAAAAAACAAAAATAAAACATATTTGAAGTGAAATTGAGATTAATCTTCACATTTTGTTTCTTTACTTGAAAGTTGTATTGACATCCTTAATTGCCACCATGCAAGTTCATATTATGATTGTAGGTATTCAAGAGATTTTGAGGCTTGTCTTTTGAAGACAATGACGATGTTTAGGTAAAGAGCAAGTTCTCAAGCGTCGTTCGTGCTTTATTGACGAGGAGACAAAATTGAAGACTTAAATTTGTAACTGTTACTTTTTTATTCGTTAGATTGCTTGTATTAGGATTATTGAGGCTGTATTCATTTGGGTGCATTTTTTAAACCATTTATTTGTAATTAAAAAAAAAGCGGAAAGGGAAACTAGAAGAAATAAAGAGAGGGCGCCCTTAGAGAGAAAATTTTAAAGACTCTTTATTCTAGATCCGTTGGACTCCCGGGGACGATTGAAGGTAGACGACCTTCCCCTGTGTAAAAGCCGTGGGAGGTACATTCTTTCTCACTCGCGAATCTCCCACAAGCGAGTCCATTCTTTTTGTGCTTATGTGCTCCTATGTGATTTTTATTATCCCGTTGCATTTATTTAGAATGGTTTGATTAATTAATGAACCTAAGACCTAGATCCGGTCATTCAAACGAGTCAAGATTTTATCACCCACTCAATGCCATCACATAATTAAAATCAATCAACTAGGAAGTCCAGTAAGAGCACAATTTTCAAAGGCAACGTATAAGGCTCCGTGTTTTTCTCGCCTATGGATTACTTAAAATTTGACTACCTTATCGCCTAATTGAAGATAAAAAATTGGCTACGTGCTACTTAGGATTTTTCCTTTGCTTATACGTGTCTAATTCACCCCTTGGTAGATAATTTTGAGTGCTCCACCCTTTTGTGTTTCAAAAAGAGATTTTATCCCCTTTTCGAAATATCCAAAAATATTTTCCTTCTTTACCAAAATATTTTTCAAAAAATCCAAAAAAAAAAATTCCTACTGTTTCAAAATATTTTCCAAAAAATCTAAAAAAATATTTTCACTCTTCTTTAAACTATTTTCCAAAAAAATCCCAAAAATATTTCTTTTTTTATTTAAAATATTTTCCAAAAAATCACAAAAATATTTTTTTCTTTTTCGAAATATTCAAAACGCCCAAAAAGATTCAAAAATCACAAAAATATTTTCTTTCCTTTTGAAAAATCCAAAAATATTACTCTTGTTATGGCCGAAGATTGTCCTTTAAGGGACTACTTTGGTCATTTTTCATTATCTCGAAGCATGTTTGAAGTTCACGCCGAGTCCAACCTCTGTACTATACTTAGTGGCTTTAAAGTTCTCATACAAAATGTTGATACTCTTGCATCATCCACACACGCATCTCATATTCCATCGCTTAATATGATGAGTGTTAACGCATCCAATGATTCGTCGTACACCTGTCACTTTCAAGCCGATCACTTATCCCATGAGTGTCCATACCATCCCTATCCATTCGAACCTACCGTGGCCTAAGTGTATCCATATGGCAGTCTTTTGGAACCAACCTTGTCGTATTATCACGACATATCCAATACCAAGGGGTATGAGAAACCAAGCTATTTGTGGAGGCTTGATCACCTTCCTACACAATATAAATCCTAACCTCATGTTGTGGATCGTTACGGTTTCTAACAATCGTGCTGGCAACCTTATGCAGTTATCCCAATCAATTCCCTCCTTACGCACCCCAATATTATCAACCTTTTGTCACTTACGGAGATGCTTCTCACATGTATGAAGAAATTGACCTTGTTCCCCACACTTCTTATGAGTATTCTATGATTTCTAATGTCAATGGAAAGTTGTGTCCACCTCAACCACCGCCGCCACCCGCCAATACTTCACCACCACCATACACATCCTCTCTCGAAAGACTCTTGCAAAAGTTTATCCTTGATCAAGAGAAAGCTACTCAATATCAAAATCAAGCCCTTCAACAACTTGAAAAAAGGTTAAATGACTTTGAGTGTACGAGAGCGTCGAATTTCATCCCAAGCCAACCCACTGTTGCACCCACGTGGATTGATGATGAGTCATCTTGTTCCATGAAGTTTAAATGTGACCAAACCAATCACCCCAAAAATCTCAAAGTTGAAACCACCCCATAGTCCGGGCTGCAAGTTAATAATTATGTTGACTTACCCAAATATTGTGAGACTGATCAAACCCTACCTTGTTCTAAAGAATCCACCATTAAGGTTCATATTCTCCATCACGACAAATGAAAAAATACGCCTGAGTTTATGCCTTTTGAGCCCACCGTATGTGTCCCAGAGGCACCACTTCAGTATAGGTTAGCTCCGACTAGGAGTACTCACCAATGTTCAGAGATTGAATCCGAGATGATTCCTACCTCTCTAGATATGGATCCTGTCCAAGAATGCTTGGCTCACTTTCAGTCTGATTTTGATGTTGATTCTTATATCTTGAATTTGAATGCCTCATTACATTTCCCCACTTCCTCGGATGGTGGCTTATGGGTGGATAAGTTGAGCTCTTAATCCTTTACTTCCACACTTCCTCTTGCCAGTACCCTTGAGGGTCACTCTGAGCCACCTAATGAGTGTGCGTCCCCTATTCTAGAGGTGGATCACCTTCCCCCACCCATTATGTCACCCAACTACCCATTGTCCATCCCAACCCACCACATGGTTTGGACCTTTCTATTATACCTCATATGCTCCCACCCATGTATTTAGGTCCTCACCCGAATCCTCCCTCCACAACTTGACTCCACGATCTCGCTCGTGAGTTCTTCATAAACCACACCATCCATGAGAATATTTTTAGTGCTACTCTCAACTTAGGTGACACAAAGCTTGTTCCTCCACGTCGACTTATCTATCATGGTGATTTGTATTCCCTTCGGCTTATTAACGTGTCATAATACAACCATTATCATCCTCCATTTATAGAATGATTGATCACTTTCTATGAGCCCCACCGCATCCCAATTGCCAATTTGTTTTGCCTTCCCATCCAATTAGAGAAACATACTTATAAGCCCTTGCTTCCCTCACTTTTACTCTCAATAAGGCTCGTGATCGGTTCCTCTTCATCCTCACCATTGCCTTTCTTCCTTATTCCCTTCTTCCCACCCACCATTGGCCCACTAATGCTTTTCATTGCCTGAAACACCTTACCATATATGTGCATTGACCTTGTAGCATTTATCCAATAAGACTAAATTTTTAGTATTGTTTGGGGGTAATCCCCATCACTTACACCTTTTTTACCACCCCATTATATCCTAGTTTATATCTTGTTTATGGTTGAGTTATTTTAACACCCCACCTAATTAAATACCAGGTGATCAATCCTTTATTCAATTAAAAATCAAGATGATCGGTTCGTTCATTCTTAGCATCACTGTCGCAAAATAAAATTTTCAATTTAAACACCCTAAATAATTAAGCCAAGTGTCAAAACAATTTAGAACCTTATTTCCATTTTATTAAATCCAAATATGAAAACCTTTTTAATAACCAACAGTTTAAGAATTCATAACTACTAAGGATGGATAATATCACAAAAGAATTTAAATCATTTAGATAAACCAAACCAGTTCTATAAATGAAACCATCTTGACAATAATTAGATCCTCTAGAGTACCGAATACTTGTAATATAAATGAACACAAATCTCTGACAAATCCAACTGAATAGGGAAACGGACAACACATGCAATAGCTAATCAGAACTAAAATAAAAGTAGAGTCAACAACAAGGTCATCTAAGCAATGGCCTGCAACTCCCACATAAGCTGCAGCGCATCCGTTCCAAGGAATCTGGGTGGGTACCTGTAATACATACATATATATACAAGAGAGAAAGAAATGATAGAAAACATGTCAGAGCCCGAGTGTAAAACATTTTTAAAAATAGTTTAGCAAGTATTTAAAATGCTGGCTAATGTAACAACCATGTTAGTATGCGACACTCCCTTGAGAATTCCCACCTCTCATCTAGTGTGCACGACTACCGTACTAATAAACTCATAAGTCTATCTAACTTATTTTCCATAAAGTTTTATCCCGAGAAATACTAAGACCATGATATTTAGTTTTATAACATTAATCTCTTCCATTTTCTTACATTACTTAGAACCACTCATTATCGTTACAAAAATTCACGAACACTTGTTATAAAGTTGAAGCATTTATTCATTACTAACTACTTATACCCATAGTATAAAGTTTCCATATATAAGCATATATATATATATATAATAAGTTACAATGGTGTTTTCACTATTCATAAGATGGGAAGACACTTCACGGTTTGGATCGAAGCCAACAAGGCACGAAATGAAGGGTGAAGATTAAAAGACTCTATTTTCCTCTTTTGTCCCTTTGTTATTTTATTTCCCTCTCTTTTTTAATGCTTCATATCCTTTACCCCTCTTATCCAAAATTCAAAACATGGTTAGAATAGGAAATTGCACTCCAATTATCTTTTAGGGCCCACCACATACAAAGACATGCAAACATTGCACCCGTTCTCTCTCTCTCTCTCTCTGGATCGATAAGACACGCGAACATTACACCCGTTCTCTCTCTTTCTCTCTCTGGATCGATTCTCCACTGCAATTAGTAGGTACCTTTCACGCCTTTCTCTCTCTCTCTCTCTCTTTCCCTCTCTCTCTCTCACATACCTCATGTGCATTATAGGCGAAATTTAGGGTTTGAAGATTTGGCTATCCTTATTTAATTTCATTTCCTAATCAGGTTACATGCACACACTATCCTTTAGTTTTTTTTTTCATTTTGTAATATGGTTGCTATAGTTCTGATATCCGAGTTTTGTAATATACATATTTGATTTCATTTGGTGAGGTGTTTTATGGGATTTTTTCTATCATTTTCCCACCCTCTACCTCTGCTTTGTTGTGGTAATGCTATTTACTTGGTATATTATTTTTGCAGCTATACGAAATACTAACTCAAGATGATTTGTTCTTTTTTTTTAGTTGTTGCAGCGATTTAACAAATTTGATGTAGTTTATGTTGGGTGTTATGAATCTCAAGTTGGTAAGTTTTGATGTTATAATCAAATTATGTTATCATTTCAATATTTGAGCATTATATAGTTTTATAGATTTATGAGTAATAATATTTTACTATTGTTACTCTACAGGGGATTTTTTGGATTAAAAAAGAAGCCAAATAAATGTAAGCTGATTTTTTGGGCTTGATGGTATTTGAGGTAAATAATCCATATTGTCGAGTCTCTCACAATTGGTATGAGCTAATTTGTGGTTTGAATTGTGAAGATATTGAAAAATGAGTGTCATGTTTCATCTCTTCTTTTTAATAAATGTGAGGAATTTTAAATTATAATTGTAACAATTATACATTGGTATGCAGTGCAATAGTAGAAAGAACAATGGTATATTTTGAACTCTATAATTGTTATTAGTTTTGAAATGCCTAAATTATTAATTTTTTAGGTTTTGCCCTATTTGTTAATTTGTATTTTATTTTGTGATGAATAACCAAATTCTCTTACTTTATCATATCAAAATTCAATTGTATTATTTATAATTCGGATAGGTAGATCTCCTTTTTTCTCAAACTCAAATCCATTTTTCGTTAATAAATATTGGATTTTTTTAGTAGTATGCTACATGTGAGATAAACGTGTGTTTTTATATGTTGTTAGTTAGACTTAACATTGTTATATTGGATTGATATAATTCATTTTTCAATTGATTAATCCTATTTGGAAGAGAATGATAAATTGAGGTCCTCAACCTTTGCAAATGCTAACTCGAGGGACAACCTGTTTGCATTACATACAGTACATGGTAGTTGTGACAACCCGCCTACTAAAATAAGAGGTGGCCAGCCCGATACTCCAATAATCACAGGAATCATATATGGTCCATTCTTAGCATCACTGTCGTTAAAATAATAGTACGAGATAACCACCAATTATTTTAGAAAATGGACTGCCAAATTTAAAATTTGCAAGTAAAAGAAAAACAGTTAGACAATCCCATTTGCAAAAATAGTGGATACCAAAAATCAACGAGTAAATAAATACAATATGCAAAAATCAATAACCGAATAAGCTGTTGGTTAACAGACTAATACAAACAGGTTACACCAAGTATTACAATTTAAATATCACAGTATAATAAATTATTACAAAGCTCGGGCAATACGCCCGAATAAATAAACTGAACATAACTAGAATACAATTGAAAGAAGCGTCTATAACAATTATCCAACAATACCCCAAAATGTTATAGCTCCAGGACAACTGGAACGGGAAGGTCAATACGGGCGTCCTTGAGGAGGAGCACCTGAACGGACAAAGAGTTGCATGCAAAACAAAGAAATATAGACGGGTCAGGCACGGTTTGATATGATTACCATGTGACTAAAATGCATGACAGTTAAATGCGTAATTATCTCTCGCAATATAACATAAAGGTTCTCACCTCTCATTCTAAAAGCACAACCTAGCGCAATATCAATGCTAATGCTCAATGATTATATAAGCATGGGAGAACTCATCTACATTAACTCAAGGAGACATCATTTCAATTATTCTCAACTCTACATGCACAGTTCCAATTCCTCTTTAAGGAATATATATATAAATGGCAATTCATTTTATCAAATGTTTACCAAAATAATTTTATCTCATTACTTTCTTTACAAAATATATTTCCCTTCTTCCATCCAGGAAATATATTTAAAGCAGGTTTATTAACATAAAAATGCTTTTTCATTTTATATCTTCCCCTTTTCCTTCTTCCATCTGGAAAAAGCATTTAACTTCCCATTTCCCTTCTTCCATCCACGAAATGTACTTAAAGCCATTTTATTATCATAAAATGCTTTAATTAACAATAATGTCCCACATTATTATATATAGTTATATTTTTCTCATATAACGTTTCTAAGACCGCCCGTCTGGGTTTTCCCACTGTGCGCGCCCCTAAATGGCTATCATCTTCTAGGGCCTATCATCAAGACAACCTGGGATCCTTATGCAAACGTCGGGAAGAGGCCATATGCCTGCGGGAGAGTCATAACCACACCCAGAATTACCTCACCATCGCAGAAAACATACATTAATCGCTCCTATGGCCTAGGGATATATCCACCCTGCATTCATTAGCCAGGGGGCTTCACCTCACGCGCGCAACTTCCCTTATGATAGCGATTGAGAGAGGTGTGTTCCCATAAATTCTCATTTATGAAAATCATTTTTCCATTTTGAAATCTTTCACTTTTACATTCTCAAAACCATTAATTTTCAATGATGAAATACCAATTTTAGAATGTGTATTTCTTATTCTTAAAGTCATATTTTATTAATGACCTAAGACCCGAAGTGCCAATGTCCTCAACTAGTCTCCAATAGTCCCACACAATACCATTTTATCTTCTATAAATTTTAGGTTAACTTCCTATATCATTCGGACATTAACCTACATAATCTAACCTTTAGAATGAGCCCAATTAACCCCATACTAACCTAGGGCATTTGTCTACCCAACTCAACACTCTAGGACTCCTCATTACTTCCCAAAGGAAAGTTCTTAAACCTCGAACCTAAAAGAAAAGGGCTAAAACAAAACTAGAAAAAAAATCTCACAAAACAGGGCATCCGAATTGATTCGACCAAAAACGAATCGATTTGATGAGTAAATCCAACATTCTGCCTCAGCCGAAATGATTTGGCCCCAACCTAAATCGATTCGGTTTCCCAGACCTGTAACCTTCCCCATATTCAAATCGATTCTCCCTAAGGCCGAATCGATTCGGCCCTCCAGAATTGCCCAATTTAGGCTACAGGTTGTATGAACCCTAAAATCCCCAAACCCCAATTCTTCGATTTTTATCAACATCATCAACAACTAATTCTACCCAATCATCCCTACACTACTACTAACCAATTTATTTTCCTCAAATCAAATTTTAATCAAGATTAAAGGATTAAACACCAAAATTTCCCAAAACCCATAAATGGTTTAAACCTCCAAAAATATAACTATACGTGCAATTTATGACATTAAATCAATATCCAGAAAGTAAGAAACTTGCCTCGAGTTTGTAGTCTCGGATTCTCTTCCGGTAGCAACGGATTCTAGCTCCAATCGTCCATTTTTCTCTCTTTTCTCCCATTTTCTCCCAACTCTCCCTTCTTTCTCTCTCTCTCCTTTGGCTTAAGACATGAAATGAGAAAATAAAAGGGTTGGGAAGACTTATAAGGGTTTTAAACATAATTTCCCCTCTTTTAAATGTTTATACACCATTAAAATGACTCCTAACTAGATAATTGAGTCATAACACGTCAAAAGTGCCCGAAACTCAAAAATACAACTTGGCACCTATTTTGACTATCTCGACTATTCTAAAACCAACCGCACCCCCTATTTTGGCATTCGGAGTAACGTATAATATTTTTGTGTTCCGAATTCATTTTAAGTTATTAATTATACTCCAACTTACATATAGGTCATAACCGTCGTTTAAAAATACAACGACGCACTAACACTCAATAAAATGCTATTTACCTTCTCATAGCGGTAAATAGGCAAAAATAGTAAATATTATCCCTTAATATCACAGGAAATAATGTTTACTTCAACTTTCTCTATTTTATAAAATTATCCCATCAGGCAAAATAATATAAAATAGTCGCTTAAGAGTGTGGGTTGTTACATATTCCCCCCATTAGAAGGGAATTTTTCCCTCAAAATTCAGGCGTAAAGTATAACCATAATAAGGGTATACTATTTGAAACTATCATTCTTTCATCCTTAACAACTCCTCGACAATGTGTTGTCCCCATTGGACTCGGACTAAGGTCATCACTTTCGATCTTAGTCTATACTCATCGTGCTCTAAGGTAGCACCCAGTCGTTCCTCATGAACCATCGATCCTACCGTCCACAACGGAAAGAAAATACGTACATAAATCTGCACGAGTTTCCTTTCCTCCTGAATCGCCTTATACCCTCCTTAGGGAATACTGCATTAAAACTAATTCCCTACTTCCAACACTACATAACCTCTTTTCGAGTCGGCGTAACCCTTGAAAGTATGCAGCTCAATGAGCCCAATCCTTAGAGAAATATTCTTGGACCACTCCAAGTCCAAGGAATATATTTTCCGCTGGTTCCATCCAACGAGCAGGCGAATTACTCAGCCGGTTACACCAGGCCACAGACGGTGCCATCCTTAAAAAAAATGATCTGGATTATCGTACGAAATTTCGACCCATAAAATCCACTGCTCCCATCCTTCGTTTAAGTCGAACACAACCATTCAAGGTATGCCCACCGACATTTGGTTAACTTTCTCCATTCATTCATCCACTTCAAGTGGTAGGATTTACCCCATATCCATACAGTTCCTATTTCTTTCTGGAAACTTTACCAAAAATTTGACATAAAAGTGTAGTCTCGGTCCATCAATATTTTGATAGGAACCTTATACCATTCCATAATTCTCCCATAAAGAGATTGACATACTCCTCAATAAACAGTCCGCCCACATTGGCTGGAAAAATAGCGATTTGGTCAAACGATCAACCATTTTTCTCAAATAGGATCATGACCAATTCGGTGCCAGCAATTCAATGAAAATGTCCACGGATATACCTTTCTTCGTTCCTCCCTCCCCCCCCCCCCCCCCCCCACTAATCTCTTCACACTAGTACGTGAAATGGTCAATCACGGACATGAATGCTCTTGCTACAAAGTCCTCTTAGTTAGGCTCGTCCTACTTGGTTTTCCATGCCTTCACTAATCTCTCCGACAGGTTTTCTACTTGGCGTATCAGCTACCCCATTAGCTTTTCCTTAGCGAAAGGGAACATCCAATAGATAGTCCTTTAAGAACTTCAAACACCCACTATATCGCTCCAATAACATATTGCAACAACTTGTGGTTCGCAAAGAGATTAAATTTTCTGCTCAGGAAGTAGTGCCTCTATTTCTTTAAGGCGAATACTACCTCTAGGAACTTTACATCAAGCGTGGGATAATACTTCTCTTGAGATTTAAGTTTGTGAGACGCATAAACAATGGGTCCATGCTCCAGGATGATTACCTCCCGTTCCTGGCAAAGACTCGTTCGTTAAATCCACTCTCGATCTTAACAACACGAGTGCAGGAGTAAAAGTGATCTCATCCCTTTAACTCCCTGAAAACTAGGTTACCAACGTAATGCTCTATCTAAGAGAGGCCTCATCTGCTTTGGCCTAACATTTGGAATCACTTGAGATCCCATACTTTTTCTATCTAGGGACCTAATCCCGCTTAAAGTTAACCCACAACTTACTCGTGGTCAACTCCCTACTTCTTTCCTAAAACAATGTCACCTTCCCTAAGGGCCTTATGTCCTAAAATTCCTAAAATCGATTTATATATATCTTATCTAAGTCGTACACGTATTATACTAATTATATCCCTAGTGCCCAAGACCTTTCTCAACTTCTGACATTCGCTCGGTTTCATGCGTGGGACGTCTCGCGGAGCGAAATCCAAAGAAGGAACCCTCCTGTTACACTACTACCTCGTATCGTCGGTCATTAAGATGTAACGATCTAAGACACATGATCGGGAACGCTAAAATTCTAACTCGTAACTCTACTAATAATCTTTTACTTCTATGTCTTACCATCTCAAATAACAAAAAAATTTAACTAATCGGGCATTTACTTTTTGTAAGATGCCACAAGTGCTTTATCCCAATATACATGCATACATCTTTTTATATGGCCTTCTCATCAAGGCATAACCATAAGTCTCAATCCGAATTTCATATCCAAGTCTCCCTCACATTGATCAAAGGAGAGAACTATACATAGTGCTTCTATCTCGCACTTTAACTTAGCCCTTTAATCACTCAATCACGTGATTCTCGGCTAAACCTTCCAACTCAGCTTTCTAACAACAAAAAGAAAGAAAGAAAGAATAGCATCTCTCCACTCCCAACGTCGTTAAGGTTCACGCGTGGAGTGTCTCGCAAAGTGAAATCCAAACAAGGAACCCCTCCTATGCATTACTACTTAACTTTGTTGGTCGTGGAGATAAAGAAACATCGTACAAGCAAAGCAAACAAACAATCAACCAAAACAAAAAAAATGAAAAAAATGAAAACTTCCTACATACCTTAAACCATCCTTATAAAGTCTCAATCATGTATCCAAATGAGATATTATAGAATAACAAGTTCCATTCGGGAACTAAAATTACAATAGTCTCGTAATTTATTCTCTTGCTATCGCTCTAACCAAACTAAGAACATTCCTACTCGTATAATACATATAATACGAGTAGCACATACCACACATACACCTTTAAAATATCATCACTCGCCTTATAACGAGTGAATAAAAAATATAGGACTCCCTGCCACGGAATTCATATAGATACACTCACTATAATAATATCGATAGCACCACAAGCTCGATTTACACACCCGAATCTAGGGCTAATACCATACTACTCCATCTTATCATAAGGAATAAACCACCCTCAACTAAGGTGGAATTCCTGAAAACATCCTTGCTAATCACCCTGACCACTACCAACGGTCCTAAGACACCATACTCTAGTCTTATCCCAAACCAAACTACTTCCATAGTGCCTCGAATAAGCATTCTATTCTTACCCTTATTCTCCAATCAACAAGATCAAAACGCGAGGTTCTACATTCCACGTCAGAACCGTCTTTCCATCCCTAGCCACCTAACGATTTCCCGCGTAGTTCCCTTAACTTCCTCAACATAAGAGAACATACTATTGGCCTCCCCTATCTTATTTCAATAGTCTTCCTCGGGCTAATGTCCATCAATGGGGTTTCATGAACACTACTTCTCCATAAGTGTTACTTGTGAGCCTATCATTTCACTGAAGGGCTCTTTCTTCCTTGTATCTACCCACTTCGATACAAGGTTCCCTTAACCCTGTAGCTCTTTATTCACTATCGGCGCCTCTGATCGAACCTCGTGTGAATACTTGAGAATCTGCTTTCCCAATCATTCCTAATTTCCCAGAGAAACTCGTCGTTTAAAATATCTACTGGGTTTCTCTATGGGCAAAACTTTCCTGCTCCACCAAATATGGAGACTATGTGCTCACCATTTCGACATTACTCCAACGGGTGAAAATCTTCCTCCATTCTTCACATTTGAGCACTTCTATACCCCTCTCTAGGCTAAAGCTCCTGGGCCTTATATTTCCACCGAATGAGATTGTGCTTCCTCCATCTGACTTAACTTCAACATGTGGTCTTTAGCAAAGACCTTTCAACCTCAATTATAGCGTCGCTTGGAATCCCAATCTTAGTACCACTCTCCACTTGTAGCGGTACTTGGAAAACTACATCTTCTGTACTTAGTAGTCGCGGTAGTAATCTAAGATAATGCTACTAGGGGAGAGACCTCCAAAGCAACCCTCATCCCCGACTACATCTTACAGTTCTTTGTAATCCCATCTCATGATGCGTTCACAGTGGACTTCCCTGACACCCTTCTTCAGTAGACCTACGAATCTCACACGAACACACAAAAGATTTTATAGGTTCTTACATCATAGCAGGAGAACGAAATCTCACAAGAGAAATCAATGATCTTAGTCATAAGGCTCCATATCAAATCAAAAGTAACGCTGAAAGCGTAATACATCTGCACAGATTCCTAAGGACTCTAGAACCTGATGCTCTGATACCATATGTTACAACCCGCCTACTAAGATAAGAGGTGGCCAGCCCGATACTTCAATAATCAGAGAATTCATAGATGGTCCATTCTTAGCATCACTGTCGTTAAAATAATAGTACGAGATAACCACGAATTATTTTAGGAAATGGACTGTTAAATTTAAAATTTGCAAGTAAAAGAAAAACACTTAGACAATCCCATTTTCAAAAACGGTGGATACCAAAAATCAACGAGTAAATAAATACAATATGCATAAATTAATAACCGAATAAGATGTCGGTTAACAGACTAATACAAACAGGTTACACCGAGTATTACAATTTAAATATCACAGTATAATAAATGATTACAAAGCTTGGGCAACACGCCTGAATAAATAAACTAAATAAAACTAGAATATAATGGAAAGAAGTGTCTATAACAATAATCCTACAACACTCGCAAAATGCTATAGCTCCAAGACAACTGGAACGGAAAGGTCAATACGGGCGTCCTTGCAGAGGAGCACCTGAATGGACATAGAGTTGCATGCAAAACAAAG
This sequence comes from Sambucus nigra, assembly GCA_949130495.1. Classification (NCBI taxonomy): domain Eukaryota; kingdom Viridiplantae; phylum Streptophyta; class Magnoliopsida; order Dipsacales; family Adoxaceae; genus Sambucus; species Sambucus nigra. The sequence continues at coordinate 293,792,698 of OX422213.1, forward strand.
ATATATAGATGGGTCAGGTCTTGGTTTGATATGATTACCATGTGACTAAAATGCATGACAGTTAAATGCGTAATTATTTCTCGCAATATAACATAAAGGTTCTCACCTCTCATTCTAAAAGCACAACCTAGCTCAATATCAATGCTAATGCTCAATGATTATATAAGCATGGGAGAACTCATCTACATTAACTCAAGGAGACATCATTTCAATTATTCTCAACTCTACATGCACACTTCCTATTCCTCTTTAAGGAATATATATATATAAATGGCAATTCATTTTATCAAATGTTTACCAAAACAATTTTATCTCATTACTTTCTTTACAAAATCTATTTCCCTTCTTCCATCCAGGAAATATATTTAAAGCAGGTTTATTAACATAAAAATGATTTTTCATCTTATATCTCCCCATTTTCCTTGTTCCATCCGGAAAATGCATTTAACGTCTCATTTCCCTTCTTCCATCCAGGAAATGTACTTAAAGCCATTTTATTATCATAAAATGCTTTAATCAACAATAATGTCCCACATTATTATCGATAGTTACATTTTTTCTCATATAACGTTTCTAAGACCGCCCGTCCGAGTTTCCCCATTGTGCACGCCCCTAAATGGATATCATCTTCTAGGGCCTACCATCAAGACAACCTGGGATCCTAATGCAAATGTCGAGAAGAGGCCATATGCCTGCGGGAGAGTCATAACCACACCCAGAATTACCTCACCATCGCAGGAAACATACAATAATCGCTCATATGGCCTAGGGATATATCCACCCTTCATTCATTAGCCAGGGGGCTTCACCTCAAGCGCGCAACTTCCCTTATGATAGCGATTTAGAGAAGTGTGTTCACATAAATTATCATTTATGAAAATCATTTTTCCATTTTGAAATCATTCAATTTTACATTCTCAAAACCTTTAATTTTCAATGATGAAATACCAATTTTATAATGTGCATTTCCTATTCTTAAAGTTATATTTTATTAATGACCTAAGACCCGAAGTGCCAATGTCCTCAACTAGTCTCCAAGAGTCCCACACAATACCATTTCATCTTCTATAAATTTTAGGTTAACTTCCTATATCATTCGGACATTAACCTATATAATATAACCTTTAGAATGAGCCCAATTAACCCCATACTAACCTAGGGCATTTGTCTACCCAACTCAACCCTCTAGGACTCCTCATTACTTCCCAAAGGAATGTTCCTAAACCTCAAACCTAAAATAAAAGGGCTAAAACAAAACTAGAAAAACAATCTCACAAAACAGGGCATCCGAATCGATTCGCCCCTGATTGCAAATCGATTCGCCCAAAAACGAATCGATTCGGTGAGGAATCAATCGGCCCAAACCCGAATCGATTAGGTTTCCCAGACCTGTAACCTTCCCTATATCCGAATCGATTCGCCCTAAGGCCGAATAGATTCGGCCCTGCAGAATTGCCCAATTTGGGCTACGGGTTGTATGAACCCTAAAATCCCAAAACCCCAATTCTTCCATTTTTATCAACATCATCAACAACTAATTCTACCCAATCATCCCTACACTACTACTAACCAATTTATTTTCCTCAAATCAAATTTGAATCAAGATTAAAGGATTAAACACCAAATTTTTCCAAAACCCATAAATGGTTTAAATCTCCAAAAATATAACTATACATGCAATTTTTCACATTAAATTAATATCTAGCAAGTAAGAAACTTGCACCGAGTTTGTAGTCTCTGATTCTCTTCCGATAGCAACGGATTCCAGCTCTAATCTTCCATTTTTCTCTCTTTTCTCCCATTTTCTCCCAACTCTCTCTTCTCTCTCTCTCTCTCTCTCTCTCTCTTGGCTTAATACATGAAATGAGAAAATAAAGGGTTGGAAAGACTTATACGGGTTCTAAACATAATTTCCCCTCTTTTAAATGTTGATACACCATTAAAATGACTGGTAACAACATAATTAAGTCATAACACGTCAAAAGTGCCCGAAACTCAAAAGTACAACTTGGCACCTATTTTGACTATCTCAACTATTCCTAAACCAACCGCACCCCCTATTTTGGCATTAGGAGTAACGTATAATATTTTTGTGTTTCGAATTCATTTTAAGTTATTAATTATACTCCAACTTACATATAGATTATAACCGTCATTTAAAAATACGACGACTCACTAACACTAAATAAAATGCTATTTACCTTCTCATAGCAGTAAATAGGCAAAACATAGTAAATATTATCCCTTAATATCACGGAAAATAATATTTACTTCAACTTTCTCTATTTTATAAAATTAGCCCATCGGGCAAAATAATATAAAATAGTCGCTCAAAAGTCTGGGTTGTTACAGTAGTTTCTTACATACATGATGGGAAGTTGTCATAGGAAGGCCAATATCAAGAGGTATTAGTTTCTTATACGGTGAATTTATTATGTTCATATCTTTTTTCTCTCTCTCCATCTAATGTTATTTTGGTTAAAAATAAAATTTCTAATTTTTTGATATATTATACTGGTGTTGGGTGTAGATGTTCTCGATTCTCGGACTTTCCGATTTCTTGGGTTGTCTTATTATTGGGGCTGATTGTGATCATTCCAAACGATTTTCAAATCCGAATCTGAAGTCTCTTGAAGTGCACAAGGTGTCAAAGGAGCAAATTTTTGTTTGTTAGGATTAATTTTCAGAAAAAGGCGCTAGGATTGGTCTTTCAACATATGCCTAGATAAGTTCAATTTTAACTTGGCGTTTAACTTTGTTGAAGAGTCATTTTTTGTTTAGATATGCATTGTAACTTTTTCATATTGAAATAACTCAAACCCCAGTTGTTTTTATGATTTTAGTGGTATTAATATATCGAAACTTCTCTTGCATTTTCTTTTATATAGAAAGGTTATAGAGGTCAAACACGGGGTTCGACTTACTCAACGTGATATTGATTTTAGAATCAACTGGAGTGATGTTTGGAGATTAGGATATGTATTCTATCATCCGATCATAGATAAGTTTGACTAACATAAACTCAAATGTATTTTCCCTCAAGTTTTGTCGATTCACTGCATTTTCTTAACATTTATCATATTTTTATTTAGATTTTTCTAGGGTTTGTTGTTAATGACTTGATTTTGTAATGTATTTTCCAATTTTAGTTTTTCAGGGGTTTCTATAACAGTATTGGTTTGGAAAGTTTCTTTGATCATATATATAATGTATGTATGTTTTGTGCTAGATATGTATGTCTATTTATGTTGGCAACACATGTCGGTTCAGTGTAATGTATATTTTTTTTTGTTCGGTATTGGTTTCTATTACAGCATTGGCTTAGAAAGTTGCTTTTCCAATTTTGTAATGTATGTTTGTTCTGTCTTGGTAATTATTTTCATCATATATAAAAATCACATAATTTTTATAGGTTTTGTATACGGCAACCACTGATGTCGTCTTTTTGACAACTAGAGTCAATACGTCTCTCTCCATTTCCTGGTTTAATGTCTCTATCGATGCATTATTTAGAAATCTCAGTAACACCGAATTACAATTGTGATTTGGCATTAACTTTGATGACATGAGTTTGACTTATATGTTATGTTTTTTGGGGGTGCTTTAAAGAAGTATCGGTTATTCTGTTCAGGTGCTTTAAGTTTGCGTAATGTTTAATTGAAAAATGGGCCAATTCACGTGAAATTTTACTAATCAAAGTCTAATATTGCATTATATTCCATTTTCAGACTTGCCGACCTGCAATTTTACCTGCTATTAAAGAAATTTGCAATGGTAATCTGGCTTAAGTATAGGTGTGAGAATTGATGCAAATATTACCCCGTACACAGTTGTAGATGCTGGCGACGTTGGGTTCAATGGGGAATTGAGGATTACAATGATTACATAGATTAACCCCCACATTTTCCTTCTAAACGAAAGAAAATATATGATTCTTCTATTGAGAAGGAGCATGACAATGATGATGTTATTCAAATTGTCGATTGTGAAGATAAGGAAAATGAGGATTGGATGCCTCTTCCCCCTAAGGTTTTGACTCATGTATGGAATCACCATGAGGATTCAACTATAAAGGAGCTCAGGTATGCTCAAACTATGAATTTTATTCTTGGGGACAATAGTTGAATTTCATTGTATTCTTATCAGTTCAGTGCTAAACTCATTTTTGAACTGTTGAACCATATTTCTGAAACACCTACCCATATAATTTGTGTTGGAGGACAATACCATATCCTAATAGAAAAGCATGTGTAATTATGTAGTTAAGATATTCAAATATGTGAGAATTAGATATCCCCAAATGATTTTAATGGTTGTTTATTCAATAATTAATGAAGTGAGGGCAATAATTCTGCCCAAATGGATTCTCAATGTTGGAATGATTGACATTAGTTTCGTAATGTCAGTTGACATGGAACAAGTAAAATAGAACATGAGTTTGTTTCAGTCGAAAGATGTAGGAGAAGAATGAGTTGATGACATTACTGTAATTATATTTGTATCTTTATATGTCTTTATATGAATGGAAGCACTGCAGAACATGAATGATTTAAAGATATGAACAACTAGAATTTTTTTCCCAGTAGATCCTTAAACAAAATGCTTTTAGAATCCTTTTAATGTTTTTTCAGGATGTTTATCTTTTTTTACAATTTCATCTGTTCTTTCAGGCTGCGAGGGAGAAAAGTGTGGTCACACTGGAAACTCTGAAGCCAATCGCAAGAATGCAGTTGCTGACTTTCACTATACATTTCGCATCATTGTTGATTGAGAATGATTTATTGGAATTTTAATTCTCTTATAGGTGAAGGGAATCTTATGAAGCGTGGAATTTTTTTTAATAAAAGAAGATATAAGTGTGAATAGTGGTTGTAGATACTTTATGTCAAAAGTATGTCATAATTTATGAATAATGTTAATGAAACGGTAAAAGCAGGTGGTATGTACTTTCTTTTGATGATATATGTGATTCTGAAACGGTAAAAGCTGAAGAAAAAAGGGAGACAATTTATGAATAATATTTTTTTGTGATGAGTCTTACAATGTAATTTGTTATTGATATTTCCTGAAAGATTTTTTTTGTCACCGCAGGAAATGGGATTGTTGGAGGTGAAGCATGGTTTGCTTCAGATTGCAGAATCATTGGAGTTCCTCCATACCAATGCATGTCTCATTCATATGGATATATCCCCTGAGGTGAAGACTTATTCTCGCATGTTTTCCACTAGCAATGTATATATACCACACACACACATGATAACTTTGTCCTTCTAATTTCTCTTATCAAGGGTAAGATTGTCTATCTTTGTTCATTATAAGACAAAATTATCTTTGAGCTATTTAATGTTTCTATCTTCTTGAAATTTTCAGACTACGTTTACTAATTATATCTTCAACACACCCTTAGGGTGGTGGTGGTGATGGGGTGATTTGGTTCTAAATCATTATATTAGACCACTTGAGATTATAAATTTAGAGCATATGGCTTTCATTTAGAAGCTTATAAAAATGCTTTTCTTCAGTTTTTTTACATGGAAAAGTCCATTGCCTAGATCCTAATTGTTCTATTTATTGAATATGATCATATGAACTAAATAATATAATATTTACTATTTCACACCACATTCATCTATTTGTGAAACATATCTGTTGAAGCAATACCGTTAGATATATTTGAATGCCACTAAAGAGAACCTCCTTAATTGTAAATTCTCTCATAACCCTGTGTGCACCATTTGTAAGAAAGAAACTAAAAGTGAAGAACATATTATCTTTAGGTGTGAAACAATCAAAGAGATATGGGATAAAAGAGGCCTCATCAAGTTTCTCTTAAAATCTATTGACTTTTATATAGCTTAGTGGTTTCTGATGTTGTGAAAGATTCGCCATCAGTTTCTTCAACGGTGCAGGTTTTAACTAGTTTCCATAACTACTAAGATAGCTGACAAGGATCAGACGAGGAGTAATAAATATATTTTTTAAGAAAATAGATCCCCAGCAATCATAGTTTCCAAGCTAGCAGACAAGGAGAAAAGTGATGTCTTTAGGTGTGAGCATGGTGGATAGAATAAATGATAAGGATCATGTTTGGGAACAGGTTGTTAAGAAGAAGAATCTCACTCCGACCAAGTTGGACCAAGTTACCACGTTTTGGTCCATCGATATCATATTTGGAGGAGAGGGTATGCTGGATAGTATGAACAAGAGTAAGGAGCGTGGGTTGATTGGGTTCAGAAACTCAACCACTTCTTTATCTAATGTTATTAACAAAATGAAAGGTTACAATATCGCTCCCTAAGTATTAGTATTGTGATGTTTGTTTGGCATGGGTGTGGTTCCCGTGATCTTTACTGATTGTGATAAACCTATGTCTTAATTATGGAAAGAATAATCAACTTGGCTAGCCTTTTTTTATGTATTCTTATGAACATTAGCTTTAAACATGAGGGTGTTTTCGAGTTCATATGCTTTTCTTTCGACTTTTGGGCCAAGCCTAAGTCTCAAATTTTCAAAACATGCATTCAAATCATGTTTATATTTCAAACAAGTGATATCTATTTTTCAATTTAACTAGATGTAAATCCTTTATTTTTTTTATCGAAGTATTTGAATATTATCCCTATAATTAATGTGTTAATCATTCTTCAACTAATGAATATTCCATTAAGAGTTTTAATCACAAGACTATCAACATAAGTTAAGTTCAAATTATCTTTATCTTATGTTTGATATATCAGTTAATTTATTATTTAACTAATTTTGCATTATTTTTTGTAATTTTTCTTATGTTCTGTGATTCTTCGATTTTATTTTTCAGCAACTCCATCACTCTATCACTTACTGGCTCACAATTTTTTTTTGTTTATTTTTATACTGTTTCTATTATAATTACTAGCCAGTGGGGGATCAGAGACATCGATGTTAGTTGAGTTAAAGAAAATCATATGTAATTTTTTACAAAGAGACAATCAGATCTTTTCTATTATAATTTTTTACAAATAGAGATTGAATGTGCATTTGCAGGGAAACCATCTTTTACAAAGAGAAAATTAGATCTTTTCTTTCCTCCTAATTTTGTCGATGATTTTCCAGTTTCCATGCAGGTACCTCTTCACACGCATGCACGGTACACTAGCACACTGCACACACTGCAACACCAACTTGATAATTTATATTTCTCATGAAATTACATGTAATATAAAATCTTACTAACCATTCAATCCAGATAAAGAAAAATGAAATTACTACAACTGATGATATGCAATTAAAACTTTGAATGAGAATGAAATGAGCTAATTCTACCGGAATATATCAAGAGATCGCCGATCTGAGCTGATTTGGACAAATAGTTTAGAACTCAACTCGTAATACGAAATCGGATTTGTGGATATCGATACCGAATCAAGCCGGTCGTACCGTCGTGATTTTGGTCTAAGCTTTGAACCATGTCGAGTGCAGTTGTACGTCAAATTTGAGTAATGAATAATCATATCTTGCAAATACATTAGTTAGTCAAAATTCTTAATAATGTGTACCAAAATTTAAGACAATGGTTTGATAAGGTATCACTCCAAATACGACTAGTTAAATTAAGTGTGTGGATGGAGCTCATACACAGTCGACATATATTATTTAATCAGTAAGAAATTGATATTGAGGTGAATAAACCTGCATAAAGAAGCTAAATCAATATTCACATCGTTAGCAAAATGTTAGAGATCATTTGTAGATTTTATCATTCTACCCGATTTTAATCTGTTATAATTCTGTAGGGTAGAGAGAGATGGATCATTTAAGAGAAACGATTGAATGTGAATGCGCAACATCTAAAGTCATCGCATCGGGCCAAAATGATAACCCAGTTGGAGATGAGAGGGGAAGAAACGCTTCTTTTTCAAAGAAACAGTTAGTTCCCTTATCTATCTGTCTCAAGTTGGTTTTTAGATGAGGAGATGAGCTTATTTATAATCTTGTCAACAGTCTACATTTCCTAACTCCTATATAATCCTCCCTCCTAGTCCACTCTTCTCATCGTTCAACATCATCACTAGCTAATATGACTTCCAAGTTTCTTCTTATTGTGTTTCCTGGTGCTTTTGTTTGCACTAGTACTACTAGGAAGCTTAGTAACCAAGAGAGTTCTTTCCAAGATGAGAAAACATTCTCTCACGACGGAGGTCTTGGTGGTAGAGGTGGTTTAGGTGGCGGAGGTGGAGGTGGTTTAGGTGGAGGATCGGGTGCTGGCGGTGGTTTTGGTGGGGGCGCTCGTGCGGGAGGTGGTGGTGGACTTGGTGGTGGTGGAGGAGGTGGGTTCGGTGGAGGTGGTGGCGGTGGATTAGGTGGTGGGTCTGGGTTTGGAGGTGGAGCTGTTTTAAAATTAATGCATAGCTGCTGTAGGGGCTGCTATAGGGGCTGCTATAGGAGCTGCTATAGGGGTTGTTGTAGGGTAATTAATGTGTCTTTAATGTGTGCCTTAGTGGTCCTAAATTCTAGTCTACTTATTGTATGTTATAGGGGAGTAAAATCAGCAAAACAATAAATGCATATCCCCTGTTTTCTTATATGTATTAAGGTGCCAGAACTTTGCATTCATTTGAAAATGAAAAGATTATCTTCTCCACAATACCTCTCTTACTCTCTTTTTCACTTCTTCTTCTAATACAACCATATAGTTATCATTTAAACTCCAACAAAGTGGTATCAGAGCCCTGTTCAGATCAAGAGCTGGGTGTATTTTCTTTGCTGGCCGGAAAACAAATCCGACGAAAAGCGACAGAAAATTTATGGTAAGTTCTAGCAACCAAATGGGTACCCAACAACCCTTCATTCCAATTTTTGATGGAGAGAAATATGATTTATGGTTTGTAAAAATGAAAACCATTTTCCTTTCATTTGATTTATGGGAGTATATTGAAGATGGGTTTGATGAACCGGAGGATATCACGGCTTTGCTGGAAGCTCAAAAGCAAAAGTTGAAGGAGCACAAGAAGAAAGATGAAAAAGCTTTAAACCTAATCCAACAGGGGTTAGTTAAAACAATATCTCTAAGAATCATCAATGCAAACAAAGCAAAGGAGGCTTGGGATATTTTACAAAAAAAATTCAGAGGTACTTTGAAGGTAAGGGATATTAAAATTCAGTCCTTACGAAGATATTTTGAGAATATGAAGATGAAGGATGTGGAAATATTGAAAGACTATTTCTCTAGATTAATGGAGATTGTGAATCAAATGCAAACATATGGGGAACAACTTTCCGATTAAAGGATTGTTGAAATTTTTTTGATTAGTTTGCCGAAAAAGTATGACCCCATTGTTGCCATTGTTGAAGAAACTAAAGAAATAGGCTCTTTGGGTGTTGAAGAATTAATGGGTTCGATTAAAACATATGAACAAAGGTTGAGTAGACACTTTGAAAAATCTGTTGAGAGTGCCTTTCAATCTAATCTCAATGTTGGGGCCAAACCATTTTTGATCAACCCAAAGGTGAATCTTCAAGAGGTGGAAGACATGGAAGATGAAGAGGAAGAAACACTCGAGGAAGAGGTAGAAATAATTTTGAAAGAAGAGAAAGTAATGAAAGTTTTAATCAACAAAAGTGTAGTATTTTCAAGAGAAGTAGCCATATTCATAAAGATTGTTGGTTCCGGGGATAGCCATAATGTCACAATTGCAAGAAATTTGGGCATGTTCAAAAAGATTGTCGGCTCAAGAACAACCAACAAGCTAACTTCATCGAAGAACAAGAATGTGAGGGAAATATGTTTTTTGCTTGTCAAAGTGCATCGGAGCAAAGAAATGATTTGTGGTTTCTTGATAGTGGGTGTAGTAATCACATGACCGGAGATCAAAATATTTTTACCTCTATGGATACTTCTTCTAATTCTCAAGCGAAGATGGGTAATGGTGCCTTAGTCCAAACAAAGGGCAAGGGTACTATAGCCATTAAAACGAATAAAGGAATAAAGTATATCCGAGATGTGTTACTAGTTCCGGATTTAGAGCAGAATTTATTGAGTGTTGGGCAACTTGCGGAACATGGGTACACTATTCTCTTTGAAGAAGACTCGTGCAGAATTTTTGACAAAGAGGGGAGAAGCCAAGTTGTTGCAAAAATCAAGATGGAAAAGAATAGAAGTTTTCCTCTCATTTTTTGATACTCAAAGAATGTGGCCTTGAAGATGAATGAGGTTGACGACATATGGCTATGGAATAGAAGATATGGGCACTTGAATTTTCAAAGCATGAAGAATTTGCATCAAAAGAGCATGGTTTACGGGCTGCCAAGCATCCAAGAAGTAAATGGAGTTTGTGAAGGATGCTCTCTTAGAAAGCACCACCGAGAGCCTTTTCCAAAGGAGAAAGCATGGAGAGCTAAAGCACCATTGGAGCTTGTTCATACCGATGTGTGTGGACCAATGAAGAACACTTCTCATGCCGGTAACAAATACTTCATTACCATTATTGATAATTTTACAAGAATGACTTGGGTGTATTTTATGTGGCAAAAATCAGATGTTTATGCGATTTTTAGAAAAAATCACAAACTAGTTGAAAAACAATGTGGTCACTACTTGAAAATTTTGAGAAGTGATAGAGGTGGAGAATACAACTCTAAGGAGTTTGATAAATTTTGTGAAGATATTGGCATGGAAAGACAACTAACGGTTGGGTATACTCCACAACAAAATGGAGTGGCAGAAAGGAAGAATAGAACCATTGAGGAAATGGCAAAATCCATGTTACATGAGAAAGGGCTGCCATATACTTTTTGGGCCGAAGCGGTGTATACGGCAGTTTATTTGATGAATAGATGCCCTACAAAGGCCGTAGAAAACCAAACTCCATTTGACGTATGGAATGGAAGAAAAACATCAGTGAACCACTTGAGGGTGTTTGGTTGTATTTGCTTTGCTCATGTCCCAAAAGAAGTGAGACACAAGCTTGATGAAAGTAGTGAAAAGTGCATCTTTGTGGGGTATAGCTCAAAATCAAAGGGCTATAGACTCTTTAGCTTGAAGAGGAACAAAGTGATTATTTGTAGAGATGTGTTTTTTGATGAGAAAGCCTTTTGGGATTGGAAAGAAAAAAAAAATCCCAAAATCAAGTTATCACCCTTAATGAAGAATCACAAAGCGTTGAAGAAGATGAAGAGGAAGATGTAGAAACTCCTTAAATGTCTCCAAATGCAGGTCCAAATGCAAGTACACAATAATCCTCAAGTTCTCCACCAAGCTCAAACTCCTCATCTCCAAGCTCAACTCCAAGAAGAATAAGAAGTCTAAATGATGTGTATGCTAGATGTAATTTTTGTGTAGCTGAACCGGAGACCTTTGAAGATGCTAAAAATGAAAAAGTCTGACAGCTTGCAATGGAAAAATAAATTCAGGTTATTGAGAAGAACAAGACTTGGGAATTGGTGGAGAGGCCTAAAAATAAAGAGGTCATTGGTGTGAAGTGGATTTACAAAAGCAAGGTTAATCCGGATGGCTCAATCCAAAAGAATAAAGCAAGACTTGTAGCAAAGGGGTATTCTCAACAACCCGGAATTGATTTTCAAGAGACATTTGCACCCGTGGCAAGGCTTGACACAATTAGAGCACTTGTTGCCATGGCCACTCAAAAAGGTTGGTTTTTGTATCAACTTGATGTAAAATCTGCATTCTTGAATGGCGTATTAAATGAAGCAGTGTACGTTGACCAACCTCAAGGATTCGTGATGAAAGGTGAGGAAGAGAAGGTATACAAGCTGAAAAAGGACTTGTATGGCTTGAAGCAAGCTCCCCGAGCATGGTATAGTGAGATTGATGCATACTTCAATGAAAAAGTCTTTCAAAGAAGTAAAAGCGAGCCAACCTTGTACATCAAAAGAAGTGGGGCAGCAGGTATTCTTATTGTCTCTCTTTACGTTGATGACTTGGTGTTTACCGGTAGTGATGCAAAAATGATTGAAGATTTAAAAAGTGACATGATGAAAAAATATGAAATGAGTGATTTGGGTCTTCTAAATTACTTCTTGGGCATTAAAATTTATCAACAAGAAGACAGTATTTTTATTTGCCAAAAGAAGTATGCTAAAACCCTTCTTAAAAAATTCAAAATGATGAATTGCAAATCAGTGGCTACGCCTTTGGTGGTGAATGAAAAATTATTGAAAGAAGATGGAAGCAAGGAGGTTGATGCATCTATCTATAGAAGTTTGGTTGGAAGTTTGTTGTACTTGACGGCTACGAGGCCGGATATCATGTATGCTACTAGTTTATTGTCTCGGTACATGCACAAGCCGAGTCAAACTCATTTTGGGGCTGCAAAAAGAGTGTTCAGGTACATCCAAGGAACTTATGATTTTGGCATCATGTTTAAGAAGAACGTTGAGATAAAGTTACTTGGGTTTTGTGATAGTGATTGGGCTGGTTCGATTGATGACATGAGAAGTACTTCCGGGTATGCATTTTCTCTTGGCTCTGGAGCAGTTTCATGGGCATCAAAGAAGCAACAAACAGTAGCGCAATCATCCGCCGAGGCCGAATATGTGTCGGCATCATTGGCAACTTCACAAGCGATATGGCTAAGAAGAATTTTGGAGGATGTTGGTGAAAAGCAAGAAGATGCTACTCCAATACTTTGTAACAACCAATCCGTGATTGCAATGACAAAGAATCCCGTCTACCATAGTCGCACCAAGCACATTGCAATAAAGCATCATTTCATTAGAGAGGCAGTGGAGGATGAAGAGATTTAACTCAAATATATCAAGACCGAAGAGCAAGTTGCGGATATCTTCACCAAAGCTCTACCCAAGGACAAATTTCATTTTCTTAGAGAAATGATGGGTGTTCAAAAAATGCATTAAGGGGGAGTGTTAAAATTAATCCATAGCTGCTGTAGGGGCTACTATAGGGGTTGTTGTAGGGAAATTAATGTGTCTTTAATGTGTGCCTTAGTGGTCCTAAATTCTAGTCTAGTTATTATATGTTATAGGGGAGTAAAATCAACATAACAATAAATGCATATCCCCTATTTTCTTATATGTATTAAGCTTCCAGAACTTTGCATTCATTTGAAAATGAAAAGATTATCTTCTCCACAATACCTCTCTTGCTTTCTTTTTCACTTCTTCTTCTAATACAACCATATAGTTATCATTTAAACTCCAACAAGCTGGTGGCGGGTTTGGAAGTGGAGGCAGAATTGGCGGTGGTGCTGGAGGAGGAGGCGGTGGAGGTTTTGGTGGCGGTGGTGGCAGTGGCGGTGGACTAGGTGGTGGATCTGGAGGAGAATTTGGTGGTGGCGTCGGTGGTGCACTGCCATGAGGACAGCTAAAAGCTTCTTTCCTCTTAGCTTGCTGCATGACTTCAAATTTTTGCCTATTGCTAAAAGTGTTCCAATTCCTATTTGATTTGTATTACATAAGCTAATGAATTAAGTAATAATCTCTCATGCACTGTTATTTATGAACGCGACTCTCTCTCTCTCTGTCTTGTACACATATCATGTACGTAAGTTACCGCTGCCTTACTAAAATTATGTTTCTATGCATCCGATTTCTATATGAGGAAAAGCAGCACAATACTGTTAATTAGAATATAAAGTCTAATTTTTATACACAAATTGGCGTTACTTTAGTAACACAGTATCTTAATTCATGCATTCCTTTGTTCTCTTCCATTAATTAAACCCGACCTGTACAAGAAAAAGAAAAACAAAACCATCACCGTATTTCATTTCACTTGACAAATCACTGTATAGACTAGTTATGAATGCAAACTGAAAAATAATGGTTTCACCAGCTTCCTCAATATTGTATGTTAACTTGAAGGAGCAGTGATTCGATTCCACATAGATAAAAGTAAAGTTAGACATGCGGATTTGTAAGAAGATAGAGAGGCAGATGAAATATCTCGGCGATAGAGAGATCTTAGTAACACGGCAGTGGCCATAATATTGAAACAATTCACTGATTGATTTCAGTAAATAACGAGATCAGTAGATTTTTGTTTGTTGGGGTTTAGATAGGTGGCCATAGTCGGTGGCTCGCTGGCCGGTTTAGGTCTGAAATGGGGGGGGGGGGGGGGGGTTGGATGTGTGTAAATTAAAAAATATGCGTGTCCTACGCGCACCAATTACAAGAAGGAATTAAAATTAATTGAGTTATTTCTTAATGTCTTATTAGGTTAATTAAAATATTCATTATTTTGATTCACTTGTGAGCTCTCTCTCTCTCTCTCTCTCTCTCTCTATATATATATATATATATATATATATAATTGCTCTTGTGTGGACTTCTCGCATAAGAGCAGGTAGGGTTATAATTGGTCAAATACACATGATTTAAAGAAGATGATAAAGCATCTCCTTATATTGTGTAAGTTTAAATCATAAAAAGAAAACACATCTATCATCTATTCTATCAATTCAGAACTAAAACACAATTATAGACCCTGAAAAATAGCTACACATTGCGGTTAATATGCATCACAAATTTGAGGAAAGTGGTCCGCATATTGCTCCAATAGTGTTTTCCCGTGTGTGTGTATATATATATAGGACATGGTTATTGGCACTCTCACAATTCTTCTAGCACTCCACTTTCAATTACAATGACAATATTATCCCTTTTTGACAATTACTAATTTTTTAACATCTTCTTTGTCCTTTATTTCGATCAATTAAAAAGAAGTTTAGTAGTCATATTTTTTTCACTGTTTTTACTTCAAATAATTAAACACAATTATTTAATTAAATAATATCATTCACAGTTTAAACCTATTATTTATTTGATTTACACTAACATACTTTTTTATTTCTATTTTTTGCAAGCACGTAGACAACCTAATTAAAACACGCCACGGTGTAACACAATAGGAAATCTCATTTTTTTAACCTTATACCAATACGACAAGAAATCTTATTTTTTTTACCTTATACCAATAAGACACGAAATCTTAATTTTTTTACCCAAATAAAAAATAACATTTTGTCTTCGTGATAGGTAAAAAAAAAATTAATATTCCAAGTCATGTCATATAGTGTCACTTTTATTTGGACCGTGTTCATATTTGGTTAATAAAAAAACGACACAACATGATTATTTGGGTCGTGTTCATGTCTAGTTAAAAAAAATGCTATTAGCCAAACATGACTACGATCCAAATAAAAGTGACGTATTGGTATAAGGTAAAAAAAAAAAAGATTTCATGTCATATTGATATAAGGTTAAAAAAATAAGATTTCTTATTGTGTTACACCTTGTCGTGTTTTAACAAATAAGATTGCAAATAGCCGTGCTCTTTCCTTTTTATTAAATGACAAAAGTGACACTATTCTTTGGTCGTGTTAATGTCTAGTTAAAAAAAGAATGTGCTTTGTCATGTTGTGTTGTTTTTTATTAACGAAACACGAATACGATTTAAATAAAAGTGCACTATAAGACATCACCTGAAATATTAATTTTTTTTACCTATCACGAACACAACCCAAGTAAGACTGACATAACATAAAACGTTATGTTTTAAACAAAAACAACCCGAGCAAAATAAAAATGACATGACATGGCAAGCCAAGACGCGACATGAAATATGATTTTTTTAACTATCACGAACACGACACAATTAAAAGTGTCACAACACAAAATGTTATTTTTTATACTGAAAACGAACCTCACCAAAATAAAAAGGACATGACATGACACGCTATGACACGACATGATAGGTAAAATAAATAATATTTAGGTCATGACACGACACAAGATGTTATTTTTTATTTGGGTTGTTTTCCTATCATATAAAAATAGAAGATTTCGCACCGTTCTATGTCGTGTCACATTTTAATTTGGTTGTGTTCTTGATGTTGGTTAAAAAAAAGAATTTGTGTATCATGTCATCTCGCGTCACTTGTATTGCAAAAAAAAAGATTTTGTGTTCGTGATTGGTAAAAAATAGATATAAAGAAGCATGTTAGTGTAAATCAAATAAATATTAGATTTAAAGCGTGAATTGTATTATTTAATTAAACACTTGTGTTTAATTATTTAATGTAAAAATTGTGAAAAAAATAAATGATTATTAAATTTCTTTTTAACAAGTAAGTGGACCTTTAATTCTTGAATAAAAAAAAAGAAAGAGAAAATGTTAGAAAATTAATAATTGTTAAAAAGGGTAATACAATCTTGTAATATAATTATAATTAAAAGGGACAATAGTCATGCCCTATATAATACTCCCATATGGTAGTACCGTACTTTAATGTTTCCAACCTGCATGCATGTCACACTAAAAGAATAAAATGCAGGAGGATTGCTAATGGTACCGGTTTAGATGCACCGGTTTGTTACACCGATTGAGGTGGCTTAATAGGAGAGAGTGTTTTTTGTTTCTTGTTCCATGTGTTTAATTGTTTTACTGTTTTTTTTTTTCTTCAAAAATGTTTTTCAAAACTATTTTCTAAGAATGCTTGTAGTGTAAAAATTATTTTTTTAGAAATTATTTTTTGGTAAGATTTTTTTGGTTAAAAATTATTTTTTATATATCAATATGTTAACAATTGAGACATTTTTTTAATATATAAGTTTGGGAAAAAAATTTGGTGTCTCTTAAACCTCAAAACATTGGTGTTTGAAAAATAAGGTGGGACGCTGGCGCGACCATTTAAAAATAAGAGAATATTGAAAAATTGGGTGTTTTAAAAATAATGTGCGACGGTAGCACAAACCTTTAAAAATAAAAGAATATTTGGTAAATGTGTGTTTGAGAGATTAAATGCGTTAAAAATAATTATTAAGAAATAAGATAATATTGGGAAAATGGGTGTTTTAAAAATAAGGTGTGTTTTAAAAATATGTTGTGCCGCTGGCGTGGCATGGACCTTTAAAAATAAAAAAATATAGAGAAAATTGGGGTTGTTTTAAAAATAAGGTGCGCTGTTGTCACGGACCTTAAAAAATAAGAGAATATTGGGAAAAATAGTGTTTTAAAAATAAGAGAATATTAGGATTTTTTTTTATAAAAATATTTTTTTAATGCCGTTTCTTATCGCAATTGGTTAGTGCCGCTGGCGCGGACCCACATTTATTAAGAGATGTGTCAATCGCAACACGTCATGTCAGTGTGTCAATCGCAACACGTCACATCATGTCAACATGCCGCTGGCGCGGACCCACATTCATTAAAAAACAAAAGATTTTTTTAATGAAAAAAATATTTTTTTAGCAAAAAATTAAAAACAGTTTTACCGAAAAATAAAACACATAAAAAACAATTTTATCAAAATAAAAAAGTTTTCAAATCGATCGGTGAGAGCAGCTGGCGCGGACCCACATCCATTAAATGATGCGGATCCCCGTCACGACAAAAATTGATCGCTAATTTAAGATTTCAACGTTTCGATGTTTAAGAGACCAATTTTTTTTCCCAAACTTATAAAAAAAAAAAATGTCTCAATTGTTAACAAATTGATATATAAAAATTGTTTTTTAACAAAAAAAAAAAATCTTACCACAAAATAATTATTAAAAAAATAGTTTCTAAAAAATTAATTCTTACACTAAACCAACTTATAACGGAAAAAAATTGTTCTTAAAAAATAGTTTTATCAATATAAAGAGTTTATAACAAAAAAAAAATATTTTTTAAACTAGCTATAACACACCAAAAAAAGTATTATAAATTATTGGATAACAAAAACGACATGACAAAAAGTAAAACGACACAGTGAAGTGTCAACTGACACATATAACACGACACGATAAAAATGAAAGAAAAACATTTTTTTAGCAAAAAAGACGTTTTTAATAAAAAAACAAAAGATTTTAGAACAAAAATTCTTTGTGTCGTCTTCTTGTATTTTAACACATATAATTTTAATATAATTTTTTTTACATATATTTATAACACAAAAAATCGATTTTAGCAAAAAAAATATATTTTACCTCACACAAACATAGTTGAATTAAAACGCGACGCAACGCGACATGACATTTTTTACCTAACACGAACACTGTTCGTGCTTGGTAAAAAACTAGATTATGTTAAAGTGTTATAAAAAAAATAAACTATTTTTATAAAAATAAAGTGCTATAACTATTAAAAAAAGTGTTTTTTAATAATTTTTTTTATAAAAGACCTGTTTTAAAAACTGTGTTGTTTTACAAGAAAACTTTTTTTTATAAAAATGTCTTATATATTAAATAACCACATCGATTAAAGATATCAACGTTTTTTATGCAGTGCTATTGGCCACACAAAAAGCGCAATGCTATTGTTTTTATTATTTTTTACTATTTCACAAAAAAAAAATTACTATTTTTAAAATAGTAAAAATGATCCGCGCCAACGTAATAAAAAAAAAAGTACGACTCAATGTCACGTTGCGTTTTTATTTCGATCGTGATCGTGTTTGTTAAAAAATAAAAGATTCATAATCGCATTGTGTTGTTTTTTAATTGGTTTGTGTTAAGTTAAAAAACATGAGAATTGGGAGAAATACAAAAATAAGAGAATATTTGACATATTTTTCTACATATATTTATATATAACGTGTATTTAACGTATAGATTTTAGCAAAAAAAATAATATATATATATATATATATATACTAGGGTATGCCCGTGCCTAAAGGCACGACGAAAATTTTCAAAATCTGTAATCGCAAAACAACAAAAATTTCCAAAGTTATTAATTGCAGAACGGAAAAATTTTGTTCCCGGACAAAATAAAGTATAATTTTAAAAAAATTGGCCATAATCACCTTTGTTTACTGGATTATCCACCCTGTATAAGAAATAAAAAATTCTCCAACAACAATTCTAACAGACCATATGAAAATGTTATTTATCATTAACGAATTAACAAATTGATGTGGTACATAGTTCCATATGAGATTTTTTGGACAATAATTCACATGTTCAGCATTTATG
The DNA here is from genome assembly GCA_949130495.1 of Sambucus nigra. Taxonomy (NCBI): domain Eukaryota; kingdom Viridiplantae; phylum Streptophyta; class Magnoliopsida; order Dipsacales; family Adoxaceae; genus Sambucus; species Sambucus nigra. The sequence goes on from OX422213.1 coordinate 293,811,610, forward strand.
TTCCATTTTAAGCAATTTAAATATAATAGAAGGGGTAAATGTAATATGCAAAGAAGAAACTGCGTCAGCCAATTCGATGGGGTAAATGTAATATGCCAAGACACGACAATCCAAATGGTTGCTTCTAAGCATATGAGTTTCAGTCTCATCTGATCAGCTCTCTCGTTGAATGCGTTTCAACTCATCATATGCCCAAAAGTGGATTGCCCAACCCGCAACTCTTCCTACATCAATCCTATGATCATATAAACAAACATATTAATTAAAAAGCACATGAATTATTCTGAACAAAATCAAGTAATCTCATCTAAATCACCTCAGAAACCTTTGATGCAGTGAAAGAATTCAACATGTCTTATCACAAAACCAAAAAAAAGGCAAAAATAGGACAAAGACAACACATGTAGCTGAATTGTGTGGTGTACTTGTATTTAATTCATTTATTAAAGAGGAAACAAAATAAAGTCAAATTATCATATTTTTAAGATACATTAAAAATTGTCAAAACAAAGTTACGATGAAAACACCAAACATGCCATTTAACATAAAAAGTAATCAATAAAAAGATATGTTATTAATCTTTTGAGTCAAACAAAAAAAAATATCGTCTAAACTCCATAAAGGAAATGAATGATAGATATGTACCAAGATAATATTAACATACCTCATCAAAGTTACACTTGCGATTTGTGGATCATGGAAATTTTAATCTCCCACTTGGTCTGAGAAATCACCTTATAAGGAGTCATGTCCTATAGATGTCGCTGGTTGAGCAAATAATCGTTTGACCACCTATATACATCATGTCATAACATACATTTTAACCTTCCATTAATCTCACGATTTTCAATCTTCTACAATGTTAAACACAATAACATATTACAGATCGAGGACAATGGATATGAAACCCAAACTTCTCCAAAATATGTTTGGTACCTATTGTGCGTGAGAGTGTACGTGTGTGCATTCATAACTTATCAAAGTTATGTATTTACATATGGTCAATACATAATCAAAATCTGAAAATCATTCCAACTTTAATATGGTGAAATCTATTCGCAGTTGGCTGTACTTACATATGGTCAATAAAAAATTTAATGCTCATAACTGCTACAGCTGCCATGCCATTGTCTTCATAATTGTTGCAGTTGCGGTGCACAACTACCATGCTATTGTCTTCGAGTCCATAGTCACTGCTACAATTAAATTACATTAACTTTTCACAACTGCCGCAACTAAATTCACAACTGCTGTAACTGAATTATAGTAACTACTTCAGTGCAGTACTGCTTCGGGGCACATAAAAGATACAAATGTGTGATATAGGGATTAGTCCCACACATTAAATATCTAAGTTTTATGAGAACCGTCTCTAAATCTTGGATGGTTATTTTATCCTCTTCGGCCTTTTGTATCAGTTCTTTCACTTCATCATCTAATTTCACTCTCTCTCCGTTCACAGTTGTAAATGAATCCCAATTTTGCAGATCTAATGGCTTAAAAACAGAGCCATGTTCTATTTTACCGACAATTGTTGCATTGTCAAATTCATAAAAGGTTAAAACATTTTCTTATAATAACCCAAACATCTCCAAATTACATTTGTACATTGAAGTGGGATACTTACATGGTAATCAATAGGAGGCTTCCAGGCATAGTGAATGTAAAATTTGATTAGTTAGTAAAAAAATTAGCTTCATAGTCATTACTTCAGCATTTAATCAATACTCATTGTTCTATAAAATATTGGTGCAAGAATTAAAAAAAATAGTCCAAACTTTTCTCATCTCACACCAAATTTTTGCACAAAAACTGGCCCAAAGGTATTAAAAAAAATGTGTGGCAAAGTACGGAAATTGTGAGATTATGTATAACCTGAACATTGGGCACTGAGCTTGTAAAAATAGAAGCATTAGTCTTACAAAAATGAGAAGGGTTGAATGAATAAATAACATAAATAACTTACACAATCTGATGATTGTTCCACTGGATAGAGTAAGTGTGAAAATCCTCAGTGGGATCAAACCACAGCATGTGCCTCATCTTGCATCCCATTTTATATCTACTGTTAGGTGAGGTCTGCTGATATGCGAGGTCTGTAGCACCTGCTCGTCATTACTTCAGCATTTAAACAATTTTGTTCGCTTGCTACTCTAGAGATAGCCGAACTGAGAGAAAAAAATACGATTCAGAATTAAGAGAAAAAGATCCATCTAATTTAGTACAAAAACAAAAACATTTTTTCTTAATATATGTGCACAATAATACACTTGATAACAGATCCATATGGAAACAAAAATAAGTTTGAATTAATTAAAAAGGAAATCACCTTCCATGACACAAATTTAGAAGAAACCTGCACACTTTCTCCATCTAATTTAGTACTATAATCCTGTTTTTCTTTCTATAACGGAACCTGCGTAAATAAATAGAAACAGTCTTAGGTAAGTATGAAACTTGGTTTTAAGTCTTAGTGGTCAAATGTAGCTTGTCTATCCGCTAGAGGAAGAATCTAGATCCCATAAGATTGATAGAACTTAATCAATCCAAAGTCGCAATTTCTAACTCTACACTACACCATAAATATTAACTGGAATATTCAGATTCCTTTTCAAAAATACCAAAAAGAGATTCAAAAAAATGTATCCAATGAAAAAGTACACTGCATCTGCATAGCTTACACAAAAATTTAGAGTAAGTTGTAAATGAATATACTAAAAAAATTAGAATATAACTAAACATGCCCTACAACACACACATAACCACGGGATTTGCTTTAGAAAATTTGAGTACCCTGTATTACCTTCCTCACATTACCATGAATCCCTCTCGATAAAACTATAATGATGGTTCAAATGAACTGGAGAAGTCATTGGCCCCAATTACAAAATAAGTCTTGGCAAAGATTTATAAAGAATTGGAGAAGAGAAAACACGAAGCATGTCATTAGAATATCTTATTTGTTAGAAAAAGAACAGTAAAAGGATTCTAAATAATAATATTTATCTCATCCAAAAGATTATAGGTTATGCAATATGTAAGAAAACTAATTAGCTTGATAAGAGACACATCATTCAAATACAAACTTGAAAATGAATATTCTAGTTCAAAATAATCCTTTTTTTCTTTAGGTTCAAGCCTTAGGGAGGGGGAGGGGGGGAGACTTGAACCCCCAGACCGGAGGCATACAAACCATACCAGTCCGACATGAGCATTTCAGTTTAGCTGAGCAAAGATTGAAAGGGAAGGATTTATGGCACGTTTCAGTTCAGCTAGGAAGGGAGATGAGGAAAGGAGATATTGATTTGTATTGTACCACTGCTGCCTTAGAATGGGAATATGACAAATGGGGAAAAATGAGTGTACACATACCTGTGAATACTCAATCCTAACACTGTATATTTGTACACTCAATCCCAACAGTGTGTGTACACTCATTCCTAACAGTGTACTGAATCAGATACAAATATACCGCCTCATGATACCAAGCCTCACTCTCTTCTAATAGCTTCCTTGCGTGTATGCATATCATCTAGAGGTCACTTGGCTTCTCTATATTGCCATGACACTCCCTACTCATCATTTGCCCAATCTAAATAGGCCAAAACCAGCAGATTCTTTCAGAAATATGTCGCAAAGAATTAAGACACTTAGACATGCCTCTCGAATCATTATGAGACTGTATTGCAAATTTTTGAATCGGGGGAGATTACGAATTCTCACTATTTATGAGACTGTAACCGGTATGGTCCATTCCAAAAGTTCCCGAAAAACATGTCCATTATAATTGAATCACATAGACATCCATTACAAAACCCCATACTAAAACGGATACATTGAATAACGTAGACATGAAATAAACCTCATCATCGCAGCTGGACCTCCAGTTTCTATCTCTTCTAAAATAGGTTTCAAAGATGGATCTTTTTTAATGCGTCACATCCATTCTTCGAGATTTTTTTTCTGCGATGGATTAGCCAAACTCTCCAGCATTTGGGACATAGCTGGATCCTGCATTAATGCACTTCCAAGGTGCTCAACCATTGTCATAAATTGAGGGATTTGCATGACTTGTTGCGTGATAGAATAGTATTATTGTTCATCAAAGTGTGGAATACCATCTTCAACTAGAGCATCTTGAAAAGTCTAGCTTAAAGGCAAACAACTAAGGATAGATTTCCAGTCATACCTGAGTTTCAGCAGTAGCTCCACATCCCGATCGGAGCTCTGACAACTCTGTCGAAAAATCACAAACTCAACTCAAAGATGAACTCGAGGCTGACTTCAACAATCGCAGCTGCTGAAATCAATTATTAATAAATAATGCCGACACCCAAGCCAAAACGCAATCAAGAAAAAAGATGAAAAACTGACAATAAATAAAATATGATAATAAATAAAATGAACTAACCATTTTGGTGTGAGGCAGAGTCCAGGAGTGAGATGAGGTCGGTGGTTTGGTTCAGTCGGTGCCGAAATCCAAGTCTAGAGTGCAATCAAGAAAGAAAATGAAAAAATTGACAGTATATAAAATGAAAGTAAATAAAACATGAAAATAAATAAAATGAACTAACCATTTTGGTGTGAGTCAGAGTCCGGGGGTGAGATGAGATCGGTGGTTTGGTTCGGTCGGTGGGATTTCTAGCAGATCCAGGTTGAGAACTTGAGTTTTACGAAGATTCGATGTTGGTCTTGAGTCTGATTTGTGGGATCCGGTGTTGATCTTGAGTCCTTTGAGCTTTGAGAAGATCCCGACGGTGGTTTGGTTCAGACAGTGATGTGTGGGATCGCGCCCTACACATCGTGAATATGGTTTGGTTCAGACGGTGATTTTTGGTTCAGACGGTAGTTTGAGGAGGAATATAGGGTAATACCTGGTGCCCTGAATATCAACCAAAGAATCGTGAATAGCAACCAAAGAATCACAAATTCTTTTCCTGCTAAAGCCACTAAAAGCTGAGAGAAAGTTTAAGAAAGGCTTTAGAGATTAAAAATAACAAAGCAAAAAGAGTAAAAAATATCTTCTCACAAACACACAGAAGTACCCTCTCAAGAATAAAAAAGACACTAATGCATAAACTAAATCAAGAAAGTTGCATGCCTCCGTATAGCATAAATGTCTGAAAGAATCGTGTTTGAGAGAGAAAAAAAGACACTGGTGCATAAACCAAAAAATGGATACCAGTGGTTATAGAGGCAGCAAATCAATCGCAGCAAATAAAAATAGTGACTACCAGGGAGAGTACCTTCTTGACGTATGTTGTATTTAAAAAAAAATTGAAGTAACAGCAAGTAAATCTCATGGTAGCTCTGCAAAAAAAGATATTAGTTATAAAAGGAAGCAAATGCGCCGGAGAGAAAAAAGTGAGGAGGGACTATGAAAAGACAAAGAAAGTTCATTTTCAAATTAAAGTGAGGATCTTATACGGAGCCCCTCAATATCTTTCTTTTTTGGGGGAATCCCAATATTTCAAATTAAAGTGAAGGGGGGGTGAGAAATAATGGTCTTAGTGTTTAGTTATGACATGGCAATATTATGACGTGGCACAATATGACACCCTTAGATCGCGATAGGAGAATCAATCTCGACCGTTAATTCATTAGCACTATTCAAACACCCCTCTCTCGACGTACCACATTTAGTAATATTTTCAACCATCTCAATTTGGGAAATACCTACAGAGAAAAAACACATCAAAGCCAGTTTGCAGCAAACATGGCCTCAAATATCACCATCCATATTTTCTAAAACATTGAAATTGATAGATAATAGCAATGAATTACCTGAATAATTTTGTGCAATATCTGTTAAAATCAGTAACTTGACACCCCCAAATGTGTGTCACAGCGTGTAACTGATCTAAATAGGGGATCAAAGTCTATACCAAATGTCGCAGCGTGTGCGTGCACCAGATCTACTGCAATAAAAAAGCTCAAAAATCAACCATCATAGAAAAACCCATAGAAAATAGCGGCTCAAAGTCTGATCTAAACTAAAAAAATGTGTCGACGAACAGTCCTAACCGAAGGAACAATATAGCTCTTAAGACCAAAACACAACTTTGGTTAGGCATGAGTAGCAATTTGACATTTGTAGGATAATAATAATAATAATAATAATAATAATAATAATAATAATAATAATAATAATAATAATAATAATAATAATAATAATAATAATAATAATAATAATAATAATAATAATAATAATAATAATAATAAGCTTTTATTTAGCATATAGTCAATGAGAACAATATATTACGAAGGAATGATGACATAAATGCAGGGGAAGTAACTCACACAACACTTGTAAAGATATAATAATCTCTCCTTCGATCTCAATTCTCATCCTTTGACTCATAATAAAGTGTATAGTATAGCTTTAGAACAACAACTATACATCCATGGACAAACATTATTGAACTCCATAAGAAGAAAAATGTAACATCAGTGTTGGCAAATCCACAATAATACTCTTGGAGAGTTGTACCTGAAGAACCTTAGCTGAAGGAATAGCCCAGCTGAGTGGAGACTAAAATTTCTCAAATGGCACCAACATTGGACTATGGAATTAGCATCCTAAAGAAATGACCTGAATATTAGGGTAAACCAAACTTATACTAAAGGATTGAACTACATTTGTACTGAGCTATATAATGCTTAAATCACAAAATACACTTCTATTATAATAACAAAACATATAAGCTTCAATTTATTTCTGAATTACCACGCTAAATAAAAGTTCTTAACATTGATGATGTGAAGGAAAACCCCGACAACAAAAAACCAAAAAATTACTCCCTCAAAACTCATTTGAATCATAAATAATTTGTAAAACTTTGAGTTAAATATAAGGAATGAGTGAGAATTGAGTAACGTAAAATTATCGGAGCTCAATGGGACCTTCTTCTGTCTCTTTTGTGCATTTTAAATATAAGGAATGAGTGAATTGAGTCACATGTGAATAGGACCTTCTATAACCTGAAATCTCATAAAATTTATGTAAAATCAATCCATTAATATCACATGAACCTAATTATGTATAAATTTATAAAGGCACCATATGTTTTTGCTAAAAATTCCCCCTGAACTATACATTGGGTGAGTGAATATATCTTCGATATACTCAAGCAAACCAATAACATCCACCAAATGAAATTAGGAAACTGTCATATATTTTTATCAAAGAAGTGTACCTTCTCAAAATCAAAATCAACGCAACTCGACTGTCATGTTTTTAGTCAACACAACTGTCATGTTTTCACTCAACGCAACGGGACTCACTATTGGAGTTCTTCATGTATAACTATGTAAACAGAGTTGGCTAATAGTATAGCATGATGGTTTGGTGATGAAAGATTGTTTAAGTAAGATAATGAAGCAGAAATGGCGGGGGGGGGGGGGGGGGGAGGGGGGGGGGAGGGTGTACTTACTTTTAGAGTTCAAATCCATCATAACATCGTAGAATTCAAGTCCGTCGAACCAATTTATTTTCCTTAAGCTCAGATACTAATATACATTGGTGTGTAATTAATTCATCTTAAATGAAACGTACACATGATATAGAGAATAGAGACCATTACCGTGCATAATATACGCACCCGAAGCAGGTGACTAAATGTTGCTCTCACCATGACCTGTAAGCACAAAGTAGGTTAATGTAAAAGGAAAACTGAACATAGAAATAGAGATTTAGCTACCAAATTTATCTTCGACGAAAAAAATATTGACCATGTATAGAGGGACAGTACAGTATAAAGTGTTGTGTTGTGTGTGTTGTAATTGCCACTGACAACTGAAAAGAAACCAAAATGTACTATCTAAAGATCAATTATCAAAAGTGTTTCTCTACATTGTTAAAGGATGGTAAGACTATAATTGAGCGTGTGATTTACACTGGATAACTAAGGGGTGCTCCTTCAAACAAAATGAAAACCATTTCTTGTTGCAAAAGTGAACCATTAAAATAGAAAATCTAATTAACTCAAAGTAAACCATTTAACAAATCTTACCACATAACACGTAAAATGAAAATGAAAATAAATCATCATGACCATTTTACAAACATCTCACCTCATCCTAATCGTAGTCACCTGTTAGTATGCATTTGACCCCTCCCCTCTCCAAAGTTGTGATGTTCACTTATAGACCATAACTTCAAACCAAACAAAACAAAGTAAAAAACGTATTACAAAGAATAGCATGATCGACTTGAGCGAAAAACTAAAAAGAGGGACATGAATTCACTAAATGGTGTTGAATAAACGTTGAAACCCGACAACATAGAATTTATTCCGATTAACGTGTTAACAAAACCACAAAAATTAGTGAAAGTATTCAAGTAAGAATGGAACAAACAATTGAACAATTATAGCGAGATTATCAAACTTGTTGCAAGTTGCGAGTTGTAAGTTCTCAAGGTGTATACATGTTGCATGTTCAAGCATACATGTTGCAAGTTCATACAAAAACATATTTTGATAGATCAAAATTTCAAAAAGCCCAAATCCAAATTTCAATAGTTTTCTGCTGCCAGTTTACAATGAAACTAATTTGCTCATATCATTACAAACACACACAGCATGAACTTAATACATCACTAAAAGTTTATACATAACTAAAACTTTAATATATCAATCAGTTGATTGCAAATGTTAAGAGGGCATTATTAGTATGTAAACCAATAAAAACCAATAATCTCCCAGGCATAACCATGCCTCGAATGCATTTTCATGGCACCGTTGTGGGCATTCGTTCAAGAAATAACCTTAGCACTATTGATAATGTAGCTTTGGACAACACTGATGCCTAACCTTGGCACTAAATGCACACACCATAAACGACAAACCCATCTAAATACAATAGCATTAAAACATATAGCATGTAATAAAATAATCACCTTGAAAACAAAGTTAAACCGATGCAAATTTTCAATAAACCAATGCAAATCAAAGAAAATAAACATGTCATTTACCTTAGAGGCTTCATAAAATAACTGTTTCGTTTCTACTAAGCAAAATAAATAAATAAATTAGATAACATGTTTTCAGTGTAAATAACTAACCTCAATGTATGGTAGATGGCTGGGTATTTGATCAAAAATAAAGCTGTAACAATGAATACAAAATTGTGAGATATATTATAGGCTATAACATTCAAAATGTCAATGGCAATAACAGATTTCAATGTCAGTATACAGAGTATGCCGTAAATTGTGAGAGTACTTGCATATTGCAACATAAAAAAATGAGAGAGCAAATCAGCACCAGAAAAACAAAAATAAACATAAAAGTCCAACTTGAATAAATACAACCTTATAACCCAAACCCTATAAATCCCAATCAGGAACTAAAATCTTAAACGGAAGTCCTACTTTAAACAAAACTCCTACTTTTAAACTCACACGCATACATACTGAAACCGTAAACCCAATAAACTAAAGTCCCAAGAAACTGACATCGTAAATCACCCCATGTAAACCCAAGCACAGACTCTCTAAAGCCCGAACAAAATCACGAAAAACTAAAAACCTAATTTCATAAATCTATAATACTTAAGGCTGACAATCTAACAACTAAAAATAGAGAGAGCGTACAAAAATCAACAAAAATTAATAGAACCTTATCCACCACCATCATTAGCTACCTCTGTCGGGGAAAATCTGAAAACGAAGAAAATACCCAAATTACTGTTTAGTTCTATATAAAAGCTTGGTTTCAAATATTCAAATTAGTGTTTAACTTGAAAATGTGAACCCCATTTAATACCCTAATATTTTTTATTCAAAAAACAAAATCACTAACCAAGCAGGAACGTAAACATCAAAATAACATACCCTTCAAAACAAAGAGTGAAATGAAACATTCATATAGAAACACCATGCAATCGTGAATTCAGAAACACCATGCATTTAGAAACATCACGCAATGTGTATATAATTAAAATAAACACACACTATAATTAAAATGATGGAAATCTAACCTAAAACTCAGATTTGAAAGTTCCCATGGTGTATACCCATTAGAGGCTCAATATACCTGTTGCAAGATCTTCTATACCTCTTGCAAGCTCAATATACCTGTTGCAAAACCCCAAATCAACCATGTTAACTCAAAAAACCCTAAGTTATATATACCTGTTGCAAAAATCGCAAATCAAAATTTCACAAAAACTAACAATGTTTATAACTAAAAAGAAACTAAATCAGAATTTAGTAAAAACAAAAACCAACCAGATATGTGATTGTGTGTGTGCGTGTGTAAGAGGGTGAGAGCGAGAGGCAAATGCGGAGGCGAATGGAGATGATGGTGGAGGCGGATTCGTGTATGTGCGTGTGTGAGTGTATAAGAAACTATCTTAGGCGGCAAGCTTGGATGCGGGGGCGATAATGGATCTCGAGGAAGGCTGATGGTGGTTTTCATTGGGAGAGAGCCAAAATCTGTGAGGGGAGAGTGAGAGAATCGGGATAGGGTTTGTGAGAGAAGTAGAGAAGAATTGCTATTTTTACCAAAATACCCTTAATTTTGAATTAAATTGTAGGTTTGGGAAGTAACAAAAGAGGGGGAACCAAAAATTTGAGGGGCAAAAAGGGTATTGCAGGACATAAGTTAATCTCAGCCCTTCATTTCTTGCTTAGGTGGCTTCAATCCGAACCACAAAGTGTCTTTCAAACTTATGAATAGTGAAAACACCATTACTCCTTATTATATATATATATATATATATTTTTTAAATCGATTTGTTAGTGCCGCTGGCACGGACCCACATCCATTAAATGATGCAGATCTGCGCCAGCGACAATAATCGATTACTGATGTATATTTTGACGTATAGTTTTCTCGTATATTTTTTTTACATATATTTATATATAGCTTGTATTTAACATATAGATTTTAGCAACAAAAAAAATTAATATTTTTAAAATCGATTTGTTAGTGCCGCTGGCGCGGACCCACATCCATTAAATGATGCAGATTCGCGCCGGCGACAATAAACGATCGTTGATGTCTCAACTGTTAACAAACTGATATATAAAAATTATTTTTCAATCAAAAAAAAACTTACCACAAAATGGTTAATAAAAAAATAGTTTCTAAAAAAATAATTTTAACAATAAAAAGAGTTTATAACAAAAAAAAAATATTTTTAGAATATAGTTTTAAAAAACAGTTTTTCAAAAAAAAAAGGATAAAACAATTAACACATGTAACAACCCACCAAAAAAACTCCTCATCATTCCTATTGAGCAGCCACCTAAGCCGGTGCACTAGTCCGGTTGCTTTCAACCGGTACCAAAAGCATTATTCTAAAATGCAGATAAGAGAGAGGATGGGAAAAATGAGAGATGAGAGACGATAACAATCGTCATATTTTGTATAACTGTTCTCTCTCTTCTCCCTATCATATGCCAAAAGTCTGTCAAAGTCTCAATATATCTTGGAGGCCAACTTTTACTGTTTTGGAAAAACTATTGATAACAAAAAACTTATTCATGTCGATAAAAAAGAAAAAAAAAGTTTAAAAGTAAATCTTTTACATTCCTGCTTCGAAAATGCTTTATTCGGAACATAAAAAAAATGTAATTCATATATCTAGTCCAAAGATATCACATTCAGAATTTTAAAAATATGAATTGTTGTAGGATTAAAAAGATAAACATACTAAGACGATTTTTCAGTGAGCAAAATTATTGTACCAAAAAAAGTGCAAAAAATAAAATTTCGTCGAAACATCTTCATCGTCATATGCATTTTCATCTTCATCTTCACCCGTTATATCCGTAAAAAAAACATGAAATGTTAAAATAAATTACAAATTTAATGAACTAGTCGGAGTTAAAAACTATAAACAATTTCTAAGTCCCATTCTAGATTCGTATTACCCATCGTAAATTATTTTTCCGTGGATGCATCTCCATAAATATCATCGCCTTCACTATTCCATCCAGAATACCTACAAGAAACATATATAAAATAAAAGAACTGACGATATTTAGTAATTGAGAAAAATATATAAATTTACCTCTTTTTAACACTAGACAATTTTTTTTGTACTGTGATTGACCACTTCATCCACATTCATGACAACATCGACCTTGAACCTTTGCATTTTCCTTCCCTCTTTGCAATCCAGGTTTTCCACATTCTATCGCTTGAACTATATTCGGTTCATTTAAACATCGACCTTGAACCTTTGCATTGAACTCCTTATTTTTTTCACGCACCACTTTTATATAATCCTCATAAATGGTAGTCGCCTATTCGCTAACAACTGCATCATCAACAACCCTCGATGTAAGAAGAAATATTTTTTTTTGCCTTAACAATAAAAAATTGTCACTATTATCTCACTTCCATGCTACACTCTTCTATCACTTTTTTCAAGTTTGCATTTTGTGTCTATCTCTACAATATATATATTCATCAAGTAAAAACAGTGTGATTAAATTTAAAAAATGCTATGTCTACATGGAATTCCTTTAAAATCAAATTTCTTGAACTGCGGCCCACAAACCTTCATCTTGTGAACTTTGAATTGCATACTCCAAACTCTCCCATAAATCGTGTTGTGACTTAAAAAAATAGTCCGTGTGTATAGATTTGAATTCTGTTTCTCCATTGACATTGGCGTTTTCATCACCGAACGTTCATTTATATCAATACGATCGAATTTTAACTCCTTGTGACATTGGTATGCAACTGCCCTATTGAAGGGTGTCACAAATTCTTTTAGTGAGTTATTTTTGGACAAATTTATTCTAAAAAATGCACGTGCACTCTCGGTGCGTTGACTACTTGACATTCTAGCAACAAAAATGTATTTCAGAAATGTAGGAAGCCATCTAGCCCGACTATAATACAACCCAGCTAACCAAGTGTTTAGTTTAAACTCGTGATCGTGATTGATAAAAAATAGATATAAAGAAGAATGTTAGTGTAAATAAAATAAATAATTGATTTAAAGCGTGAATTGTATTATTTAATTAAACACTTGTGTTGAACTATTTAATGTAAAAATTGTGAAAAAAATAAATGATTATTAAATTTCTTTTTAACAGGTAAGTTGACCTTTAATTCTTGAATCAAATAAAAGAAAGAGAAAATGTTAGAAAATTAGTAATTGTTAAAAAAGGTAATACTATTTTTTAATATAATTATAATTAAAAATAGAGTGCTAAAAGATTTGAGAAGAAGGACAATAGTCATGCCCTACATAATACTCCCGTATGGTAGTACCATACTTTAATGTTTCCAACCTGCATGCATGTCACACTAAAAGAATAAAATGCAGATAAGAGAGAGGATGGGAAAAATGAGAGATGCGAGAGGATAACAGTCGTCATATTTTGTATAACCGTTCTCTCTCTTCTCCCTATCATATGCCAAAAGTCTGTCAAAGTCTCAATATATCTTGGAGGCCAACTTTTACTCTTTTGGAAAAACTATTGATAACAAAAAACTTATTCATGTCGATAAAAAAGAAAAAAATAAGTTTAAAAGTAAATCTTTTACATTCCTGCTTCGAAAATGCTTTATTCGGAACATAAAAAAAAATGTAATTCATATATCTAGTCCAAAGATATCACATTCAGAATTTTAAAAATATGAATTGTTGTAGGATTAAAAAGATAAACATACTAAGACGATTTTTCAGTGAGCAAAATTATTGTACCAAAAAAAGTGCAAAAAATAAAATTTCGTCTAAATATCTTCATCGTCATATGCATTTTCATCTTCATATTCATCTTCACCCGTTATATCCGTAAAAAAAACATGAAATGTTAAAATAAATTACAAATTTAATGAACTAGTCGGAGTTAAAAACTATAAACAATTTCTAACTCCCATTCTAGATTCGTATTACCCATCGTAAATTATTTTTCCGTGGATGCATCTCCATAAATATCATCGCCTTCACTATTCCATCCAGAATACCTACAAGAAACATATATAAAATAAAAGAACTAACGATATTTAGTAATTGAGAAAAATATATAAATTTACCTCTTTTTAACACTGGACAATTTTTTTTGTCGTGTGATTGACCACTTCATGCACGTTCATGACAACATCGACCTTGAACCTTTGCATTTTCCTTCCCTCTTTGAAATCCATGTTTTCCACATTCTATCGCTCGAACTATAGTCGGTTCATTTAAACATCGACCTTGAACCTTTGCATTAAACTCCTTAATTTTTTCATGCACCACTTTTGTAATGACCCCATTTTCTTATGTCAATATATAATTGTCTTCTTTCAATTTCGTCATACTTACTATCTAATAATGATATATTATTGCATATATGATATTCCGAGTTCTTAATATGACATATCCCATTTTTAAATTTGAAGAATCAATAGTAAAATGGATCGGATTGAGATTTTATGGCACATCCTAAGCTAAGTGATAAGTTTTGGGGTAGAAAATATAATTTTATGAAGCTTTAGGGACATAGTTTTAATAAAGAAAGTTTCAGGGACCAAAATAAAAAATAAAAAGGGGCCTTTTCGTAAATAAAATATTTTCAGGGACCTAAAAGAAATATTGAAAATATATGATGTGAAATTACCAAAATGCCCTTCAGGTTCAAAATGACCCTTATACCCTTAATACCTATCCTCGACACCTCGTGCTTTCTTTTGAACATATCCACCATACACGTGTCGTCGTTAGAGGAGAAGCCAAAACACATGTCGTCGTTAGAGGAGAAGCTAAAACACGTGTCACAGACCGGTGAAATAAGACTGCAAGACGCCTCCGTTACGCGACACGTCAACGCTGACTCCTATTGTAAAAGCTTGGTCAGCATGGACATGTGTCAACCCGGGGATATCTTTGGGAAACTATAAATAGGGCCTTTATGGGATCATTTGAAACTCAAACCATTTCCTTGAGAATTATAGAAAGAAATAGTGAGAGAAAGTGTGAGAAAGTTTAAGAAGAAGTTCTGAGGGATATTCATCTTAAGGTAATCTTAATGTTATAATGCATCTTTATAGTTTTAATTTATTGTTTTATAGCTTTACTTAGTAGTTATGCTGGTAAAATACAATAAATAATTCACTAATCAAAACTTAAAATTTAGAACAAATCCAAGTTGATTTTATAAACTTGTTTGAAATTATACACTTTTAAAAATGATTCTTTTTAAAGAAATTGCTCGTTATTATGGAATCCGATTTAAGTAATTCCAAAGTCAGGCCCGGTGAAGTTCTGTCTAGATGAGATGGTATTTAAGTGGTGCCCCTGTGACCCTCCATCTCTACTGGGAATGAATCCGAAAATGTTCTGTCTAGATGAGATGGTATTTAAGTGGTGCCCCTGTGACCCTCCATCTCTACTGGGAACCGACTGATGAGGAAAGACTATGAATTGAATTCTTCAATTACGATCAATAGTTTTGAAAGTTAACAAATAGAGATTCAGTAATCCTTTAAAAGAGGAAGTTATTATTAAAGTATAGTATAAACTGGACCTTAGAACGTGTACTTAAATCTTTATCATATTAACGTGTGATCGAAGACTCAATACCAGTAAATTTGACCTCCATTTTGGGTGAGTACTCTATGCAATTTCTTGCGCATTTTGATTATATTATTACGCAAACTATGTATATTTTGTGAAATTCTTTTATTCTCAAAATGCATCTGATACCGATGATTCCATCGTTTGTTATATGTTTATATCTCTCCATATAAACATCTGATTTGAAATCTGAAATTATTAATTTGGCCTATGGAAACTCTCTTACTATGTTGGCCTTGACTACCGGGTGGAAATATTTGGGTGGTACCTTCCCAGCTGGTTTATCGCTGGTGTGCCCTAAATAAGGCGTTGTGAGGAACTAGTTCGATTGACCCTCAACTACCGGGGTATAATACGGTAGAAGAATACGGTATTAGAGTGTACTTGGCAATCAAAATGATATGATTGAAAGAAAAAGATATCACATTTGATTTGTTGCATTCTTCTTATTCTGAGCTATCCAATTGTGATATATATAATTTCATTTCAAAATTATATCTATTTACTGCAAGTTCCTCTCCATATATGTATATGCCTTCTCTTTTGACTTGAATAGGTATCTATTTTCTGAAAACCCTGGAATGTCTGGAGATTGAACCTCATTCGGCTTTTAGCTGATGTTGTATAAATAAACATTTTTCAGGAAACGTTTAGGCTCACGGACGGAACGAAAAGGGACTATTTTGAAGATTTAGCTTTTAGAGCTCTTTTTGTAAAACGTTTATTTAGAGCATGTCTGGCTCTCTTGTAATAAGGTTTAAATTTTCTCTTAAGTTGTAACTCGTTGTTACTTTTAATATATATGAAGTTTCCTTTAGAAAACTCTGATGACGTAATTCCTTTACTTTCAGTATTTTACGATTCATAACCATGTGATTATATTTCCGTTGCATTTATTTAAGGAAACAATTAAATCGGAATATTTGTTGCCTTGGTGGCATGTCAAGACACTCGTTTCCTAATACTATTTTGGGTCGGGGTCGTGACAGAGGTGGTATCAGAGCATAGGTTATGAACCCGTAGACTACTGAACATAAGTTTTGAGCGTTATAGATTTTAAGTCTCCATACATAGGTTATAGGATTAAATATCCGACTTATGTGATAACCCTCCATATTTCTTATAGTCTATATATAATTGTTTATATATCATTGTTCTTCTAAAATGCAATCTTGGGCTAGTATAATACATCTTACGTTTGGCTATGAATGTAGAAAATGACCAAGGCAAGATCAACTCCATGGACTAGTGGTTCGAGTATGGAAGGACTGGAAGGTGCATACAAGGCAATTGAAAGTCTAGCAAGAATTGTGGAGCATCAAGTGAATAAGGGAGCACCAAGGAATCTTGAACTAAGTAGTTGTACTATTGAACAGTTCAAGAAGTTGAATCCGTCGTCTTTTAAAGGGACTCCTAACCCCACTGAAGCAGAAAACTGGGTGATGCAAATGGAAAAGAAGTTCGATGTTCTTAACTGTACAGATGAACAACGGGTTTTATTTGGAACATTAATGTTAGAAGGTGAAGCCGAACATTGGTAGAGAATGACTAAGAGAATGCATGGGGAAAGGAATAATCCCATAGGTTGGAATGACTTCTTAACGATCTTCTACGAGAAATACTTTCCCGAAACGGTGCAAGACCAAAAAGCAGCTGACTTCATGGGTCTGGTTCAAGGAAATATGACGGTTAGTCAATACGAGGCGAAGTTTACCGAGTTATCCCGTTTTGCACCTCATGTTGTGATAACCGATGTTTTAAGAGCCAAGAAGTTTGAACGTGGGTTAAGGTTGAATATTCGTAGCCGAATTTCCATCCTGAAGTTAACATCATATAATGATGTGGTGGCTAGGGCAACAATAGCTGAAAAGGATAGTGAAGAATATAATCAGGTTAGAGAGGGGAAGAGGAAGTTTGGAGAACAAAGAGGAAGGAACCCCAATAACAAACCCTTTAGGACTATACCTAATATAGGACAACCTTTAGTAAACAAACCCTCTAATGTTGATAAATGCCAGCGTTGTGGTAATATTCATAGAGGGCGACCGGGTTACCTGGAGACGGGGAGTTGCTTTGGGTGTGGCCAAAAGGGACATAAAATACGAGATTGTCCCAACAAAGGGAAGACGACAACAAAGACTTCTAATGACAATAAAGATCGGGGCAGACAAGGTAGAGTCTTTAATCTTTCTGATGCAAAGGCTTCTAATGCAGTAGTGTCAGGTACCCTTTCTATATGTGCACAACCTTTTCAAGTTTTAATTGATCCTGGTTCTACCCATTCATTTGTGTCTGTGCATTTTGTTAATCGCTTTCCTAATATTCCTGAATCCTTGAATCATATCATACACGTTTCTACTCCTTCGGGTGAGTTATTGACGGGAACATTAGTATATAAGTCTTGCCCTATAAATGTCAGTAGTCATAAACTATTCGCTGATTTGATAGTTTTAGACATAAGAGATTTTGAAGTCATTTTGGGGATGGATTGGTTAGCATCATATCATGCTAGGGTGGATTGTTTTGAGAAGAGAGTTATTTTTCAAATTCCTAACCAACCAGAATTCAGTTTTGAAGGAACTATCATCTTATCTCCCATGCGTATTATCTCTGCAATGCAAGCTTGTAGTTGTCTTAAGAAGGGATGTCAAGGATTCCTTGCCAGTGTTATTGATTTGCAAACAAAAGAGCCTAGTTTAGAAGATATCCCTATAGCTAGGCTTTTTCCAGATGTTTTTCCAGATGATTTTCCCAGTCTACCTCCTAGTAGAGAAGTAGAATTTACCATTGACCTTATTCCTGGAACCACACCAATCTCAAAACCACCTTATCGCATGGCACCTTTAGAATTAAGGGAATTAAAAGTTCAATTACAAGATCTATTAGACAAGGGTTTTATTAGACCTAGTATATCCCCTTGGGGTGCTCCAGTATTATTTGTTAAAAAGAAGGATGGAACGATGAGGTTATGTATAGATTATCGTGAACTAAATAAGATGACCATTAAGAATAAATACCCCTTACCTCGTATAGATGATTTGTTTGACCAATTGCAAGGTGCGCAAGTATTTTCGAAGATTGACCTTAGGTCAGGCTATCACCAATTGAAGATTAAGGATGAGGATATTTCGAAATCATCTTTTCGTACTAGATATGGTCACTATGAATTTCTTGTGATGCCATTTGGATTAACTAATGCACCAGCCGCTTTTATGGATATGATGAATAGAGTGTTTAGGAAATATCTGGATCAGTGTGTGGTTGTTTTCATTGATGACATCCTTATTTATTCCAAATGTATTGAAGAACACGAGAAGCATTTAGAGATAGTATTACAAATCCTTAGGAAAGAGAAATTATATGCGAAATTAAAGAAGTGTGAATTTTGGTTGCCTAGTGTTTCTTTTCTAGGACATGTCATATCTAAGGAGGGAGTGTCGGTTGATCCTCAAAAGATCGAGGCTATACTAGATTGGCCAAGACCAACTAATGTGACGGAGATTCGTAGTTTCCTAGGCTTAGCAGGTTATTATCGAAGATTTGTTGAAGGATTTTCTAGTATTGCCAAACCTCTCTCTAGGTTAACACAAAAGACGGTGAAATATGAATGGTCTGAGGAAGTTGAGAATATTTTTCGAGAACTTAAGAATCGATTAGTAACTGCCCCAATATTGACTATTCCTTCCGGTACAGGAGGATTTGTGATTTATAGTGATGCTTCTAAAATTGGTTTGGGATGTGTGCTAATGCAAAATGGAAAAGTAGTAGCTTATAGACAATTAAAACCCCATGAGCAAAATTATCCAACCCATGACTTAGAATTAGCAGCGGTAATTTTTGCTCTTAAGATTTGGAGACATTATTTTGTATGGTGAGACTTGTGAAATTTATACCGATCATAAGAGTTTGAAATATATCTTTACTCAGAAGGAATTGAACATGAGACAAAGGATGTGGTTAGAATTAATGAAGGATTATGATGTAAATATTCACTATCACCCGGGGAAAGCTAATGTAGTTGCCGACGCGTTGAGTAGAAAGTCTACACCAAATTTAGCATGCCTTATTACCAGCCAGGAAGATCTATTGAAAGATTTGAGAAGTATGGAAATATATGTACGTATTTATAGCGAAGGAGGAATAATCGCAAACTTACAAATACAACCCACGTTGATGGAAAGAATTAAAGTTTCACAAGTAAATGACCCACAACTGAGGAAGATTAAAGAAGAGGTTATTGAAGGGAAGAGAATTGAATTTGCGATACGAGATGATATATTAAGGTTTGGAAATAGAGTTTGTATACCCGGTGATGCCCAACTAAAGAGGCATATTTTGGAGGAAGGTCATTACTCAAGATTCACAGTTCATCCCGGAAATACCAAGATGTACAGAGATCTCCGAGAAGTGTTTTGGTGGAATAACATGAAAAGGGAGATAGCAGAGTTTGTATCTCAATGTTTGATCTGTCAATAAGTAAAAGCTGAACATCAAAAACCATCAGGACTATTACAACCTTTACCAATCCCTGAGTGGAAGTGGGAACATATCACCATGGATTTTGTGACAGGGCTACCAAGGAGTTCCAATGGTAATGATTCCATTTGGGTAATTATTGATAGGTTGACTAAATATGCTCATTTTCTTGCCATTAATATTACCCATTCCTTAGAAAAGCTAGCTAAATTGTATATACGGGAAATTATTAAGCTTCATGGAACCCCAGTTTCAATTGTTTCTGATCATGACCCTAGATTCGTGTCTCGCTTTTGGAAAAGCCTACAAGTAGCCATGGGAACAAAATTGAATTTCAGCACCGCTTTTCATCCTCAAACAGATGGACAATCTGAAAGAACCATCCAAACCTTAGAGGATATGCTTAGGGCATGTGTACTTGAGTTGAAGGGGAATTAGGACGATCATTTACTGTTAGTGGAATTTGCATATAATAATAGCTATCAAGCAAGTATTCAAATGGCTCTGTATGAGGCACTCTATGGTAGAAGGTGTCATTCTCCTGCATGTTGGGTAGAAGTTGGAGAAAGAAAATTATTGGGACCAGAATTGATTCAGGTCACAACAGAGAAAGTGAAATTGATACAAGACCGACATCAAATCGCTCAAAGCCGTCAAAAGAGTTATGTTGACAATCGACGCCGACTGTTAGAATTTCAAAGAGGAGACTATGTTTTCTTACGAGTATCACCGACAAAGGGAGTGATCCGATTTGGGAAGAAAGGAAAGTTAAGTCCAACATACATAGGGCCTTTTGAAATCCTTGAAAGGGTAGGTATTGTTGCGTATAGAATAGCCTTACCCCCTGAACTCTCGAGTGTGCATAATATGTTTCATGTTTCAATGATGAAGAAATACATCCCTGATCCAGCACATATCTTAAGTCACGAGCCTCTTCAAGTTAGAGAAGATTTGACATACATTGAGCATCCAGTGGAAATCTTGGACCATAAAGATCAAATATTACGAACCAAGGTTATTCCACTAGTCAAAGTATTATGGCGGAATCATTCTGTTGAAGAAGCAACATGGGAGCGGGAAGATGAAATAAAAGAGCGATATCCACACCTTTTTGGAAATTAATGTAAGTAAAGTTTGGGGACCAAACTTTTTATAAGGAGGGTAGGATGTAATGACCCCATTTTCTTATGTCAATATATAATTGTCTTCTTTTAATTTCGTCATACTTACTATCTAATAATGATATATTATTGCATATACGATATTCCGAGTTCTTAATATGACATATCCCATTTTAAATTTGAAGAATCAATAGTAAAATGGGTCGGATTGAGATTTTATGGCACATCCTAAGCTAAGTGATAAGTTTTGGGGTAGAAAATGTAATTTTATGAAGCTTTAGGGACTTAGTTTTAATAAAGAAAGTTTCTGGGACCAAAATAAAAAATAAAAAGGGGCCTTTTCGTAAATAAAATATTTTCATGGACCTAAAAGAAATATTGAAAATATATGATGTGAAATTACCAAAATGCCCTTCAGGTTCAAAATGACCCTTATACCCTTAATACCTATCCTCGACACCTCGTGCTTTCTTTTGAACATATCCACCATACATGTGTCGTCGTTAGAGGAGAAGCCAAAACATGTGTCGTCGTTAGAGGAGAAGCTAAAACACATGTCGCAGACCGGTGAAATAAGACTGCAAGACGCCTCCGTTACGCGACACGTCAACGCTGACTCCTATTGTAAAAGCTTGGTCAGCATGGACATGTGTCAACCCCGGGATATCTTTGGGAGACTATAAATAGGGCCTTTAGGGGATCATTTGAAACTCACACCAATTCATTGAGAATTATAGAAAGAAATAGTGAGAGAAAGTGTGAGAAAGTTTAAGAAGAAGTTCTGAGGGATATTCATCTTAAGGTAATCTTAATGTTATAATGCATCTTTATAGTTTTAATTTATTGTTTTATAGCTTTACTTAGTAGTTATGCTGGTAAAATACAATAAAGAATTCACTAATCAAAACTTAAAATTTAGAACAAATCCAAGTTGATTTTATAAACTTGTTTGAAATTATACACTTTTAAAAATGATTCTTTTTAAAGAAATTGCTCGTTATTATGGAATCCGATTTAAGTAATTCAAAAGTCAGGCCCGGTGAAGTTCTGTCTAGATGAGATGGTATTTAAGTGGTGCCCCTGTGACCCTCCATCTCTACTGGGAATGAATCCGGAAATGTTCTGTCTAGATGAGATGGTATTTAAGTGGTGCCCCTGTGACCCTCCATCTCTACTGGGAACCGACTGATGAGGAAATACTATGAATTGAATTCTTCAATTACGATCAATGAGTTTTGAAAGTTAACAAATAGAGATTCAGTAATCCTTTAAAAGAGGAAGTTATTATTAAAGTATAGTATAAACTGGACCTTAGAACGTGTACTTAAATCTTTATCAGATTAACGTGTGATCGAAGACTCAATACCAGTAAATTTGACCTCCATTTTGGGTGAGTACTCTATGCAATTTCTTGCGCATTTTGATTATATTATTACGCAAACTATGTATATTTTGTGAAATTCTTTTATTCTCAAAATGCATCTGATACCGATGATTCCATCGTTTGTTATATGTTTATATCTCTCCATATAAACATCTGATTTGAAATCTTAAATTATTGATTCGGCCTATGGAAACTCTCTTACTATGTTGGCCTTGACTACCGGGTGGAAATATTTGGGTGGTACCTTCCCAGCTGGTTTATCGCTGGTGTGCCCTAAATAAGGCGTTGTGAGGAACTAGTTCGATTGACCCTCAACTACCGGGGTATAATACGGTAGAAGAATACGGTATTAGAGTGTACTTGGCCATCAAAATGATATGATTGAAAGAAAAAGATATCACATTTGATTTGTTGCATTCTTCTTATTCTGAGCTATCCAATTGTGATATATATAATTTCATTTCAAAATTATATCTATTTACTGCAAGTTCCTCTCCATATATGTATATGCCTTCTCTTTTGACTTGAATAGGTATCTATTTTTTGAAAACCCTGGAATGTCTGGAGATTGAACCTCATTCGACTTTTAGCTGATGTTGTATAAATAAACATTTTTCCGGAAACGTTTAGGCTCACGGACGGAACGAAAATGGACTATTTTGAAGATTTAGCTTTTAGAGCTCTTTTTGTAAAACGTTTATTTAGAGCATGTCTGGCTCTCTTGTAATAAGGTTTAAATTTTCTCTTAAGTTGTAACTCGTTGTTACTTTTAATATATATGAAGGTTCCTTTAGAAAGCTCTGATGATGTAATTCCTTTACTTTCAGTATTTTACGATTCATAACCATGTGATTATATTTCCGTTGCATTTATTTAAGGAAACAATTAAATCGGAATATTTGTTGCCTTGGTGGCATGTCAAGACACTCATTTCCTAATACTATTTTGGGTCGGGGTCGTGACAACTTTTATATAATCCTCATAAATGGTAGTCGCCTCTTCGCTAACAACTGCATCATCAACAACCCTTGATGTAAGAAGAAATAATTTTTTCTCCCTTAACAATACAAAAATGTTACTATTATCTCACCTCCATGCCACACTCTTCTATCACTTTTTTCAAGTTTGCATTTTGTGTCTATCTTTACAATATATATTCATCAAGTAAAAACAGTGTGATTAAATTTAAAAAATGCTATATCTACATGGAATTCCTTTAAAATCAAATTTGTAACTGCAGCCCACAAACCTTCATCTTGTGAACTTTGAATTGCATACTCCAAACTCTCCCATAACTCGTGTTGAGACTTAAAAAAATAGTCCGTGTGTATAGATTTGAATTCTGCTTCTCCATTTACATTGGCGTTTTCATCACCGAACATTCATTTATATCAATGCGATCGAATTTTAACTCCTTGTGACATTGGTATGCAAACTGCCTTATTGAAGTGTGTCATAAATTCTTTTAGTGAGTTATTTTTGGACAAATTTATTCTAAAAAATCCACGTGCACTCTCGGTGCGTTGACTACTTGACATTCTAGCAACAAAAATATATTTCAGAAATGCAGGAAGCTATCTAGCCCGAATATCATACAACCCAGCTAACCAAGTGTTTTGTTTAAGCTCACTTTTTTCAATTGTGACTTCCCAACTTGCTTCAAACTCTTATTTCGTTTTTGAATCCCAAATAGATTGTTGAAACTCTTGAAAATAACCTCTATAATTGATTGCATCCAACTTTTCAGAATTTTTTTCACAATGTGCCAAATGCAATATCTGTTATGTGTATCGGGAAGAACTTGAGCAATAACTTTTGACATTACTAGATCCTAATTAGTGATTATTATTCGTGGCGAGCCACCGGGCATAACTTCCTGTCATTTTCCTAAAAGCCAAATAAAAGAGTTCGTGGTCTCATCATTTAGAATGCACAACCAAAAATTATGATTTTTCCATGATTATTAACCCCGGTGAATGGTGCAAAGATCATATTATATTTATTTTTGTTGTACGTAGTATCAAACACAACCACTTCACCATAAAATTTGTACGCCCTTCTTGAAATTACATCAGTCGAAAAACAGTGAGTTTATTTATTTTCATCATCTCTTTCGTATGTAAAAAGAAATGATGAATTTTTTTCTTATTCTGACAAAAAGTACTCAATCAATAATTCTATATCATGTTTGTAAATTTGTCTTTTTGAATCACGTATAAAATTTCTAATATCGTTTTCGGTACCACCAATATTTTTAATGCCTCCTACTTGTACCGAAAGAAGACTAATTTATTGATGTGTAGGTATGTTAACAAATGCAAGTTGTTGGGTTAAGACTTTTTTTGTTTCGAATATGGAACAACCAGATATCAAAAGATGTAATTTACGTGGGGGTTAAAAGAGTGTGATTGTGACCTTCAACAAATTGACCTACTAAGTAATTTGACCCCAACTTACTCTTCACAACAGACAACTTTGCCTTACATCCGTCTCTTAAAATTCCACGATGCCTTTTTTTCCTCCTCATTTTTTGTTGGTTAGGCTTTTGTTCTTTAAAACAACAATATTCCTTCCTGATAATTTCATATGCATCTTTTTCCTTTTTTGAAGAATTACACCATGTACAAAATCCCGCCACTCTCACATAATTATTATAAAATTCATAAGCATCGTTTAAAGATCGAAATTCTTGTCTAACGTTTGGTTTATCCTTGTCTTTTACTTGAGGAATAAATAATACGTCAATCTGTTCATCAAAATTCAACAAATCGATCTCATTCATCACGGAAAAATTATAACAATTATAATTTAGAATTATTTTTGGCTGCTATTTGGTCTTCGGAACTTATTAATTTGTCCAACTTAGAGTTTGGTACCCACACATTTTATTTATACATATTTGTACTTATTAACATTTAATAAAAACAGATTTCGAATAATTCAAAAAACAGATTTAATAAAAACCAGACTTTAAATAAGTAAAAAATAGCTTTGTATTAAAAAAAATTCCCAACTTATTAAAAAACACACCTACTTCAATTGACAATAGATTGCCATTTAAAAACAAACATATGCTTAAAAAATATAAAATCATTTGAATATTCTGAAAATTAAAGACTCGAAAATAATTGGGAAATAGAAGAAATCAATTAAAAATATGGACAATATTGAAAAAAACTAGAAAGAATAATAAAACATTAATAAAGATTGATTCAAATAATTAAACAGAAAAAAAAAAACTGAATTTTAATTAATAAAAAAAACTTTCAATGTGTAAAAAACAAGTTTCAAATTGAAAAAAAAAACACATATTTATAAGAGTGAAAAATGAGTACCAAGGTGTGACTTGACAAATTAATGAGTACCAAAAGTACCAAGAAAATCTTCTTTTATTAGCTAGAAAAAATGCTATCCTTTAAAGCATTAAATGAACCGTACGTTTAAGTAGTTTGCAAATTAACTTTGTGATGATGTGTAAAATATTTATGATTTGTACTTCACAAAAAAGAGGTGTTGAAAAGTCTTCTTATAGGAATTAATTAAAACACAGTTATCCAGGGGGTGTGGTGGAGTGGTAGGGACTCCTCCTTCCTTAACCAAGTGTCGGGGGTTCGATTCCCGCCTTGGGCATGGAGCAGCCTTAAATATCTGGGCCTGCTGTCCCACCTTAAGAGGTGCCTACAATCAGCGAAGGGATTAGTCACTGTGGTACAGTGGACACCCTGGTATTACCAAAAACAAATAAAAAATTAAAACACAGTAAAGAGAATTGAGCATTTATGTTGACCTGGAAGAGAGAAGAGAGAAAAGAAATGGATGTGAAAGGAGAGTAGAAAGGAGAAAGGAGAGAGGAAAAAGAGGTGTGAGAGACTCACACGTGTGTAGTCCAAAAGATAAAAATACGATACTATTGTAAGGGAGTAGTTATGTGTGTGTGTGTGTATATATATATATATATCGGAGAATTCTTACTTACATCATGCTCTATTCATCATTCATACATCCCACCTAGTTGTAAGCCTAGAAAGCTTTTTTTTTCAAATTTTTTATTTTTCTCTTGAAATTAACCTTCTGATAAACCCATGTTAGAAAAAGTAGGTCAAAATACATTTTGTAGATTTTTTTAAAAAGTCCACAAAAAAATGCTCAAAACACCTTATTTATAAGGGTCTGCGCCAACATTTTTTTTGGATTTTTTTAAAAATAGGTACAAAATATATTTTGACCTAATTTTTTGAATATGAGTTTATTTGAAGATTAATTTCAAGATAAAACAAAAAATTTGAAAAAAAGATTTCTTAGGACTTAGTACTAGGTGTGATATATGGTGCGATGTATATATCATAGTATATGTGAGCTCTCTCTCTCTCTCTCTCTCTCTCTCTCTCTCTCTCTCTCCCTCTATCTCTCTGTGTGTGTATGGTGCGATGTATATATCATAGTATATGTGAGCTCTCTCTCTCTCTCTCTCTCTCTCTCTGTGTGTGTGTGTATGTGTGTATATATATATACAATAATTCTCATCTGCAGACTATTCTGCAAATTAAAAGTGCGGATTAGACATATGGCACCTGAGGGTGAGCCTTCGTCCCTATACTCTAGGAAGAGAGAGAAATAAGGGAGACTTTATAGGAAATAAATGGGAGGAGAGAGGGAGTCCCATATCAACTTTTGTGCAGGAAGTCTGCACAAGAGCATTTTTGTGTATATATATATATATATATATATATATATTTTATAATGTGGATATCCACATAAGATTAATACTCTTATATTGTAACATTTTATCATTAGAACAATGAGCCGCTGGGGCATAATCTTTCACAAGTATTATTAATTCGCAACCTCCGGTTGAAGTTTAACAATACTCTCAAAGATTTTTTAATGCAGCTCCACCCGGTGATGCCACATTTGCATCTCACAAAATATTGCCAATATGGATGGCATGATTGTTGAACGTATGATATTGCCTATTATTGTAAATATGATTTTCGGGCTTGTCATATTATCTTTGGATTAGTAATTGAGATGAATCCATACTAACGGTGGGGGGTATAAATCCTATAACAACACTAAATACTAATTTTACCCCTATGTATTAGTGCAAATTAACACTACATCGTATATCGAGGATGGTTATGGTCTTAAGTCGTAACCAAGAACATGGGTCACAGACCTAGTCCATGATCATTTTGGCCAAAACCACGGTCAAGACCTCATCTGTGACCCTTATATGAGGGTCAGGGTCTCTCTCGTGGGACAATATTGGTTCAATGGTCACCGACATTGATGATGCTGGTAACAGCACCACCAGATTAGGTGTTGACAAGCTCAAGCTAGTGAAAACAATGGCAACACAAGAGTGTATATATATAGTAGAACGAGGTGAGGAGAAGAGAATGAACACTTGTACATAAGTGGTTCAGCCGATCTGGACTACGTCCACTATGAGTGTGTGTGTGTAATATCACTATATGACGGCACTAACTGCCATAGATACAATCTCTCAAGCTTTCTCTCTCTACTGTATAAACTAATAGAGTTTTAGCTAGGGTTGCAATTATGGATCATTTTTCAAGGTAGAGGATGACCACTACATATAGTGTTTGGGGGGTGTCATGTACCCCTAGGCATGCAATGAGCATGCGTATTCTGGACAAGTACAAGGTTGGTGGAGTCAGATGTAGTTGCCTTGTGTCCATGATGACCTCTTCCATGAGGGCTAGTCGAGGTTAGGTATGTGGTAGTTGTAACGTCGACTGAGGCCGATGATGACGTTGGCAGTGGATTGAGTCCGTGAGACTTTGCTGACCTCAGCTTAGGATCAGCCGAGGTTGGTGTATGAGGTTGCTGCAACGTCGACTGGGGCCGACCTTATGAGAGGCGACCTTGCTGATGGTTGTCATAAGCTTCTGGTCACCTCAGTTGTGAGACTAGCCGAGGTTAGTTACTCTGAGTAAGAGGGTGCACTTTGGGCATATCGATCACACCCTAGCCCTTAGTATTCAATGTAATTAAATAACTGAGGGGTAAGTAATTAAGTCTGAGACTGGATTTCTATGGGCGCCAATATTTTCTTGACACATGTCACTTACTGAAGTGAGTAGTGTGCTTATCAATGCATGATGGTTCTGATTTTCCCTTTAGGTTCCCGAGGGCAATAATGGGCATTGGGACTCGCTCCCCATCATTAGGTGGGTTAAAAAACCCTCTTCTCTCTCCTTATTTCCTTTCTTCCCAAATTCTTCCTGTCTTAGCTTTTTCTGCGACTGCAACTTCTTTCAAACCTCCATTGTTGACTGCCCTTGAAGGTTCTCTTCGATTTCTATCATCCCTGTCCCTCACTTGTGACTAACCAGGTACTATTTTCAACCGCTTTTCTATTTCGGGGCATTGTACCATAATTTTTGTGTTTTTCGGCGAGATTTTGTGTTTTCAGGCAAGGGTTTCCAGCAATATTAGGGGTTGTAAGGCTAGGATAGTAGTGGTTGAGTGATATAGGGATAGTTGTAGGTCTTTCCTCTCAGACCCATCTTTTATCCACCTCTAAAGGTTATTTACCCCTAGCCAGTCAAGCCTACTAAGGTTCCTATAGACCCAACACCGATGTCTGAGTCTGAGTCGTCCTCCTCAAACCCTATGTCTGTAGACTCTTTTCAAGAGGCTATGGATTACTCTCCTAGGAAGGGTGAGGTCCTTGTGGAAGCCGAGGTTTCGAGCCGTGCCTCGTCTCACCAAGGTGCTAGCAACTCACATAGGTCTTCTAATGTTGAAATCATAGGGCCAAGTTTGTACATTCCTCCCATAGTTGATGCCATTCCTCTGTTGGATGCTTCCGGGGCTGAATTTTCCCAGAGGTTCCCTGGTGGTGTCCCTGCTCAGGACGATGTTTCTGGGGATGGTGACAATGACAAGGAAAGTGATATTGATACATCTAAGGCGGTCGAGATTGAGAGTATCATCACTGAGTACGACCTTCTAACTTTTAGGAACCTCTATTCCATAAACTCTTCCCTCATCCTTAGGAAGCCTCTGAGGTATGAGAGGGCCATCGATGGAGATATCTACGTTTATAAGCAGATGTTCAAATTAGCCTTTTGTCTTCCTATCCACCCTTCCTTCAGAGCTATACTCTCCCATATAAAGCTTTCCCCTTCCTAATTATCCCCTAATGCCTGGATGGTTATGATCGGGACCATCTCCCTTTGGAGGATTATCCACCACTCAGACCTTCCAATTAGGGTTTTCACTGGATGTTATGTGCCCTCCTTTGCCAAAAACCACCCTAGCTATTACCACTTCTTAGCTAGGAAATCAGAGAATAAAATATTGTTGGTTACCGAAACTTCAAACCATAACGGAAAGCTCTGTATTTCTTTGCTTTTGGGGCATGGGAATTTAGTCCAAATGAGGCTTCTGGAACGTCGATTCTAAGGACCCCTCTGAGATGGGGGAAGGTCTCCCTTGATACTAAAGTCGACCTTAGGCTTATCCATGATAACTTCCAAAAGGTTGAGGATCTTTTCAATTAGGGCGAGCAGGGTCGTTCTGTAAAATATGAACATCTGATGACCCCCTACTACCTCTCTCTGACAGGCTTGGGGGGTGGTCCTTTGATAGATCTTCATAAGTCTTAATTTTTCATAAGTTATATCTCTTACTTTTTATATCTCTGACTTAATAACATAGATACTTGTCTCTTGTAGAGCGCCCTGAAGGCATATCAAACGACCTTTAGGAAATGTCTATTCCAGGTCTGGTGAACCTAATGCAAAAGAGGGGTGGAAAAAATGTGCCCCCTCTTACAACAAAGAAGAACGTAGACACATCCTAGGATGACATTACCAAAAAGAGGAAGAGCACGACTGACCCGGATCATTTGAGGCCGGGCATGACTCAAAAAGGGGATCGTGCCATTCCCATCTCCACAGACGATGCCCTGGCTGCTCGTCTTGCTCAGCTGAAGATCAGTGATAGACTCATCGGTCACAGTCTGAAGTCTTCCGATGCTATTGGCGCAATAATGACAGAGAG
Source organism: Sambucus nigra (assembly GCA_949130495.1). Lineage (NCBI taxonomy): Eukaryota > Viridiplantae > Streptophyta > Magnoliopsida > Dipsacales > Adoxaceae > Sambucus > Sambucus nigra. The sequence goes on from OX422213.1 coordinate 293,842,150, forward strand.
GATAAACGTTTCTTATGCTCTTTGGACGTCCCGTTGCTGGCCGAGTTTACTCTCCACAAAACAATTCAGGTATTAGTTTTAGTTTTTGTTCATTTGCCCTCCTTAAGTGTAACCTCGTCTCTCTTAGAATTCATAGCTCATATGTTTATACGTATGACCTTATATTGCAGGGTGTTTTATCCTTGCATCGTCTTATTAATTGGACCCTGCAGAAGATGATCCTCATAGAGAAGGGTAAAGAAGCTGAGAAGGTTCAAGCCTTTTTGAATATTGAGGATGAAAAACTGAAAGAAGTTGTCAAGCAGAGAGACAACGACATATCCAAGCTCAAAAAGGACCACAACACTACTATGAAGGCTAAGGATGGCTCCCTTCAAACTAAGGTGAGGGCTGCAGTCAAGGCTTCTTTAGAGGATGTTGCAAAGAAGACCATTGCAGATTATAAGGTGAATTTGTTAGTTTTGGCTTTGAATGCCTTGAAAGAGGTATTAAAGTAATTAGAAAATAGGCAGCTATAAAGGAGAAAGATTTAGGGAGCCTGACTGCTTCAGACTTTGAGGTTCTTGGCTTTGGTGACCCCCGGTTAGCTCAGGCCCTACAAGAAGAAGTCACTGAGATTGAAGATGCTAATCCTCAGGATGATGGGGCTGAGGTGACAAACGTCGGTCGTGATGACATGACTACAACTACAGAGACTTAGGCCTTTTCTTTTGCAATTTTTTAGAGTTGTAATTTTGATTACCCTTTTGTTTGGACCTCTTAAATTTTTGTGAACTCCTGATGGCCTCTTGTTGCCTCTGACTTGTAATTCACCTTTTTCATGATATAGTTTAGTCTTTTTTAGATTTCGTTGCTTCATACGATGTTATGCTTAAATGTATTACCTCTTGAATGTTTGCTTAGGGTCTTAGGTCACCATAATATGATGTTTCACCTCATAAATTACCACCAAACTAATGATGTTCAAGGTCAGAGGTCACCATATAATGATGATTACCCTCATAAGTTACGACTAAATGAATGATGTTAAAGGTCTGAGGTCACCATATAATGATGTTTACCCTCATAAGTTACCACCAAATTAATGATGTTTAAGGTCTGAGGTCACCATAATATGATGTTTTACCTCATATTTTTACCAAATTAATGATGTTTAAGGTCTGAGGTCACCAAATTATGAGGTTTCACCTCATATTTCACTAAATTAATGATGTTTAAGGTATGAGGTCACCATAATATGATGTTTCACCTCATATTTTTATCAAACTAATGATGTTTAAGATCTGAGGTCACCAAATTATGATGTTTTACCTCACATTTCACCAAATTAATGATGTTTAAGGTCCGAGGTCACCATAATATGATGGTTTACCTCATATTTGACCAAATTAATGATGTTTAAGGTCCGAGGTCACCAAATTATGATGTTTGACCTCATATTTTTGCCAAATTAATGATGTTTAAGGTCTGAGGTCACCAAATTATGATGTTTGACTTCATATTTCATCAAATTAATGATGTTTAAGGTCTGAGGTCACCAAATTATGATGTTTTACCTCATATTTTCACCAAATTAATGATGTTAAAACATCATGAAACAAAGTATTGGGACATAAATTATTATCTTTTCATTAACATCCTTTGTATAGGCTGATACATGTATTACAAAAGGATAAAAATAACTGCAACATCATATGCAATATTTCTTCAAATTATCGACATTCCAAGGGTTGGAGAAAGGTTCTCCTTCAAGATTTTTTAGCCGTTAGGTACCGGGCACAACCTCATCAACTATTCTGTAAGGACCATGCCAGTTTGGATGGAGCTTATTTGCCTTTTGCAAAGTCTATTTTAGGAATAGGTCTCCCACAGCTATAGGCCTTGATTTCACCCTTTGATTGTAGAATTTCGCAGTTCTCTGCTGGTAGGATACATGTTTTGTCTTTGTATACTCTCTTATTTCCTCGATCAAATCAAGATCAAGTATTTATTCTTCCCCATTCATCCGAGGGTCATAGGTATGAACTCTATGAGTGGGAAGTCCTACTTCTGTAGGGATGAAAGCTTCTAAACCATGGGCGAACATAAAAGGAGTCTCTCCCGTTGGTGTCCTTATTGTCATCCTGTAGGCCCATAACACATCATATACCTCCTCTGTCCATCTCCCTTTGTCCTCTTTCAACCTCTTCTTTATCCCATCAATGATTATTTAGTTTGTGACCTCGGTCTGACCGTTAGCCTAGGGTCGGCCAAGAGAAGAGAAGAACTGCTTGATCCCTACTCTTTCACAGTATTTATCTAAGGAAACATTCTTGAACTGATTTCCATTATTTGAGATTATGGCATATTTTCCAGATGAACTGGAAGGTCTTCTGTTCAGTAATTATGACCATTGGTTCAGCCTCTACCCATTTGGAGAAGTAATCAATTGCCACTATTAAGAATCAATAGTTATTTGCAGCTCTTGGAAAGGGTCCTACCAAATCAATGCCCCATATTACAAATGACCAAGGTGAGCTAATTAATGTCATAAGTTGATGAGGTTGATGTGGGATGGTAGAGAACCTCCGGCACTTATCACACTTTTTTACGTATGCAACTACATCTTTGGCCAAGGTGTCCCACCAGTACCCCTGAGTGATTATCCTCTTAGATAAATGTCATACTCATATGTGATTGAAGCAAGATCCCTCATGCACATCGTATAAGATGTACAGAAACTCTTAAGGGTGGACACATCTGAGAAGAGGGAGTAGGAACCCCTTCTTGTATAAGACATCTCCCATAATTGAGAATTTGGCAGCTCTGAACCTCATCTTTCTTCCTTCTGACTATGACTCTGGTAGGCCTCCCTCTCTAATATATCTGATAAGAGGATCCATCAATGAGGCTCCTATATTCAAATTGAGTCCAGTTCTGGAAACCTCTTCTTCTTATATGGTCGGCCTGAACAGAATCTCAACCGGTACTGTTCTTATTATGTTTGTCCTTGTTACTGAGGCCAACCTTGCTAGTGCACCAGCTCGACTGTTATCTTACCCAGGTATCCTTTTCATTTTCACTTTCTTAAATCTTTCTAGCATAATTCTCACCCTCTTTAGGTATTTGGCCATCCTTTCATCTTTGGCCTCATACACTCTCGGGACTTGGTTGATGACCAACCTTGAGTCACTATGTACTAGGAGTTGGCCAACACTAAGAGCTTTTGCTAAGGAGAGACCTGCTATTAATGCCTTATACTCTGACTTGTTGTTTGAAGCTTTAAAGTTGAATCTTAGTGCATATATTGGTACTATCTGGTGCTGACACTATTAGCCTCACTCCACTTACATTTTCACAGGACGACCCATCAATGAAGAGGTTCCAAACCTCTTCATTTGAAGTTCCCCTCTGACAGGGTCCCTTGCTTGAAGAGGTACATGTTTTCATCATTCTCAACCATTATTTTTCTATCTTTGCTTGACTCAACCTCATCCGGATCTTTGAAGACGTTTCTGTCTGGTTCTTCTGTAGCCTTTTAACTATCTTCAATCTCAACCTCTTCCTAGGTAAACTCTGCTACAAAGTCTGTGAGTGCCTGCCCCTTGATGGCAACCCTAGGTTGATAAATAATGTCATACTCCCCCAACTCGATGGCCCATGTCATCAGCCTGCCCGACTTCTCAAGCTTATGGAGGACTTATCTGAATGGGGAATCAGTCAGGATGACCATAGCGTGGGCTTGGAAGTATGGCTTCATTTTCCTAGAATCATGTATCAAAGCATAGGCTAATTTTTCCATCCTCAGGTACTTTTGTTCAAACCCTTGAAGAGCTTTACTATTGAAGTATACTGGCCTCTGCACTCCATCATCTTCTCTTACTATTGTAGCACTAATGGCTGACTCAGAGACAACTATATATATATATATATATATATATATATATATATATATATATAACTTCTCCCCCAGAGTGGGACGAGATAGGAGTAGTGGGGATCCAAGGTAGGACTTGAGATCCTTAAAAGATTTGTCACATGCCTTATCCCATTCGAAGGCCCTTCTAATCACTTTGAAAAAAGGAAGACACTTATGTGTAGCTCTTAAGTCGAACCTGTTAAGTGAAGCAACTCTTTCGATTAGCCTATAAACATCTTTAATAGTTTTGGGTGTCTTCATTTCTAGCAAGGCCTTGATCTTCTCAGGGTTCGCCTCTCACTACACCAATAATAGGAATTTGGCACCGTTTAAAACTATGCAAGATCAAATCTGGCATGATTTTGAACTGTTCCTGAATCAGGTGTTCCATAATGGCCATTTTTTTCTGGCACGGCTCAAAAGTGTGCCAGATTTGGCCAAACAGGAACACTTCTGGCACACTTTTAAACCGTGCCAAAATTTGATATTTCTGGCACACTTTTGGCACAGTTTTTAACTGTACCAGATTCAGCACAGTTTAAAAAAAATTAGCACAGTTCAAAACCGTGCCAAAATATGATACACTTTTACCACGGTTTTGAACAGTGCCAAATTTTTTTATACAAAGAAAAAAAAATTATTTGAAAACACAAAAATTCACAAATTAAAAATATTGAACGTTGTTGATAAACTAATGTACATACAAACTTCAAAATATTACAAGTCTTTAATAGTTCACAGGCCAAAAAATATGGGTAGAGTTTCCTCTATTTTCTGGACATTCCAAAACCTGCTGATACAAAACTTGCCTAACATAAAGCCCGCACTGCCACAAAATATAACAATTAACCTACAAAATCCCGCACGGCCATAAAAGTTAACAATAAAACTACAAAAGCCCGCACGACCATAACACAAAAAAATGGAATCATGAATAAACCTCTTGTCGTAAACCATTGAGTTCTCTGTGTGTTTCACGTGAATAAATGCCAACGATAAACTGTTATCCTGCAAAAAAAATAGGACACAAAAAAGATACGACATTAGTAACCCAATAATTTATAAAAAAAAAATTACTCAGACTAAAAAATTACATATAGGAGTGAAAATTATTGTCATATTCTCAAACCGGGAGACTCGGGACTAAGTGGTCAGTTCCTACAAGTTACATTGGTCCCGTGCGAGGTGTTCGTGCCTCCTACAGGGTCGTTTGGGGTCTAGTTTGGGTTTTCACCATTTAACGGCTTTCTTTTAAGTTTAAGTGTTGATTTTTGGAAATTATCATCATATTCTCAAATCGAGAGACATGGGACTACGCAGTCAGTTCCTACAAGTTACATTCGTGCCTCTTACGGGGTCGTTTGGGGGCTGGTTTGGGTTTTTGCCCTTTAACGACTTGTTTTTAACTCTTAGTGTGATTTTTGCAAATTATCGTTATATTCTCAAACATGAAGACACGGGACTACGCGGTCAGTTCCTACAAGTTATATTGGTCCCGTGCGAGGTGTTCGTGCCTCCTACGGGGTCGTTTGGGGGCTGGTTTGGTTTTTCACCCTTTAATGGCTTATTTTTAAGTTTAAGTGTTGATTTTTGCAAATTATCATCATATTCTCAAACCGGGAAACCCGGGACTACGCGGTCAGTTCTTGTAAGTTGTATTGGTCCCGTGCGAGGTGTCCGTGCCTCCTACGGGGACGTTTGGTGGATGGTTTAGGTTTTCACCCTTTAACGGACTACTTTTAAGTCTAAGTGTTATTTTTACAAAATATGGTCATATTCTCAAACCGGGAGATCAGGGACTACGCGGTCAGTTCCAAGCAGTTACATTAGTCCCGTGCGAGGTGTTCGTGCCTCTTATAGGGTCGTTTATGGGCTGGTTTGGGTTTTCACCTTTTAACGACTTGTTATTAAGTCTAAGTGTTGATTTTTGAAAATTATTGTCATATTCTCAAACCAGGAGACTCGGGACTACGCGGTTAGTTCCTACAATTTATATTGGTCCCGTGCGAGGTGTTCATGCCTCCTACGGGGTTGTTTGGGGTATGGTTTTGGTTTTCACCCTTTAACAACTTGTTTTTAAGTTTAAGTGTTGATTTATGCAAATTATCATCATCGTATTCTCTAACCGGGAGACCCGGGACTACGCGGTCAGTTCCGAGAAGTTACATTGGTCCCATGCGAGGTGTTTGTGCCTCCTACGGGATCGTTTGGTGGTTGGTTTAGGTTTCACCCTTTAACGGCCTGCTTTTAAGTCTAAGTGTTATTTTTGCAAATTATCATCATATTCTCAAACCGGGAGACTCGGGACTACGTGGTTAGTTCCTACAAGTTACATTGGTCCCGTGCGAGGTGTTCATGCCTCTCACGGGGTCGTTTGGGGGCTGGCTTGGCTTTTCACCCTTTAACGGCTTATTTTTATGTCTAAGTGTGATTTTTACAAATTATCATCATATTCTCAAACTGGGAGACCCAGGACTATGCGATCAGTTCCTACAAGTTACATTGGTCCCATACGAGGTGTTTGTGCCTCCTACGGGATCGTTTGGTGGATGGTTTAGGTTTTCACCCTTTAACGGCCTGCTTTTAAGTCTAAGTGTTATTTTTGCAAAATATGGTCAAATTCTCAAATTGGGAGATCGGGGACTACACGGTCAGTTCCTAGCAGTTACATTAGTCTTGTGCGAGGTGTTCGTGCCTCTTACGGGGTCGTTTGGGGGATGGTTTGGGTTTTCACCGTTTAACGGCTTGTTTTTAAGTTTTAAATGTTGATTTTTTGAAAATTATCGTCATATTCTCAAACTGGGAGACTCGGGACTACACGGTTAATTCCTACAAGTTATATTGGTCCCGTCCGAGGTGTTCGTGCATCTCACGGGGTCGTTTGGGGGCTAGTTTGGGTTTTCACCCTTTAACGGCTTATTTTTAAGTCTAAGTGTGATTTTTGGAAATTATTATCTCATTCACAAATTGGGAGACCCGAGACTACGCGGTCAGTTCCTAGAAGTTACATTGGTCCCGTTCAAGGTGTTTGTGCCTCCTACGGGATCGTTTGGTGGCTGGTTTAGGTTTTCACTCTTTAACGGCTTGCTTTTAAGTCTAAGTGTTATTTTTGCAAATTATTGTCATATTCTCAAACCGAGAGACTCGAGACTATGTGGTCAGTTCCAACAAGTTATATTGGTCCCGTGCGAGGTGTTCGTGCCTCTCACGGGGTCCTTTGGGGGCTGGTTTGGGTTTTCACCCTTTAACGACTTATTTTTAAGTCTAAGTGTGATTTTTGCAAATTATCGTCACATTCTCAAACCGGGAGACCCAGGACTATGGGGTCAGTTCCTACAAGTTACATTGGTCCCAGGCCAGGTGTTTGTGCCTCCTACGAGGTCGTTTGGGGGCTGGTTTGGGTTTTCACCCTTTAATGGCTTATTTTTAAGTAGTGTTTATTTTTGTAAATTATCGTCATATTTTCAAATCGGGAGACCCGAGGCTACGCGGTCAGTTCCTACAAGTTACATTAGTCTCGTGCGAGGTGTCGTGCGTCCTACGGGGACGTTTGGTGGCTAGTTTAGGTTTTCACCCTTTAACGGCCTGCTTTTAAGTTTATGTGTTATTTTTGCAAATTATCATCATATTCTCAAATCGGGAGACCCAGGACAATGCGGTCAAATCCTACAAGTTACATTGGACCCGAGCAAGGGGTTCGTGCCTCCTACGGGGTCATTTGGGGGCTAGTTTTAGATTTTCACCCTTTAACGGCTTGTTTTTAAGTTTAAGTGTTGCTTTATGCAAATTATCATCGTATTCTCAAATTAGGAGACCCGAGTCTACACGTTCAGTTCCTAGAAGTTACATTGGTCCCGTGCGAGGTGTTCGTGCCTCCTACGAGATCGTTTGGTGGATGGTGTAGGTTTTCACCCTTTAACGTCCTGCTTTTAAGTTTAAGTGTTATGTTTGCAAATTATCGTCATATTCTCAAACCGAGAGACCCGGGACTACGCGGTCAGTTCCTATAAGTTACATTGGTCCCCTGCGAGGTATTCGTGACTCTTACGGGGTTGTTTGGGGATTGGTTTGGATTTTCACCCTTTAACGGCTTGTTTTTAAGTCTAAGTGTTATTTTTGCAAATTATCATCATATTCTCAAATCGGGAGACCCAGGACTACACGATCAGTTCCTACAAGTTACATCGGTCCCGTGCGAGGTATTCGTGCCTCCTACGGTATCATTTGGGGGCTGGTTTGGGTTTTCACCCTCTAACGACTTATTTTTAAGTAGTGTTGATTTTTACAAATTGTAATCATATTTTCAAACCAGGAGACCCGGGACTACGCGGTTAGTTCCTACAAGTTACATTTGTCCCGCACGAGGTGTTCGTGCCTCTTACGGAGTCGTTTGGGGGTTGGTTTGGGTTTTCACCCTTTAACGGCTTGTTTTTAAGTCTAAGTATGATTTTTGCAAATTATTGTCATATTCTCAAACTGGGAGACCCGGGACTACGCGATCAATTCCAACAAGTTACATTGGTCCCGTACGAGGTGTTCGGGCCTCCTACAGGGTCGTTTCGGGGCTGGTTTGGGTTTTCACCATTAACGGCTAATTTTTAAGTTTAAGTGTTAATTTTTACAAATTGTCATCATATTCTCAAACCGGGAGACTTAGGACTACGCGGTCAATTCTTAGAAGTTACATTCGTCCGTGCGAGGTGTTCGTGCCTCTTACGGGGTCGTTTGCGGGATGGTTTGGGTTTACAACCTTTAACGGCTTATTCTTAAGTCTAAGTGTAATTTTTGCAAATTATCGTCATATTCACAAACTGGGAGACCCGGGACTACGCGATCACTTCCTACAAGTTACATTGGTCCCGTGCGAGGTGTTCGTGCCTCTTACGGGGTCGTTTGGGGGCTAGTTTGGGTTTTCACCCTTTAAAGTCTTGTTTTTAAGTCTAAGTCTGATTTTTGCAAATTATCATCATATTCTCAAACCAGGAGACCCGGGACTATCTGGTCAGTTCCAACAAGTCACATTGGTCCCATGCGAGGTGTTCGTGCCTCCTACGGGGTTGTTTGGTGGCTGGTAAGGATTTTCACCCTTTAACGGCTTACTTTTAATTCTAAGTGTTGATTTTTTGAAATTATCATCATACTCTTAAATCGGGAGACCCGGGACGATGCGGTCACTTCTTTCAAGTTACATTGGTCCCATGCGAGGTGTTCGTGCCTCTTACGGGGTCGTTTAGGGGTTTGTTTGGGTTTTCACCCTTTAACGTCTTGTTTTTACGTCTAAGTGTGATTTTTGTAAATTATCGTCATTTTCTCAAACCGAGAGACCCGAGACTACGTGGTCAGTTCCAACAAGTTACATTGGTCCCGTACGAGGTGTTAGTGCCTCCTATGGGGTCATTTGGGGGATGGTTTAGGTTTTCACCCTTTAACGACTTATTTTTAAGTCTAAGTGTTGATTTTTCCAAATTATCTTCATATTCTCAAATCGGGAGACCCGGGACTACTCGATCAGTTCCTACAAGTAACATTGGTACCGTGCGAGGTGTTCATACCTCTTACGGGGTCGTTTGGAGACTGGTTTGGGTTTTAACCCTTTAACGGCATGTTTTTATGTCTAAGTGTTGATTTTTGCAAATTATCGTCATATTCTCAAATTGGGAGACTCGGGACTACGCGGACAGTTCCTACAAGTTACATTGGTCCTGTACGAGGTGTTCGTGTCTCCTACAGGGGCGTTTGGGGGCTGGTTTGGGTTTTCACCCTTTAAGGACTTGCTTTTAAGTTTAAGTGTTGATTTATGCAAATTATTGTCATATTCTCAAACCGAGAGACCCAAGACTACGCGGTCAGTTCCTAGAAGTTACATTGGTCCCGTACGAGGTATTTGTGCCTCCTACGGGATCGTTTAGTGAATGGTTTAGGTTTTCACCCTTTAATGGCCTGCTTTTAAGTCTAAGTGTTATTTTTGCAAATTATCGTCATATTCTCAAATCGGAAGACCTGGGACTACACGGTTAATTCCTACAAGTTACATTAGTCCCGTGCGAGGTGTTCGTGCCTCCTACATGGTAGTTTGGGGGCTCGTTTGGGTTTTCACCCTTTAACGGCTTATTTTTAAGTCTAAGTGTTGATTTTTGCAAATTATCATCATATTCTCAAACCGGGAGACCCGGGACTACGCGATCAGTTCCTACATGTTACATTGGTCCCGTGTGAGGTGTTCGTGCCTCTTACGGGGTCGTTTGGAGACTGGTTTGGGTTTTCACCCTTTAACGGCGTGTTTTTTAGTCTAAGTGTTGATTTTTGCAAATTATCGTCATATTCTCAAATTGGTTGACTCGGGACTACGCGGTCAGTTCCAACAAGTTACATTGGTCCCGTACGAGGTGCTCGTGCCTCCTACGGGGTCGTTTGGGGGTTGGTTTGGGTTGTCACCCTTTAATGATTTTTTTTAAGTTTAAGTGTTAATTTATGCAAATTATCATCATATTCTCAAATCGAGAGACCCAGTACTACGCGGTCAGTTCCTAGAAGTTACATTGGTCCCGTACGAGGTGTTCATGCCTCCTACAGGATCGTTTGGTTGCTGGTTTAGGTTTTCACCCTTTAACGTCCTCCTTTTAAGTCTAAGTTTTATTTTTGGAAATTATCATCATATTCTCAAACCGGGAGACTCAAAACTACGTGGTCATTTCCTACAAGTTACATTGGTCCCGTGCGAGGTGTCCGTGCCTCTCACGGGATCCTTTGGGGACTGGTTTGGGTTTTCACCCTTTAATGGCTTATTTTTAAGTCTAAGTGTTGATTTTTGCAAATTATCATCATATTCTCAAACCGGGAGACCTAGGACTACACGGTCAATTCTTAGAAGTTATATTAGTCCCATGTGACGTGTTTGTGCCTCTTACAGGGTCGTTTGCGGGCTGGTATGGGTTACACCCTTTAACGGCTTATTTTTAAGTCTAAGTGTGATTTTTTGCAAATTATCGTAATATTCACAAACTGGGAGACCCGGGACAATGCGATCACTTCCTATAAGTTACATTGGTCCCGTGCGAGGTGTTCGTGCCTCTTACAGGTTCGTTTGGGGGCTGGTTTGGGTTTTCAGCCTTTAACGGCTTGTTTTTAAGTCTAATTGTGATTTTTGCAAATTATTGTCATATTCACAACCCGAGAGACTCGGGACTATGCTGTCAGTTCCTACAAGTTACATTGGTCCCATGCGAGGTGTTTATTCCTCTTACGGGGTCGTTTGGTTGCTGGTTTCGGTTTTCACCCTTTAACGGCTTGTTTTTAAGTCTAAGTGTGATTTTTGCAAATTATCATCATATTCGCAAATTGGGAGACCCAGGACTACGCGGTCAGTTCCTACAAGTTACATTGGTCCCGTGCGAGGTGTTCGTGCCTCTCACGGGGTCGTTTGGGTGTTGGTTTGGGTTTTCACCCTTTAAGGACTTGTTTTTAGGTCAAAGTGTGATTTTTTCAAATTATCATCCTATTCTCAAATCGGGAGACTCGAGACTACGTGGTCCGTTACTACAAGTTACATTTGTCTCGTGCGAGGAGTAAGTACCTCCTACGGGGTCGTTTAGGGTTTGGTTTGGGTTTTTACCCTTTAACGACTTATTTTTAAGATTAAGAGTTAGTTCTTAAAATTATCGTCATATTCTCAAACCGGGAGACCTGGGACTGCGCTGTCAATTTTTAGAAGTTACATTTGTCCCATGCGAGGTGTTCGTGCCTCTTACGGGGTCGTTTCCGGGCGAGTTTGGGTTTACACCCTTTAACGACTTATTTTTAAGTCTAAGTGTGATTTTTACAAATTATTGTCATATTCTCAAATTGGGAGACTCGAGACTACGAAGTCAGTTCCTACAAGTTAAATTGGTACTGTGCGAGGTGTTCGTGCCTCTTACGGGGTCGTTTGCGGGCTGGTTTGGGTTTTCACCCTTTAACGGCTTGTTTTTAAGTCTAAGTGTGATTTTTGCAAATTTCGTCATATTCTCAAATCGGGAGACCCAGGACTACGCGGTTAGTTCCAGCAAGTTACATTGGTCCCGTGCGAGGTGTTAGTTCCTCCTACGGGGTCGTTTGGGGGCTGGTTGGGATTTTCACCCTTTAACGACTTATTTTTAATTCTAAGTGCTGATTTTTTCAAATTATCGTCATATTCACAAATTAAGAGACCCGGGACAACGCGGTCAGTTCCTACAAGTTACCTTGGTCCCGTGCGAGGTGTTCGTGCCTCTCACGGGGTCGTTTGGGGGCTGGTTTTGGTTTTTACCCTTTAACGTCTTGTTTTTAAGTCTAAGTGTGATTTTTGCAAATTATCGTCTTATTCTCAAATCGGGAGACCCAGGACTACGCGGTCAGTTCCTACAAGTTATGTTGAGTTCGTGCGAGGTGTTCGTGCCTCTTACAGGTTCGTTTGGGGGCTAGTTTGGGTTTTCACACTTTAACGGCTTGTTTTTATGTCTAAGTGTGATTTTTATAAATTATCGCCATCTTCTCAAATCGGGAGACCTGGGACTGCGCGCTCAGTTCCAACAAGTTATATTGGTCCCGTGCGAGGTGTTCGTGCCTCCTACGGGGTCGTTTGGGGGTGGTTTGAATTTTCACCCTTTAAACGGCTTGTTTTTTATTCTAGTTGTTGATTTTTGAAAATTATCATCATATTCTCAAATCGGGAGACTCGGGACTATGCCGTGAGTTCCTACAAGTTACATTGGTCCCGTGCGAGGTGTTCGTGCCTCTTACGGGGTCGTTTGGGGGCTGGTTTGGGTTTTCACCCATTAGTGGCTTGTTTTTAAGTTTAAGTGTTATTTTTGGAAAATTATCATCTGATTCTCAAATCGGGAGACCCGGGACTACGCGGTCAGTTCCTACAAGTTACATTGGTCCCATCCGAGGTGTTTGTGCATCTCACGGGGTCGTTTGGGGGCTAGTTTAGGTTTTCACCCTTTAACGGCTTATTTTTTAGTCTAAGTGTGATTTTTGCAAATTATTATCTCATTTACAAATCGGGAGACCAGGGACTAGGCGATCAGTTCCTACAAGTTACCTTTTTCCCGTGCGAGGTGTTGGTGCCTCCTACAGGGTCGTTTGGGGGCTGGTTTAGTTTTTCACCCTTTAATGGTTTGTTTTTAAGTTTAAGTGTTGATTTTTGAAAATTATCATCATATTCTCAAATCGGGAGACTCGGGACTGTGTCGTGAGTTCCTACAAGTTACATTGGTCCCGTGCGAGGTGTTCGTGCCTCCTACGGGGTCGTTTGGGGGCTGGTTTGGGTTTTCACCTTTTAACGACTTGTTTTTAAGTTTAAGTGTTGATTTATGTAAATTATCGTCGTATTCTCAAACCGAGAGACCCAGGACTACGCGGTCAGTTCCTAGAAGTTACATTGGTCCCCTGCGAGGTGTTCGTACCTCCCACGGGATCGTTTTGTGGCTGGTTTAGGTTTTCACCCTTTAACGGCCTGCTTTTAAGTCTAAGTGTGATTTTTTTAAATTATTGTTATATTCACAAATCGGGAGACTCGGGACTACACGGTCAGTTCCTACAAGTTACATTGGTCCCGTGTGAGGTATTCGTGCCTCCCACGGGGTCGTTTGGGGGATGGTTTGGGTTTTCACCCTTTAACAGCTTGTTTTTAAGTCTTAGTGTGATTTTTGCAAATTATCGTCATTTCTCAAATCGGGAGACCCGGGACTACGCGGTCAGTGCCAATAACTTACATTGGTCCCGTGCGATGTGTTCGTGCCTCCTACGGGGTCTTTTGGGGGATGATTTGGGGTTTCACCCTTTAACGGCTTGTTTTTAAGTTTAAGTGTTGATTTTTACTAATTATCGTCTCTTTCTCCAACCGGGAGACCCGAGACTATTCGATCAGTTCCTACAAGTTATATTGGTCACGTGCGAGGTGTTCATGCCGCTTACGGGGTCGTTTGGGGGCTGGTTTGGGTTTGCACCCATTAACAGCTTGTTCTTAAGTTTAAGTGTGACTTTTGCAAATTATCGTCATATTCATAAATTGGGAGACCCGGGAGTACGCGGTCAGTTCCTACAAGTTACATTGGTCCCATGTGAGGTATTCGTGCCTCCTACGGGGTCGTTTGGTGGCTGGTTTGGTTTTTCACCCTTTAATGGTTTGTTTTAAGTTTAAGTATTTATTTTTGCAAATTATCATCATATTCTCAAATTGGGAGACCCGGGACTACGCGATCAGTTCCTATAAGTTATATTGGTCCCGTGCGAGGTGTTCGTGCCTCCTATGGGGACGTTTGGTGGATGGTTTAGGTTTTCACACTTTAACGGCCTGCTTTTAAGTATAAGTGTTATTTTTGCAAATTATCGTCATATTCTCAAATTGGGAGACCCGGGACTACTTCGGTAGGTTCCTACAAGTTACATTGGAACCGTGCGAGGTGTTCGTGCCTCCTATAGGGTAGTTTGGGGACTGGTTTGGGTTTTCACCATTTAACGGCTTGTTTTTAGTCTAAGTGTTGATTTTTGCAAATTATCATCATACTCTCAAACCGGGAGACCCGAGAATACGCGATCAGTTCCTACAAGTTACATTGGTCCCGTGTGAGGTGTTCGTGCCTCTTACGGGGTCGTTTGGAGACTGGTTTGTGTTTTCACCCTTTAACGGCTTGTTTTTAAGTCTAAGTGTTGATTTTTGCAAATTATCGTCATATTCTCAAACCGAGTGACTCGGGACTACGCGGTCAGTTCCTACAAGTTACATTGGTCCCGTACGAGGTGTTCATGCCTCCTACGGGGTCGTTTGGGGGTTGGTTTGGGTTGTCACCCTTTAACGATTTTTTTTTTAAGTTTAAGTGTTGATTTACACAAATTATCATCGTATTCTCAAACCGAGAGACCCAGTACTACGCGGTCAGTTCCTAGAGGTTACATTGGTCCCGTACGAGGTGTTCATGCCTCCTACATGATCGTTTGGTTGCTGGTTTAGGTTTTCACCCTTTAACGCCCTCCTTCTAAGTCTAAGTGTTATTTTTGGAAATTATCATCATATTCTCAAACCGGGAGACTCAAAACTACGTGGTCATTTCCTACAAGTTACATTGGTCCCGTGCGAGATGTTCGTGCCTCTCACGGGGTCCTTTGGGGGCTGGTTTGGGTTTTCACCCTTTAATGGCTTATTTTTAAGTCTAAGTGTTGATTTTTGCAAATTATCATCATATTGTCAAATCGGGAGACCTAGGACTACGCGGTCAATTCTTAGAAGTTATATTAGTCCCATGCGAGGTGTTTGTGCCTCTTACAGGGTCGTTTGCGGGCTGGTATGGGTTACATCCTTTAACGGCTTATTTTTAAGTCTAAGTGTGATTTTTTGCAAATTATCGTAATACTCACAAACTGGGAGACCCGGGACAACGCAATCACTTCCTATAAGTTACACTGGTCCCGTGCGAGGTGTTCGTGCCTCTTACGGGTTCGTTTGGGAGCTGGTTTGGGTTTTCAGCCTTTAACGGCTTGTTGTTAAGTCTAAGTGTGATTTTTACAAATTATCGTCATATTAACAAACCGAGAGACTCGGTACTACGCGGTCAGTTCCTATAAGTTACATTGGTCCCATGCGAGGTGTTTATTCCTCTTACGGGGTCGTTTGGGGGCTGGTTTCGGTTTTCACCCTTTAACGACTTATTTTTAAGTCTAAGTGTGATTTTTGCAAATTATCGTCATATTAGCAAATTGGGAGACCCGGGACTACGCGATCAGTTCCTACAAGTTACATTGGTCCCGTACGAGGTGTTCGTGCCTCTCACGGGGTCGTTTGGGTGCTGGTTTGGGTTTTCACCCTTTAAGGACTTATTTTTAAGTCTAAGTGTGATTTTTTCAAATTATCATCCTATTCTCAAATCGAGAGACTCGAGACTACGCGGCCCGTTCCTACAAGTTACATTGGTCCCGTGCGAGGTGTACACGCCTCCTACGGAGTAGTTCTTTGGGCTAGTTTGGATTTTTACCCTTTAAAGGCTTATTTTTAAGATTAAGTGTTAATTTTTAAAATTATCGTCAAATTGTCAAACTGGGAGACCTGGGACTGCGCGGTCAATTCTTAGAAGTTACATTTGTCCCGTGCGAGGTGTTCGTGCCTCTTACGGGGTCGTTTGTGGGCGAGTTTGGGTTTACACCCTTTCACGACTTATTTTGAAGTCTAAGTGTGATTTTTACAAATTATCATCATATTCTCAAACTGGGAGACTCGAGACTACGCGGTCAGTTCTTACAAGTTACATTGGTCCCGTGCGAGGTGTTCATGCCTCTTACGGGGTCGTTTGAGGGCTGGCTTGGGTTTTCACCCTTTAACGGCTTGTTTTTAAGTCTAAGTGTGATTTTTCTAAATTATCGTCATATTCTCAAATCGGGAGACACAGGACTACGCGGTCAGTTCCAACAAGTTACATTGGTCCCGTGCGAGGTGTTAGTTCCTCCTACGGGATCGTTTGGTGGTTGGTTGGGATTTTCACCCTTTAACGGCTTATTTTTAATTCTAAGTCCTGATTTTTTCAAATTATCGTCATATTCACAAATCGAGAGACCCGGGACTACGCGGTCAGTTCCTACAAGTTACATTGGTCCCGTGCGAGGTGTTCGTGCCTCTCACGGGGTCGTTTAGGGGCTGGTTTTGGTTTTCACCTTTTAACGGCTTGTTTTTAAGTCTAAGTGTGATTTTTTTCAAATTATCGCCATCTTCTCAAATCGGGAGACCTGGGACTACGCGGTCAGTTCCAACAAGTTATATTGGTCCCGTGTGAGGTGTTCGTGCCTCCTACGGGGTCGTTTGGGGTCTGGTAGGGATTTTAACCCTTTAATGGCTTATTTTTAATTTTTGAGTGTTGATTTTTGCAAATTATCGTCATACTCCCAAATCGGGAGACCTGGGGCAACGCGGACAGTTCCTACAAGTTACATTGGTCCCATGCGAGGTGTTCGTGCCTCCTACGGGGTCGTTTGGGGGCGGGTTTAGGTTTTCACCCTTTAACGGATTATTTTTAAGTCTAAGTGTGATTTTTACAAATTATCATCATTTTCTCAAATTGGGAGACCCGGGACTACGCGGTCAGTTCCAACAAGTTACATTGGTCCCGTGCAAGGTGTTCGTGCCTCCTACGGGGTCGTTTGGGGGATGGTTTAGGTTTACACCCTTTAACGGATTTTTATTAAGTTTAAGGGTTAATTTTTATAAATTATCGTCAAATTCTCAAACCGGGAGACCTGGGACTACGCGATCAATTCTTAGTAGTTACTTTGGTCCCATGCGAGTTGTTCGTGCCTCTTACGGGAGCGTTTGCGGGCGGGTTTGGGTTTACACCCTTTAACAGCTTATTTTTAAGTCTAAGTGTGATTTTTACAAATTATCATCATATTCACAAATTAGGACACTTGGGACTACGCGATCACTTCCTAGAAGTAACATTGGTCCCGTGTGAGGTGTTTGTGCCTCTTACGGGGTCGTTTGAGGGTTGGTTTGGGTTTTCACCCTTTAAAGGCTTGTTTTTAAGTTTAAGTGTTTATTTTTATAAATTATCGTCATATTCTCAAAACCGGGAGATCCGACACTACGTGGTCAATTCCAACAAGTTACATTGGTCCCGTGCGAGGTGTTCGTGCCGCTTACGGGGTCGTTTGGGTGCTAGTTTGGGTTTTCACCCTTTAACGACTTGTTTTTAAGTTTAAGTGTTGATTTTTGCAAATTATCATCATATTCTCCAATTGGGAGACCCGAGACTATGCGGTCAGTTCCTAGAAGTAACATTGGTCCCGTGTGAGGTGTTTGTGCATCCTACGGGATCGTTTGGTGATTGGTTTAGGTTTTCACCCTTTAACGACCTATTTTTAAGTTTAAGTGTTATTTTTGCAAATTATCATCATATTCTCAAATCGGGAGACCACGAACTGCGCGATCAGTTCCTACAAGTTACATTGGTCCCGTGCAAGGTGTCGTCCCTCTTACGGGGTCGTTTGGGGGCTTGTTTGGAATTTCACCCTTTAACGGCTTATTTTTAAGTCTAAGTATTGATTTTTGCAAATTATCATCATATTCTCAAATCGAGAGACCCAGGACTATCCAGTCAGTTCCTACAAGTTACATTAGTCCCATGCAAGGTGTGCGTGCCTCCTACAGGGTAGTTTGGGGGCTGGTTTGGGTTTTCACCCTTTAATGGCTTATTTTTAAGTAGTGTTAATTTTTGGAAATTATCGTCATATTTTCAAACTGGGAGACCCGAGACTACGCGGTCAGTTCCTACAAGTTATATTGGTCCTGTGCGAGGTGTTCGTTCCTCTTATGGGGTCGTTTGGGGGCTGATTTGGGTTTTCACCCTTTAACGGCTTGTTTTTAAGTCGAAGTATAATTTTTGCAAATTATCATCATTTCTCAAATCGGGAGACCCGGGACTACGCGGTCAGTTCCTACAAGTTACATTGGTCCAGTTTGAGGTGTTCGTGCCTCCTATGGGGTCGTTTGGGGGCCAGTTGATTTTTCACCCTTTAATGGCTTGTTTTTAAGTTTAAGTGTTGGTTTTTACAAATTATCGTCTTATTCTCAAATCGGGAGACCCGAGACTATGCGATCAGTTCCTAAAAGTTACATTGGTCCCGTGCGTGGTGTTCTTGCCTCCTACGGGGATGTTTGGTGTCTAGTTTAGGTTTTCACCCTTTAACGGCCTACTTTTAAGTCTAAGTGTTATTTTTGCAAATTATCGTCATATTCTCAAATCGAAAGACCCGGGACTACGCGGTCAGTTCCAACAACTTAGATTGATCCCGTGTGAGGTGTTCGTGCCTCTACGGGGTCTTCTGGGGGCTGGTTTGGGTTTTCACCCTTTAATGGCTTATTTTTTAGTTTACGTGTCAATTTTTACAAATTTTCGTCATATTCTCAAACCGGGAGACCAGGGACTACGCGATCAATTCCTAGAAGTTACATTAGTCCCGTGCGAGGTGTTCATGCCTCTTACGGGGTCGTTTACGGGCGGGTTTGGGTTTACACCCTTTAAGAGCTTATTTTTAAGTCTAATTGTGATTTTTTAAAATTATCATTATATTCACAAATTGGGAGACCCGGGA
Organism: Sambucus nigra; assembly: GCA_949130495.1. NCBI lineage: Eukaryota > Viridiplantae > Streptophyta > Magnoliopsida > Dipsacales > Adoxaceae > Sambucus > Sambucus nigra. The sequence continues at coordinate 293,861,144 of OX422213.1, forward strand.
CTACGCGATCACTTCCTAAAAGTTACATTGGTCCCGTGTGAGGTGTTCGTGCCTCTTACGGGGTCGTTTGGGGGTTGGTTTGGGTTTTCACCCCTTAATGGCTTATTTTTAAGTCTAAGTCTGATTTTTGCAAATTATCGTCGTATTCTCAAATGGGGAAACTCGGGACTACGCGGTCAGTTCCAACAAGTTACATTTGTCCCATGTGTGGTGTTCGTGCCTCCTACGGGGTCATTTGGGGGCTGGTAGGGATTTTCACCCTTTAACGGCTTATTTTTAATTCTAAGTGTTGATTTTTGCAAATTATCTTCATACTCTAAAATCGAGAGACTCGAGACAACGCGGTCAGTTCCTACAAGTTACATTGGTCCCATGCGAGGTGTTCGTTCCTCCTACGGGGTCGTTTTGGAGCTGGTTTTAATTTTCACCCTTTTAACGGCCTGTTTTTAAGTCTAAATGCGATTTTTACAAATTATTGTCAATTTCTCAAACCGGGAGACCCGTGACTACGCGGTCAGTTCCAACAAGTTACATTGGTCCCGTGCGAGGTGTTCGTGCCTCCTACGGAGTCGTTTGAGGGATGGTTTGGGTTTCACCCTTTAATGGTACATTTTTAAGTTTAAGTGTTTATTTATGAAAATTATCTTTGTATTCTCAAATCAGGAGACGAGGGACTACGCGGTCAGTTCCTAGAAGTAACATTGGTCCCGTGCGAGGTGTTTGTGCCTCCTACGGGATCGTTTGGGGGTTGGTTTGTTTTTTCACCCTTTAATGGCTTGTTTTGAGGCTTAAGTGTTAGTTTTTACAAATTATCGTCTTATTCTCAAACCGGGAGACCCGAGACTACGCGGTCACTTCCTACAAGTTACATTAGTCCCGTGCGAGCTGTTCGTGTCTCCTTCGGGGATGTTTAGTGGCTCATTTAAGTTTTCACCCATTAACAGCCTGCTTTTAAGTCTAAGTGTTATTTTTACAAATTATCATCATTTTCTCAAACCGGGAGACCCGACACTATGCGGTCAGTTCCAACAAGTTACATTTGTCCCGTACGAGGTGTTCGTGCCTCTTACGTGGTCATTTGGGGGCTGGGTTGGGTTTTCACCCTTTAACGGCTTATTTTTAAGTTTAAGGGTTAATTTTTACAAATTATCATCAAATTCTCAAACCGAGAGACCTGGGACTACGCGGTCAATTCTTAGAATTTAGATTGGTCCCATGCGAGGTGTTCGTGCATCTTACGGGGTCGTTTGCGGGCGGGTTTGGGTTTACACCCGTTAAAGGCTTATTTTTAAGTCTAAGTGTGATTTTTATAAATTATCGTCACATTCACAAACTGGGACACTCGGGACTACGCGATCACTTCCTACAAGTTACATTGGTCCCGTGTGAGATGTTCGTGCCTCTTACGGAGTCGTTTGAGGGATGGTTTGGGTTTTCACCCTTTAAAGACTTATTTTTAAGTTTAAGTGTTTATTTTTGCAAATTATCATCATATTCTCAAAACGGGAGACCCGACACTATGCGGTCATTTCCAACAAGTTACATTGGTCCCGTACGAGGTGTTCGTGCCTCTTACGGGATCGTTTGGGGGCTAGTTTGGGTTTTCACCCTTTAACGGCTTGTTTTTAAGTCTAAGTATAATTTTTGCAAATTATCATCATTTCTCAAATCGGGAGACCCGGGACTACGCGGTCAGTTCCTACAAGTTACATTGGTCCAGTGTGAGGTGTTTCTGCCTCCTTCGGGGTCGTTTGGGGGCCGATTGATTTTTCACCCTTTAATGGCTTATTTTTAAGTTTAAGTGTTGGTTTTTACAAATTATCATCTTATTCTCAAATCGGGAGACCCAAGACTATGCGATCAGTTCCTACAACTTACAATGGCCCCGTACGTGGTGTTCTTGCCTCCTACGGGGATGTTTGGTGGCTGGTTTAGGTTTTCACCCTTTAACGGCCTACTTTTAAGTCTAAGTGTTATTTTTGCAAATTATCGTCATATTCTCAAATCGGAAGACTCGGGACTACGCGGTCAGTTCCAACAAGTTAGATTGATCTCGTACGAGGTGTTCGTGCCTCCTACGAGGTCGTCTGGGGGTTGGTTTGGGTTTTCACCCTTTAACGGCTTATTTTTAAGTTTAAGTGTCAATTTTTACAAATTATCATCATATTCTCAAATCGGGAGACCTGGGACTACGCGATCAATTCCTAGAAGTTACATTGGTCCCGTGCGAGTAGTTCGTGCCTCTTACGGGGTCGTTTGCGGGTGGGTTTGGGTTTACACCCTTTAACGACTTATTTTTAAATCTAATTGTGATTTTTTAAAATTATCATCATATTCACAAATTGGGAGACCCGAGACTACGCGATCACTTCGTAAAAGTTACATTGGTCCCGTGTGAGGTGTTCGTGCCTCTTACGGGGTCGTTTGGGAGTTGGTTTGGGTTTTCACCCCTTAAAGGCTTGTTTTTAAGTCTAACTCTGATTTTTGCAAATTATCGTCGTATTCTCAAACGGGGAAACTCGGGACTACGCGGTCAGTTCCAACAAGGTACATTGGTCCCATGTGAGGTGTTCGTGCCTCCTACGGGGTCAATTGGGGGCTGGTAAGGATTTTCACCCTTTAACGGCTTATTTTTAATTCTAAGTGTTGATTTTTTCAAATTATCTTCATACTCTCAAATCGGGAGACCCGAGACAACGCGGTCAGTTCCTACAAGTTATATTGGTCCCATGCGAGGTGTTCGTTCATCCTACGGGGTGGTTTGGGAGCTGGTTTTAATTTTCACCCTTTTAACGGCTTGTTTTTAAGTCTAAGTGCGATTTTTACAAATTATCGTCAATTTCTAAAATCGAGAGACCTTGGACTACGGGGTCAGTTCCAACAGTTACATTGGTCCCGTACGAGGTGTTCGTGCCTCCTAAGGAGTCGTTTGGGGGATGGTTTGGGTTTCACCCTTTAATGGCTTATTTTTAAGTTTAAGTGTTGATAATGAAAATTATCTTCGTATTCTCAAATCAGGAGACCAGGGACTATGTGGTCAGTTCCTAGAAGTAACATTGGTCCTGTGCGAGGTGTTTGTTCCTCCTACGGGATCGTTTGGGGGATGGTTTGTTTTTTCACCCCTTAATGGCTTGTTTTGAAGCTTAAGTGTTAGTTTTTACAAATTATCGTCTTATTCTCAAACCGGGAGACCCGAGACTACGCGATCAGTTCCTACAAGTTACATTAGTCCCGTGCGAGGTGTTCGTGCCTCCTACGGGGATGTTTGGTGGCTCGTTTAAGTTTTCACCCATTAAGGGCCTGCTTTTAAGTCTAAGTGTTATTTTTACAAATTATCATCGTATTCTCAAACCAGGAGACCCGACACTATGCGGTCAGTTCCAACAAGTTACATTTGTCCCGTACGAGGTGTTCGTGCCTCTTACGGGATCGTTTGGGAGCTGGTTTGGGTTTTCACCCTTTTACGACTTGTTTTTATCTCTAAGTGTGATTTTTGCAAATTATCGTCATATTCTCAAATCGGGAGACCCGGGACTACGCGGTCAGTTCTAATAAGTTACATTGGTCCCGTGCTAGGTGTTCGTGCCTCCTACGGGGTTGTTTGGGGGTTGGTTGGGATTCTCACCCTTTAACGGCTTGTTTTTAATTCTAAGTGTTGAGTTTTTCAAATTATTTTCATATTCTCAAATCGGGAGACTCGGGACTACGCGGTCAGTTCCTACAAGTTACATTGACCCCGTGCGAATTGTTCGTGCCTCTTACGGGGTTGTTTGGGAGCTGGTTTGGGTTTTCAAAATTTAACGGCTTATTTTTATGTCTAATTGTGTTTTTTTCCAAATTATCGTCATCTTTTCAAACCGTGAGACCTTGGACTACGCGGTCAGTTCCAACAAGTTACCTTGGTCCCATACGAGGTGTTCGTTCCTCCTACGGGGTCGTTTGGGAGCTGGTTTTAATTTTCACCCTTTTAACGGCTTGTTTTTAATTCTAAGGGTTGATTTTTGAAAATTATCATCATGTTCTCAAATCGGGAGACTCGGGACTATGCGGTTAGTTCCAACAAGTTACTTTGGTCCCGTACGAGGTGTTCGTGCCTCTTACGGTGTCGTGTGGGGGTTGGTTTGGGTTTTCACACTTTAACGGCTTGTGTGTTTAAGTCAAAGTGTGATTTGTGCAAATTATCATCATATTCGCAAACCGAGAGACCTGGGACTACGCGGTCAGTTCCTACAAGTTACATTGGTCCCGTGCGACGTGTTTGTGCCTCTCACGGGGTCGTTTGGGGGCGGGTTTGGGTTTTCACCCTTTAACGACTTGTTTTTAAGTCTAAGTGTGATTTTACAAATTATCGTCATATTCACAAATTAGGACACCCGGGACTACGCGCTCACTTCCTACAAGTTACATTGTTCTCGTGCGAGGTGTCTGTGCCTCTTACGGGGTCCTTTTGGGGTTGGTTTGGTTTTTCACCATTTGATGGCTTGTTTTTAAGTTTAAGTGTTGTTTTTTGCAAATTATCATCTTATTCTCAAACCGAGAGACCCGGGACTACGCGGTCAGTTCCTACAAGTTACATTGGTCCCGTGCGAGGTGTTCGTGCCTCTTACGGGGACGTTTGGTGGCTGGTTAAGGTTCTCACCCTTTAAAGGCTTGCTTTTAAGTCTAAGTTTTATTTTTGCAAATTATGGTCATATTCTCAAATCGAGAGACCTAGGACTATGCGTTCAGTTCCTATAAGTTACATTGGTCCCGTGCGAGGTGTTCGTGCCTCTTACGGGGTCGTCTGGGGGCTAGTTTGGGTTTTCACCCTTTAACGACTTATTTTTAAGTCTAAGTGTTTATTTTTGCAAATTATCATTATATTCTCAAATCGGAGGACCCGGGACTACGCGGCCAGTTCCTACAAGTTACATTGGTCCCGTGTGAGGTGTTCGTGCCTCCTATGGGGTCATTTGGGGGCTGGTTTGGGTTTTCACCCTTTAATTGCTTATTTTTAAGTTTAAGTGTTGATTTATGCAAATTATCGTCGTATTCTAAAACCGAGAGACCCGGGACTACGCTGTCAGTTCCTAGAAGTTACATTGCTCCCGTGCGAGGTGTTTGTGCCTCCTACGGGATCGTTTGGTGGATGGTTTAGGTTTTCACCTTTTAACGACCCGGTTTTAAGACTAAGTGTTAGTTTTGCAAATTATCATCATATTCTCAAACCGAGAGACTCGGGACTACGTGGTCAGTTCCTACAAGTTACATTGGTCCCGTACAAGGCGTTCGTACCTCTCACAGGGTCCTTTGGGGGATGGTTTGGGTTTTCACCCTTTAACGGCTTGTTTTTAAGTCTAAGTGTGATTTTTGCAAATAATCGTCATATTCTCAAACCGAGAGACCCGGGACTATGTGGTCAGTTCCCACAAGTGACATTGGTCCCGTGCGAGGTGTTCGTGCCTCCGACGGGGTCGTTTGTGGGATGGTTTGGGGTTTCACCCTTTAATGGCTTGTTTTTAAGTAGTGTTGATTTTTGAAAATTATCGTCATATTCACAAACTGGGAGACCCAGGACTATGCGGTCAATTCCTACAAGTTACAATGGTCCCGTGCGAGGTGTTCGTGCGTCCTACGGGAACGTTTGGTGGCTGGTTTAGGTTTTCACCGTGTAACGGCCTGCTTTTAAGTCTAAGTGTTATTTTTGCAAATTATCATCATATTCTCAAATCGGGAGAACCAGGACTGCGCGATTAGTTCCTACAACTTACATTGGTCACGTGCGAGGTATTCGTGCCTCTTACGGGGTCGTTTGGGGGATAGTTTGGGTTTTCACCCTTTAACGACTTATTTTTAAGTCTAAGTGTTGATTTTTGCAAATTATCATCATGTTCTCAAACGGAGAGACCCGGGACTACGCGGTCAGTTCCTACAAGTTTCATTTGTCCCGTGCGAGGTGTTCGTGCCTCCTACGGGGTTGTTTGGGGGCTAGTTTGGATTTTCACCCTTTAACGACTTGTTTTAAAGTTTAAGTGTTGATTTATGTAAATTATCATCGTATTCTCAAATCGGGACTCCCAGGACTACGCGGTCAGTTCCTAGAAGTTGCATTGGTCCCGTGCGAGGTGTTCGTGCCTCCTACGGGATTGTTCGTTGGCTAGTTTAGGTTTTCACTCTTTAACGGACTACTTTTAAGTCTAAGTGTTATTTTTAAAAATTATCATCATATTCTCAAATCGGGAGACCTGGGACTACGCGGTCAGTTCCTAAATGTTACATTGGTCCCGTGTAAGCTGTTCGTGCCTCTTACGGGGTCGTTTACGGGCTGGTTTGGGTTTTCACTCTTTAACGGTTGTTTTTAAGTCTAAGTTTTATTTTCGCAAATTATCATCATATTCTCAAATCGAGAGATCCGGGACTACGCGGTCAGTTCCTACAAGTTACATTTGTCCCGTACGAGGTGTCCGTGCCTCCTACAGGGTAGTTTGGGGGATGGTTTGGGTTTTCACCCTTTAATGGTTTATTTTTAGGAAATGTTGATTTTTGCAAATTATCATCATATTCTCAGACCAGGAGACCCGAGACTATGCGGTCAGTTCCTACAAGTTTTATTGGTCCCGTGCGAGGTGTTCGTTCCTCTTATGGGGTCATTTGGGGGCTGATTTGGGTTTTTACCCTTTAACGGCTTGTTTTTAAGTCTAAGTGCGATTTTTTCATATTATCATCGTATCTTAAACTAGGAGACCCGGGACTATGCGGTCAGTTTCAACAAGTTACCTTAGTCCCGTGCGAGGTGTTCGTGCCTCCTACGGTGTCTTTTGGGGGTTGGTTTGGGTATTCACCTTTTAACGGCTTGTGTTTTAAGTTTAAGTGTTGATTTTTCCAAATTATCATCATATTCTCAAACCGGGTGACCCGACACTACGCGGTCAGTTCCTACAAGTTACATTGGTCCCATGCGGGGTGTTCGTGTCGCTTACGGGGTCGTTTGGGGGCTTGTTTGGGTTTACACCCTTTAATCGCTTGTTTATAAGTCTAAGATTGATTTTTGAAATTATCGTCATATTCATAAACCGGGAGACCCGGGACTACGCGGTCAGTTCCTACAAGTTACATTCGTCCCGTGCGAGGTGTTCGTGCCTCCTACGGGGACATTTGGTGGATGGTTTGGGTTTCCACCCTTAAACGGCCTGCTTTTAAGTCTAAGTGTTATTTTTGCAACATATGGTCATATTCTCAAAATGGGAGACTGGGGACTACGCGGTCAGTTCCTAGCAGTTACATTAGTCCCGTGCGAGGTGTTTGTGCCTCTTACGGGGTTGTTTGGTGGCTGGTTTGGGTTATCACCCTTTAATGGCTTGTTTTTAAGTCTAAGTGTTGATTTTTTAAAATTATCATCATATTCTCAAACCGGGAGACTCGAGACTACGCGGTTAATTCCTACAAGTTATATTGGTCCCGTGCGAGGTGTTCGTGCCTCCTACGGGGTCGTTTGGGGGATGGTTTGGGTTTTCACCCTTTAACGGCTTATTTTTATGCCTAAGTGTGATTTTTGCAAATTATCATCATATTCTCAAATCGGAAGACCCGGGACTACGCGGTCAGTTCAAACAAGTTACATTGGTCCCGTGCGAGGTGTCCGTACCTCCTACGGGGTTGGTTGGGATTTTCACCCTTTAACGGCTTATTTTTAATTCTAAGTGTTGATTTTTTCAAATTATTGTCATATTCTCAAATCGGGAGACTCGGGACTACGCGGTCAGTTCCTACAAGTTACATTGACCCCGTACGAGGTGTTCGTGCCTCTTACGGGGTTGTTTGGGAGCTGGTTTGGGTTTTCACACTTTAACGGCTTGTTTTAAGTCTAATTGTGTTTTTTCCAAATTATCGTCATCTTTTCAGATCGGGAGACCTTGGACTACGCGGTCAGTTCCAACAAGTTACATTGGTCGCATACGAGGTGTTTGTTCCTCCTACGGGGTCGTTTTGGAGCTAGTTTTAATTTTCACCCTTTTAACGGCTTATTTTTAATTCTAAGGGTTGATTTTTGCAAATTATCGTCATATTCTCAAACCGGGAGACTCGGGACTATGCGGTCAGTTCCAACAAGTTACTTTTGTCCCGTGTGAGGTGTTCGTGCCTCTTACGGGGTCGTTTGGGGGCTGGTTTGGGTTTTCACACTTTAACGGCTTGTGTGTTTAAGTCTAAGTGTGATTTTTGCAAATTATCGTCATATTCAGAAACCGGGAGACCTGGGACTACACGGTCAGTGCCAACAAGTTACGTTGGTCCCGTGTGAGGTGTTCGTGCCTCTCACGGGGTCATTTGGGGGCGGTTTAGGGTTTTCACCCTTTAACGGGTTTTTTTTAAGTCTAAGTGTGATTTTTGCAAATTATCGTCTTATTCTCAAATTAGGAGACCCGGGACTACGCGGTCAGTTCCTAGAAGTTACATTAGTCCCGTGCGAGGTGTTCATGCCTCTTACGGGGTCGTTTTGGGGTTGGTTTGGTTTTTCACCCTTGGATGGCTTGTTTTTAAGTTTAAGTGTTGTTTTTATCAAATTATAATCTTATTCTCAAACCGAGAGACCCGGGACTACGCGGTTAGATCCTACAAGTTACATTGGTCCCGTGCGAGGTGTTCGTGCCTCCTACGGGGACGTTTCGTTGCTTGTTAAGGTTCTCACCCTTTAATGGACTGCTTTTAAGTCTAAGTGTTATTTTTGCAAATTATGGTCATATTCTCAAACCGAGAGACCTTGGACTATGCGGTCAGTTCCTATAAGTTACATTGGTCCCGTGCGAGGTGTTCGTGCCTCTTACGGGGTTGTTTGGGGGCTAGTTTGGGTTTTCACCCTTTAACGACTTATTTTTAAGTCTAAGTGTTGATTTTTGCAAATTATCATCATATTCTCAAACCGGAGGACCTGGGACTACGCGATCAGTTCCTACAAGTTATATTGGTCCAGTGCGACGTGTTCGTGCCTCCCACGAGGTCATTTGGTGGTTGGTTTGGGTTTTCACCCATTAATTTCTTATTTTTAAGTTTAAGTGTTGATTTATGCAAATTATCATTGTATTCTAAAACCGAAAGACCCGGGACTACGCGGTCAGTTCCTAGAACATACATTGGTCCCGTGCGAGGTGTTCGTGCCTCCTACGGGATCGTTTGGTGGATGGTTTAGGTTTTCACCCTTTAACGACCTCCTTTTAAGACTAAGTGTTATTTTTGGAAATTATTATCATATTCTCAAATCGAGAGACTCGGGACTACGTGGTCAGTTCGTACAAGTTACATTGGTCCCGTACGAGGCGTTCGTGCCTCTCACGGGGTCCTTCGGGGGCTGGTTTGGGTTCTCACCCTTTAATGGCTTGTTTTTAAGTCTAAGTGTGATTTTTGCAAATAATCGTCATATTCTAAAATCGGGACACCCAGGACTATGCGGCCAGTTCCTACAAGTGACATTGGTCCCGTGCGAGGTGTTCGTGCCTCCGACGGGGTCGTTTGGGGGATGGTTTGGTTTTTCTCCCTTTAATGGCTTATTTTTAAGTAGTGTTGATTTTTGTAAATTATCATCATATTCACAAACTGGGAGACCAAGGACTATGTGGTCAGTTCCTACAAGTTACAATGGTTCCGTGTGAGGTGTTCGTGCCTCATACGGGAACATTTGGTGGCTAGTTTAGGTTTTCACCCTGTAACGGCCTGCTTTTAAGCCTAAGTGTTATTTTTGCAAATTATCATCATATTCTCAAATCGGGAGACCCAGGACTATGCGATTAGTTCCTACAAGTTACATTGGTCCCGTGCGAGGTATTCGTGCCTCTTACGGGGTTGTTTGGGGGCTGGTTTGGGCTTTCACCCTTTAACGATTTGTTTTTAAGTCTAAGTGTTGATTTTTTCAAATTATCATCATGTTCTCAAACCGAGAGACCCGGGACTACGCGATCAGTTCCTACAAGTTGCATTGGTCCCGTGCGAGGTGTTCGTGCCTCCTACGAGGTCGTTTGGGGGTTGGTTTTGATTTTCACCCTTTAGTTACTTGTTTTAAAGTTTAAGTGTTGATTTATGTAAATTATCATCGTAATCTCAAATCGGGACTCTCGGTACTACGCGATCAGTTCCTAGAAGTTGCATTGGTCCCGTGCGAGGTGTTCGTGCCTCCTATAGGATTGTTCGGTGGCTAGTTTAGGTTTTCACTCTTTAACGGCCTGCTTTTAAGTCTAAGTGTTATTTTTGCAAATTATCATCATATTCTCAAACCAGGAGATGCAGGACTACGCGGTCAGTTCCTACAAGTTACATTGGTCCCGTGCGAGGTGTTCGTGCCTCTTACGAGGTCGTTTGGGGGCTTGTTTGGATTTTCACACTTTGACGACTTATTTTTAAGTCTAAGTGTTATTTTTGCAAATTATCATCATATTCTCAAATCGGGAGACCCGAGACTACGCGGTTAGTTCCTATAAGTTACATTGGTCCCGTGCGAGGTGTTCGTGGCTCCTACGGGGTCGTTTGGGAACTGGTTTGGGTTTTCACCCTTTAACGACTTATTTTTAAGTAGTGTTGACTTTTGTAAATTGTCATCATGTTCTATAACCGGGAGACTAGGGACTACGCGATCAGTTCCTACAAGTTACATTGGTCCCGTGCTAGGTGTTCATGCCTCTTACGGGGTCATTTGGTGGCTGGTTTGGGTTTTCTTCCTTTAACGACTTATTTTTAAGTCTAATTGTGATTTTTGCAAATTATCATTATATTCTCAAACCGGGAGACCCGGGACTACGCGGTCAGTTCCAACAAGCTACATTGGTCCCGTACGAGGTGTTCGTGCCTCCTACGGGTACGTTTGGTGGTTGGTTTAGGTTTTCACCCTTTAAAGGCCTGCTTTTAAGTCCAAGTGTTATTTTTGCAAACTATCATCATATTCTCAAGTCGGGAGACCCAAGACTACGCGATCAGTTGCTACAAGTTACATTGGTCCCGTGCGAGGTGTTCGTGCCTCTTACGGGATCGTTTGGGAGCTGGTTTGGGTTTTCACCCTTTAACGGCCTGATTTTAAGTCTAAGTGTTATTTTTCCAAATTATCATCATATTCTCAAACCGGGAGACTCGGGACTACGCGGTCAGTTCCTACAAGTTACATTGGTCCCGTGCGAGGTGTTCGTGCCTCTTACGGGGTCGTTTGGGGGCTGGTTTGGATTTTCACACTTTGACAGCTTGTTTTTAAGTCTAAATATTATTTTTGCAAATTATCATCATATTCACAAATCAGGAGACCCGGGACTACGCGGTTAGTTTCTACAAGTTACATTGGTCCCGTGCGAGGTGTTTGTGCCTCCTACGGGGTCGTTTGGAGGCTGGTTTGGTTTTTCACCCTTTAACGGTTGATTTTTTAGTAGTGTTGATTTTTGCTAATTATCATCGTGTTCTCAAATCGGGAGACTCGGGACTACGAGATTAGTTCCTACAAGTTACATTGGTCCCGTTCGAGGTGTTCGTGCCTCTTACGGGGTCATTTGGGGGCTAATTTGGGTTTTCTCCCTTTAACGACTGGTTTTTAAGTCTAAGTGTGATTTTTGCAAATTAATGTCATATTCTCAAACCGGGAGACCCATGACTACGCGGTCAATTCCAACAAGTTACATTGGTCCCGTACGAGGTGTTGGTTCCCGGTACGGGGTCGTTTGGGAGCGGGTTTGGGTTTTCACCCTTTAATGGCTTATTTATAAGTTTAAATGTTAATTTTTGCAAATTATCATCAAATTCTCAAACCGGGAGACCCGGGACTACGCAGTCTGTTCCTACAAATTGCATTGGTGTCGTGCGAGGTGTTCGTGCCCCCTACAGGGTCGTTTGGGGGCTGGTTTGGGTTTTCATGCTTTAACGGCTTGTTTTAAAGTTTATGTGTTGATTTATGTAAATTATCATCGTATTCTCAAATCGGGACTCTCGGTACTACGCGATCAGTTCCGAAAAGTTACATTGGTCCCGTGCGAGGTATTCGTGCTTCTAACGGGGTCGTTTGCAGTTGGTTTGGGTTTTTACACTAACGACTTGTTTTTATGTCAAAGTATGATTTTTACAAATTATCATCATCTTCTCAAACCGGGAGACCTGGGACTTTACGGTCAGTTCCTACAAGTTACATTGGTCCCGTGTGAGGTGTTCGTGCCTTTTACGGGGTCGTTTGGGGGCTTGTTTGGGTTTTCACCCTTTAACGGCTTATTTTTATGTCTAAGTGTGGTTTTTGCAAATTATCGTCATATTCTCGAACCGATAGACCCGAGGCTATGCGGCCAGTTCCAACAACTTACATTGGTCCTGTGCGAGGTGTTCGTGCCTTTTACGGGGTCATTTGGGGGCTTATTTGGGTTTTCACCCTTTAACAGCTTGTTTTTAAGTTCAAGTGTTGATTTTTGCAAATTATTATCATATTCTCAAACCGGGAGACCCGAGACTACGCAGTTAGTTCCTACAAGTTACATTGGTCCCATGCGAGGTGTTCATGTCGCTTACGGGGTCGTTTGGGGCCTGGTTTGAGTTTACATCCTTTTAACGGCTTGTTTTTAAGTCTAAGTGTGCTTTTTGCAAATTATCGTCATATTCACAAATCGAGAGACCCGGGACTACGCGGTCAGTTCCTACAAGTTAAATTGGTCGCATGGAAGGTGCTCGTGCCTCTTACGGGGTCGTTTGGGTACTGGTTTGGGTTTTCACCCTTTAACGTCTTATTTTTAAGTCTAAGTGTTATTTTTGCAAATTATCATCATATTCTCAAGTCGGGAGACCCATGACTACGCGATCAGTTCCTACAAGTTACATTGGTCCCGTGCGAGGTGTTCGTGCCTCTTACGGGATCGTTTGGGAGCTGGTTTGTGTTTTCACCCTTTAACGGCCTGCTTTTTAAGTCTAACTGTTATTTTTGCAAATTATCGTCATATTCTCAAACCGGGAGACTCGGGACTACATAGTCAATTCCTATAAGTTACATTGGTCCCGTGCGAGGTGTTCGTGCCTCTTATGGTGTCGTTTGGGGGCTGGTTTGGGTTTTCACACTAACGGCTTATTTTTATGTCGAGGTGTGATTTTTGCAAATTATCATCATATTATCGAACCGAGAGACCCGAGACTACGCGATCAGTTAGTACAAGTCACATTGGCCCCGTGCGAGGAGTTCGTGCCTCCTACGAGGACGTTTGGTGGTTGGTTTAGGTTTTTAACCTTTAACGGCCTACTTTTATGTCTAAGTGTTGATTTTTGCAATTTATCAGTGTATTTTCAAATCGGGGAACCTGTGACTACGCGATCAATTACTACAAGCTACATTAGTCCCCTGCGAGGTGTTCGTGCCTCTTACTGGTCCGTTTGGGGGTTGGTTTGGGTTTTCACCCTTTAACGACTTATTTTTAAGTCTAAGTGTTGATTTTTGCAAATTATCATCGTATTCTCAAATTGAGAGACCCGGGACTACGCGGTCAGTTCCTACAAGTTAAAATGGTCCCGTGCGTGGTGTTCGTGCCTCTTACGGGGTCGTTTGGGGGATGGTTTTAATTTTCACCCTTTAACGACTTGTTTTTAAGTTTAAGTGTTGATGTTTGCAAATTGTCATCATATTATCAAATCAGGAGACCCGAGAGTATGCGGTCAGTTCCTACAAGTTACAATGGTCCCGTGCGAGGTGTTCGTGTCGCTTACGGGGTCGTTTGGGGGCTGGTTTGAGTTTACACCCTTTAACGGCTTGTTTTTAAGCCTAAGCATGATTTTTGCAAATTATCGTCATATTCACAAATCGAGAGACCCGGGACTACGCGGTCAGTTCCTACAAGTTAAATTGGTCCCCTGCGAGGTGCTCATGCCTCTTACGGGGTCGTTTGGGTACTGGTTTGGGTTTTCACCCTTTAACGGCTTGTTTTTACGTCTAAGTGTGATTTTTGCGAATTATCATCATATTCTCAAATGGAGAGACCCGGGACTACGCGATCAGTTCCAACAAGTTACATTGGTCCCGTGCGAGGTGTTCATGCCTCCTACGGGATCGTTTGGGGCCTGGTTTGAATTTTCACCCTTTTAACGGCTTCTTTTTAATTCTAATTCTTGATTTTTTCAAATTATCGTCATATTCACAAATCGGGAGAGTCGGGACTTCACGGTCAGTTCCTACAAGTTACATTGGTCCTGTGTGAAGTGTTCGTTCCTCTTACGGGGTCGTTTGGGGGCTTGTTTGGGTTTTCACCCTTTAACGGCCTACTTTTATGTATAAGTGTTGATTTTTGAAAATTATCGGCGTATTTTCAAAACGGGGGACCTGTGACTACGCGATTAGTTCCTAAAAGCAACATTAGTCCCGTGCGAGGTGTTCGTGCCTCTAACGGGTCCGTTTGGGGGTTGGTTTGGGTTTTCACCCTTTAACGACTTGTTTTTAAGTCTAAGTGTTGATTTTTGCAAATTATCATCGTATTATCAAACCGGGAGACTCAGGACTACGCGGTAAGTTCCTACAAGTTAAAATGGTCCCGTGCGTGGTGTTCGTGCCACTTATGGGATTGTTTGGGGGCTGGCACTGTTCTAAAAAACCCGCCTAGGCTCCGCCTAGCCTTAAGGCTTGGGCGAAACGCCTCGCCTTAAGTTTTTCACGCCTTATGCTTAGTAAAACCCTTAAGGCGCACTTTTTTCTAAAAACAACAATGTTTTAGTGAAACGATATAAAGAATTTTTTAACTAACCGGACCATTATCTCATCCAAAATAATCAAATAGTATTTTAATTTTCATATATTTAGACATATTTTTATGATATGTACAATTTCAGTATTTTAATAGCCTTGTTATGGTGTAAAAATATTAAAATATATTAAGAAGGCCTAAATGCCTTTTCACGCCTTTTTACGCTTAAACCCGCCTAGGCTTCTAAGGCTTAAGGCTTGACCTCCACGCTTCGATCACGCCCCGCGTTTTTTAGAACCTTGGGGGCTGGTTTAGGTTTTCACCCTTTAAAGGATTATTTTTAAGTTTAAGTGTTGATTTTTGCAAATTGTCATCATATTCTCAAATCGGGAGATCCGAGACTACGCGGTCAGTTCCTACAAGTTACATTGGTCCCGTACAAGGTGTTAGTGTTGCTTACGGGGTCGTTTGGGTCCTGGTTTGAGTTTACTCCCTTTAACGGCTTGTTTTTAAGTCTAGATGTGAATTTTGCAAATTATCTTCATATTCACAAATCGAGAGACCCGGGACTACGCGGTCAGTTCCTACAAGTTAAATTGGTCCCGTGCGAGGTGCTCGTGCCTCTTACGGGGTCGTTTGGGTTTTCACCCTTTAAACGCTTGTTTTTAAGTCTAAGTGTGATTTTTCTAAATTATCGTCATATTCTCAAATCGGGAGACACAGGACTATGCGGTCAGTTCCAACAAGTTACATTGGTCCCCTGCGAGGTGTTAGTTCCTCCTACGGGATCGTTTGGGGGCTGGTTGAGATTTTCACCCTTTAACGGCTTATTTTTAATTCTACGTCCTGATTTTTTCAAATTATCATCATATTCACAAATCGAGAGACCCGAAACTACGCGGTCAGTTCCTACAAGTTACATTGGTCCCGTGCGAGGTGTTCGTGCCTCTCACAGGGTCGTTTGGGGGCTGGTTTTGGTTTTCACCCTTTAACGGCTTCTTTTTAAGTCTAAGTGTGATTTTTGCAAATTATCGTCTTATTCTCAAATCGCGAGACCCGGGACTACGCGGTCGGTTCCTACAAGTTACATTGAGCCCGTGCGAGGTGTTCGTGCCTCCTACGGGGTCGTTTGGGTGTTGGTCTGAATTTTAACCCTTTAACGGCTTCCTTTTAATTCTAAGTGTTGATTTTTGGAAATTAGCATAATATTCTCAAATCAGGAGACTCGGGACTACGCGGTCAGTTCCTACATGTTACATTGGGCCCGTGTGATGTTTTCGTGCCTCTTACGAGATCGTTTTGGGTTTTCACCGTTTAACGGCTTGTCTTTAAGTCTAGGTGTGATTTTTGCAAATTATCATAATATTCTCAAACTGGGAGACCCGAGACTACGCGGTCAGTTCCTACAAGTTACATTGGTTCCGTGCGAGGTGTTCGTGCCTCTCACGGAGTCGTTTGGGGGCGGGTTTGGATTTTCACCCTTTAACGGCTTGTTTTTAAGTCTAAGTGTGATTTTTACAAATTATCATCATATTCACAAATTAGGACACCCGGGACTACGCGATCACTTCCTACAAGTTACATTGGTCCCCTGCGAGGTGTTCGTGCCTCTTACGGGGTCCTTTTGGGGTTGGTTTGGTTTTTCACCATTTGATGGCTTGTTTTTAAGTTTAAGTGTTGTTTTTTTTCAAATTATCATCTTATTCTCAAACTGAGAGACCCGGGACTACGCGGTCAGTTCCTACAAGTTACATTGGTTCTGTGCGAGGTGTTCGCGCCTCCTATAGGGACGTTTGGTGGCTGGTTAAGGCTTTCACCCTTTAAAGGCTTGCTTTTAAGTTTAAGTGTTATTTTTGCAAATTATGGTCATATTCTCAAACCGAGAGACCTAGGACTATGCGGTCAGTTCCTATCAGTTACATTGGTCCTGTGCGAGGTGTTCGTGCCTCTTACGGGGTCGTTTGGGGGCTGGCTTGGGTTTTCATCCTGTAACGACATGTTGTTAATCAATTTAGAACGTTTATTGATTTTTGAAAATTTTGACATAGTTTCATTTGTTTTATTCATTAAATCCAACCTGTTTTAACATTTGAAATAAACTCAACAGCAGTCGCAAATTCCAAAACCAAACCACCAGCAAATCCCTTCCACCAACTTAAATAAATAAGCTCATAAAGTTAGTCATTTTATGTTTGGCTACTTGTCTCTATTTCAGACCATTTTTCTGTTTAATGCTACTATAAATTTTAAGTGAATTTGAGACTAACCAGATTTCATTTGCATTTTGATAGCCACCCGATAAACTCTTCATGCCATGATTTCTTGAAAGTATCCCATTTTGGTCCAACAATGTCTGCAAATTCTCAAATCTTTTATTCTGAGCATCATTTAGTTATTCATGAGACGATATCTTATCTTTCAAGTTTCTCAGCTCTTTATTATGAGACTGAGACTGTGCTATGACTGTTGAAGTGTCAGAAGACTTATATCAGAAGGGTTGTCTTATAAAATACAAAAAGGAACTGAAACATACATGTGTATCCTTGCACTTATCATTCATCAAATCACCCTTTTTCTTACTCCAATGAGATGTCTTAAAGAATTACACTATGCTAGGTTTCACATCAGTTTCATGCTCCTGAATTCAAAATCAATGAATGAAAGAATATAACCATACTAGTTGATGATGCGGGTAAAACATGTCTAAATGTCAAGAATATTATTGTGACACATAAATTAGAATCAAATTTAGCAAGGGTAAAATCAATTTGATAATTATATAACAAATTGTGCTTCGGTAAGATAAAATATTTGGTGTCAATCCCAAGCTTCTTAGTCCCCTCATAGTGTGCTGTGTCGGCTTTGTTTTCTGAACAAAGAAAACAGAATTATTTCACTGACATTGTAATTCTCATTTTAAATAGAAGTATGAAACCCTATGTTTATTTATGTACGCATTATTACACGTGTATATAACTTACCAACGCAATACGAGAATTGTCCAAGAGCATCAATAAATGGCACTGACTCAATGTCTCCTGCTTCAAGAAAAAGTCCATTTTAACCCAACAAAAGTATGAAGCCCCTCATTGTGCCATAGGTTGCATATAGTTATTAATTTACGTATAGTACCAATTCTATGACACAAACATCAGATGGACGTTCTTCCCAGTCCACCAGTATAGTAGTTACACGTTCAATCCAATCTTGAATGGCATCCGTGATATGAGGTGCAACCTGAACAAGGGAAGTAACATGTGAGGACAGGAATATAAGTGATTGATCAATATAATAGATACATTTCAGCAACAGTGAAAGAATCGAAACAGTTTTTTCAAGATAATCCCCCTTTCTCTCTTTATCAATGACAGACTAACAGAGAAGAAACGTAGTCAGTACAATAAGTCAAAAAACATCAAGCCTATTGATCTTAAGAATTTCTATCAACAAAGATTATATATTATAGGGTAAGAGTAAGAAGACTTTCAACTGAACCCACTTGCTTTATTATTAGGAAAAAAACATGTAACTCGCTTGCCTGGTAAATCTTTCCGGTTGTGATATTATTATCACGTGTCAACTTGATATCTAGGAACCGCTCATAGTTCCTAAGGTCCAAGTCCACCATCAGACACCTTCATTTCTCGGAATTCCCCCACCCCCCGGATAGTAAAGATGGATGAGCCATACGTATTGTTTGATAAAATGAATCGACCACATAAATAACAAGGAAAATTTATATTGATGTAGACACCCAACATCTAATTTAATAACTAAATTTACATTACCAGTAAATAATTGATGGGGGGAAGAATGTAAACAAAGTGAATTTTCTTGATGCTCTCTCTAGACTACCACCCAAACCACACCAAAAATTTGGATTTGACTATGTTATGCCTGAAATGAAACTCTTTAGGCATGTATTAAAATAGTAATCTAATGCTACGATTATACACATTAGGATATTCAGTATCCTTCCCAGACATGATATTCAAATCAGTAAAAGAACGCCTTAAATTTATTGAAGATCGAAATTCAGACACGTAGCTATGAAAACATTAACACCAAATATAGATATCCAAAATATAAAAGACATGATAATTTATTACCAAGATTGCAGTTATGCAAGCGTCAACACCAATTTTTTTCCACTAAACACTTCCCCTTGAATTATAGGTTATGTTAGTATTAATTATAAGTATAACCAACAAATTTTGCAAAAGACAAACACACAAATTAAAAATAAACATACCTAAGCCAATAACCTTCGCCATTCCCTAAATATAAACATACCTAAGTAAATACGATATCAATATGAACAACCCAAAAGCCATTCCCTAAAATGGCATTTAATTCAAAAAAAATATAGAGACAAAAGCATACATCTTATAATGAATTCGCTATGTTACGCCCTATTCGCTATCCAACGCCATGTTGTCTATATTACTCTAGTGTGAAGTCGTGTATGAATTATGACATCTAAAATTGGTGAAGTATTCTATGCGCGTATTCACTATCTTGAGTCGTGTGCTCTCCAACAAAGTCAACATATAAATATTAAACATATCCTACATATATGCTATGATTCAGCTAAAATACGCGTACGAGATCGACACACATATTCGCTATCTTACACCAGTTCATAAAAGCCGAAAAGGTCATATTCCCCAAAAATACGCCGTCTAAACTAAACTACCTTAGGAACACGAAGTCGTAGTCCAACACAAACTTCCAAAAAAAACAATTTGACTCTATGCTAAAATGCGCCGGATGCGTAACATACCTTTTTTTGCAGTGACATTTCCCGGAGCTTGTAGTCCTACTGGAAACTTTATCGGAATAAATCAAATGATCATGCTTAAGGTTCCTTTTACCACCGGCTAAAGGCGGGTTTCCAGCTGAAATCTCCGGCAACGGTGCCAAAAAAATTTAGCATTCGAAACACTCCCTTCTCCAGTAATAGATGACAAAAATCCATACGAGTTCCCCGAATTTACACTCAAATTTTCCCTAACCAACTCAGAACCACACTTTTGCATAGAGATATTTTACTTAACCGAATCGTAACAGTTTGGCTTGGAGAAATCCAATGTTAATTGGTTGGATTTTGTTTGATGAAAAGATTTTTCTAAATCTATTGTATCGAGGTTTGTAAACATTGAATGAGAATGTTGTTGTGGAGGTCGACGAAGTCAAGTAAAGAATCACTTAGCTGACCACTGAAACAGTTACAAGAACCCTAAGCTCTACCACCTCCGGTGCTACTGGAGCAACCACACAGTCGTAATCATTGAGGGGATTAGGGATTTGCATGTGAAAGAGAGAGCGGGAGGTGAGTAGGAGAGAGGAGAGAGAGCGGGAGAAAAAAAATATTAAGAGGATTAGTTTTTTCTGGATATTTATATTTTAGTGAAGTGTTCTCAATTTTGGCACACTTTTAAACAGTGCCAAAATTTAGCACGGCTTAAAAGTGTGCCAGATTATTATTAAACAGTGCCAAAATTTGGCACAGTTTTAAATTGTGCCAAATTTTTAATATCAAGGTATGCCAAATTGGTGTTTTTAGTGTAGTGTATATTCGCCTCTGATTGATGATGAATCCTAGAAACTTTCCTGCTCCTACTCCGAAGACATATTTGGTCGGGTTAAGCTTCATTCAATACTTGTCCATGGTGTCAAAAGTTCATTCAAGGTCTGCCACATGAGTTTTGACCTTTAGACTCTTCGTCAGCATGTCATCCACATAAACATCCATGGATTTGCCTATCTGATCCTTGAACATCTTATTTACAAGGTGTTGATAAGTATCCCTTGCATTCTTCAGTCAAAAGGGCATGTCATTGTAGCAATAGGTCCCCTTGTCTGTGATGAATGCTCTTTTCTTTAAGTCTTCCTCATTCATGAAGATCTGATTATACTCATAATATGCATCCATGAAGCTCATGAGCTCATGTCCTGCTGTGGCATCCACCATCTGATCGATACGAGGCAGGGGGAAACTGTCTTTTGGGCAAGACTTGTTCAAATCAGTGAAGTCTATGCACATCCTCCATTTCTCATTTTCTTTTGGCACAATGACAGTGTTAAATAACCACTCAGGGTATATAACCTCTCTGATGAACTTGACCTCTTCAAGCTTTCTGACCTCTTCTCTGATGACACCATACTTCTCTCTTAAGTATACTCTTCTTCTCTTCTTGATGGGCTTAGCGTCTTCTGTAACATTAAATTTATGGCACATAATCTCAGGGTCAATACCTGGCATATCTGCATGTCTCCAGGCAAAGACACTCTGTCACTTCCTTAAGAGCTTCACTAGCTCAGGTCTTAGGTCTCTACCGACTTGGATAGTTTTTTTTGGTTCATCCTCATTGAGGACGATGGATTCTACCTCTTTCACGGACTCTCCCTTCTTTAGCTTTGTTTTATCTCTAGGATAAAGTGTATCGATGTTGTGCGTGGTTATTGCCCTCTTATGAGCCTCTCTCTCTTCTGCAGAGTTGAAGTAGCATTTTTGTGTCGATGTTTGGTCACCTTGCACTTCCCCTACCCCATACGGAGTCGGGAATTTTAGCATTTGGTGGACCGTTGAAGGCACGACCTTAAATTCCTTGAGGGCTACTCATCCTATGATGAGGTTGTAAGATGAGAAGACGTTTTCATCCATCACAAAAAATGAATTTTTCTAGTTAACATCATATGTCATTCATCTCCCATTCCCACATCTATATCATACATACCCAATGGATGAACCTTTTCACCAGTGAAGCTGATCAAGGGATGATGATAAGGGACAAGCCTAGATATACTAAGGCCTAGGATCTTAAAGAAGGGCCAGAACATAATGTCTGCAGAGCTACCACCATCAATGAGGATTCTCTCAACTTCACACCCATGTACCCTTGTGGTGTTTACCAGCGGATCATCATAATGGGCTAAGATGCCTTTGAAATCGAGTCGTGAGAAGCCAACTGTGACACCCCGCCTAATTAAATACCGGGCGATCACTCCTTTATTAAATTAAATCAAGGTAAACAGTTGGTCCATTCTCAGCATCACTGTCGATAAAAATAATTTTTCCAATTTAACACCCTAAATAATTAAGCTAAGTGTCAAAACATTTTCCATACAAAACTTTCCAAATTTTAATTAAAGAAAAAGATTTATTTTAATTTAAACAACATTTCTACAATAAAGAATCACACCACAATAAACCAAATAACATAATACATTCGTCAATCGAATGTCAACAAATGGAACTAAAAACTACAAATCCATCAAGAATAAATCTCATAGAACAATACTGGAAATAAAAGAAATACAAAATCCCGACAACAAATGAAATGGTGAAAAGGGCGACACGTGCCCAATAAATGAGAATAATAGGAGTGGAGTCAATAACAGAAGCCGTCTACTCAAGTGACCTGCAACTCCCACCTAAGCTGCAGCTCGTTCTTCTCAAGGGATCCTAAGCAAGACGCCCCTGTGGCTGGGCACCTGAAAATATACATATATATATATACAAGAGAGAGAGAGAGGAAAAGAAACGGGTCAGAGCCCGAAAGTGTGTTTGATTTTAAAAATACGTTAAGCAAGTATTTAAATTGATACAGGCCAATGCAAATCATATTAGTTCGACACTCTCTTGAGAAATTCTCACCTCTCTTCTAATGTGCACGCCTATCGTATTAACCTTCCCAAATAGTCTAGTTTATCTTAACTTACTCATAAGTTTTCAAAACCGAACGATGACAATGTTTTAAAAAGGTTACTTTCAATTTGTAGCACTACTCTCGTTTTAGCTTCATTAAATTATAAAGTTTACCAGTGCCTTCTCATACTTTCACAAAACAAGTACTTATTATTGCGTCAACAACTATGTCCTACTTATCAAATCACAGTAGGCAAATAAAGTATATAACCTCATATATATTAACTACTCGGATAATATATATATATAACAGCACCCCAACTAAACTATGGTACGGGCATACTCTGCTATCCAATCCCCGTATCGCTCACACAAAGGGAAATACAAGTTCGGAATCACTCTCGAACTTTATTAACATATACAAAACAACGTTGAGGAGAAGCATAGATTCCAAGTCCAAGAGGTCAGTACATACCCACACGTCTCTTAGGACCGTCCGACTATCAATCTGATAGCCCGTACCTAGGATCTCTATCTTCTAGGGTACAAATCAATATCCCCCATAAAGCAACACAGGATAAGATCGTCCCAGTGCGGTAACCTCAGGGATAACAAGTAGCGCGGGTACGTTTTTCACATGTATATAATATATGTACACACAATCATATAATTATACCCATTTTATCGTATTAATATAGGTGCCTCTCATAACCCATAGTCACAACATTTATCCTTAATTTCTCATTATTATGTTTACGTATAAGGTTTCGTCTCTAACCTTAACTCGAAGGGTTTTCTCACTAGCTATGTGACACTCGTGGATTCTATCCATCCAAGTAGCAAAATCAGTAGGTAAACGTCTATTCTCTATCATAAGTATTTGACATAATCTCTCACTTGAATTACGTAGTTTCCTCGTCCTTTAAATAATTGTCCCTAAAATACAATTATCATCTTATAATAAAGTTCTCAACACTTAATCATATGCCCTACTGGTCTCTCCTATATCCCAAAATATTTTATTCATAAAGCCCAAAAGCTATTTCATGATGAATCATATTCAATTAATTAAACAAGGGGAAATCGAAGTCTGCCAGGAAGGGTCGATCGATCGAGGTCTGGGGCTCGATCGATCGAACCTTCGATCGATCGAAGCTCTAGGCTCGATCGATCGATCAAGCAGGTCTGCGAATTCCTGCAGAAGTGCAGTTATGGGTTTTACCAAAATTCTTCACCCAAATCAATATTTCCCAACACTAATCATCCCAAAACTCTTACTACAAACATAATAACATATTTCCAGATGATTTTAACGTTAAGCATGCGTATTTCCATCATTAAACATGGTTAAACAACCCAAAATCTCATTTAAACATCAAGAACCCTAATATTTTCTTAACTTTTGTTCTAATCAGTTTTCTCCAGAATTTCCTTCTAACATAACATCAAAAATTCGTGGGTTAATCATCTACTTCACATACTATTTCCAGAATATGGTTATAATGTTTTCTACATGCAAATTCCTATCAAAATTTGGGGTTTTCTTCCATTGATTACACTCCTAATCATTTCTACACTAATATGAATATTGCACCAACAAAAATACGCAAGTTAAACACTTGCCTGGGATTTCAGAGGTCTGGTTTCCTGCTGATATTGGTGTGGTTGCGTTCTCCTCCTCGCGATCTACGCGTTGGTGGTGACGGTGGTGCGATTGGTGGTGTTTTGTCCTTGAATCACCTTGAGAGCTCTCTCCTCTCTACTCCAATGGCCGTTCTAGGGTTCTGAATGTTCTAACCCTAAAAGGCTGACTTAAATGGCTGCTAAGGATGGCTGAAATTCGTGGGTTTAATTACCCTATTTTGTAAAATGACCAAAATGCCCTCCCGGGTCACTAATTAAGCCTAAAAACATCCTGAGACCCAAACTAAACCCCCGGGAACACTTTTCTGACTATCTCGACCCTTCCGGACGCGTTGGCGCACTCAAAACGACCATACGAACAACTTATAAAATATTCACTTTTATATCTCAATAATTAGTCCCGACGCGACACGGGCGCGTCCCGACTAAAATTCTCAAAATTATTATTTCATTCACTCGTGACCTATAATATAACCCATATCATATATTACTATGCTCATTAGTAATATTCGACAATTTTTATATAAATACTAACTCTCATCACGTTAATAATTATAACATAATTAATTTCCGGATTCTTATTAAATAATTCACTCTCATTAAATTTAATAAAACCCCCAAATTAATATAGCATAAAAATACGGGGTACTACATACTCCCCCCTAATAACAGAATTTCATCCCGAAATTCAGAAAAAAAGGCATACCTGATAAGAACAAATCTGGATATCTCTCGCGCATATCTGCCTCACGCTCCCAAGTGGATTCCTCCACATTATGGTGTTCCCACTGGACCCGTACAAGTGGAACTATCTTCGACCTCAATCTCCTCTCACTATAGTCTAGGATAGCCACTGGTCTCTCCTCGTAGGATCTATCATGCTGTAAGTCGATATCCTCTATCGCGATGCGAGTATGGGCCATATCATCTCGAAGGTATCGTCTCAACGACGAGATGTGAAATACATCGTGAATGCGATGTAGATGTTCCGGCAGTCCCAATCTGTATGCAACTGGCCCAATCCTCTCTATGATGGGAAATGGTCCCACGTACCTCGGAGCCAACTTTCCATTCTTCCCGAACCTCATCACTCCTTTCATTGGAGACACACGCAGTAACACTTGGTCCCCCACATTAAACTCCCTGAAGAACCGTTTCGCATCGGTATAGCTCTTCTGTCTGTCCTGGGCTACTCGAATGCGACCCCTGATCATCTCAATCCTCGCAGAGGTCTCCTGAATTACCTCTGGTCCTAGCAACTTTTCATCCCCCACCTCAAGCCAACAAGTTGGGGAACGACAAGGCCTTCCATACAAAGCCTCAAATGGAGCCATACCAATCGTGAACTGATAAGAGTTATTACAAGAAAACTCTACCAGTGGAAGGTGTGGCTCCCAACCTCCTCCAAAATCGAGAACACACATGCGTAGCATATCCTCTAACATCTGATTAGTACGCTCTGTCTGCCCATCTGTCTGTGGGTTATAAGCTGAACTTAACCTCAACTCGGTACCCATAGCCTCCTGAAAGCTTTCCCAAAAACGCGACACGAAAATCTTGTCTCTATCGGACACAATATTCAGGGGCACCCCGTGTAATCTTACAATCTCCCCGATGAACAACTGAGCATACTGACCCGTGGTATAATCTGTCTGCACCGGTAGAAAATGAGCCACCTTGGTCAAACGGTCTACAATCACCCAGATAGAATCGTGGCCCCTCTGTGGTGTAGGCAACCCTGTAATGAAGTCCATGGAAATACTCTCCCACTTCCACGCGGGTACTTCCAATGGTTGGAGCAATCCTGACGGTTTCTGGTGGTCCACCTTCACCAGCTGGCAGGTAGAACACTTGGCCACAAACTCAACAATGTCCTTCTTCATCCCGCTCCACCAGTATTGTCGCCTCATATCCTGGTACATCTTATCGCCTCCCGGATGCACTGCAAATCGGGACCCATGAGAATGAGTCATTACTTCATGACGTAACTCTGCTCCTTCTGGAACCACCAATCTCCCATTAAACCGCAAACCTCCATCAGAACTAACATAATAGGACTCAGCACCCTCGGCTAGAAGTCGCACAATCTTCTCCTGGCAAAACGGATCTGTGGTCTGCGCCTGTATCACCCTCGTAACAATCTCGGGTGTGACTGACATCACGGATATGAAAGAACGTGCTACGGCATCCTGGTGACCCAGCTCTTTCCACTTTGCTTTCCATATGTCTGCTACATCGTCTACCGGTCTACGGCTCAATGAATCAACAACTACATTGGCTTTTCCCGGATGGTACTGTATGTCAAACTGGTAGTCTTTCACAAACTCTAACCACCTGCGCTGAGGCATATTCAGCTCTCGCTGAGTGAACAGGTACTGCAGTGACTTATGGTCTGTGAATAAACAGAATTTCTCTCCCAATAGATAGTGTCTCCATATCCTCAATGCAAATACAACTGCTGCTAACTCCAGATCGTGGGTGGGGTAATTCTTCTCATGCATCTTAAGCTTGCGGGAAGCAAAAGCTATAGCCTTCTCCTCCTGCTGGAGTACTCCTCCAAGTCCCCGTAAAGACGCATCAGTGTAAACCAGGTACTCCACACCCGATTTCGATAAGGCAAGGACTGGTGCTGAAGTAAGCTTGTCTTTCAGTTCGTCGAAAGCTAATTGACAAGCATCATCCCAAACATACGGTACCCCTTTGCGAGTCAAATTCGTTAACGGACCCGCTATCTTGGAGAATCCCCGAATAAATCTCCTATAGTATCCGGCTAACCCCAAGAAACTACGTACCTCTGTCGGTGTCGTGGGATGTCCCCACTCCCTCACTGCTGATACCTTACTCGGGTCAACTGCTATCCCTTGCTCAGAAACAACATGGCCCAAGAACTGTACCTCTCGCAACCAGAATCCACACTTCTCGTACTTAGCATACAACTGATGCTCTCGCAGAGTCTGAAGAACCTGCCTTAATTTCTCGGCATGCTCCTCCTCGGAATGGGAATATATCAGGATGTCATCCATGAAGAAAATGACAAACTGATCCAAGAACTCTCTGAACACTCGATTCATTAAGTCCATGAATACAGCTGGAGCATTAGTGAGGCCAAACGGCATCACTCTGAACTCGTAAGACCCATATCTGGTCAAGAATGCAGTCTTTGAAACATCTTGTTCCCTAATACGTAGCTGATGGTACCCCGACCTCAGATCTATCTTCGAAAAGAAATTCGCTCCCCTCAACTGGTCGAACAGATCATCGATTCGAGGCAACGGATACTTATTCCGTATCGTGACCTTGTTCAATTCCCGGTAGTCCACACACAACCTCAGTGAACCATCTCTCTTCTTCACAAACAAAACTGGAGCGCCCCAAGGTGAGGTACTTCTGCAAATGAAGCCCTGACCTAACAGCTGCTCGATCTGATCTCGTAGCTCTCGTATTTCTGCCGGAGCCATACGGTATGGTGCGCGTGCTATAGGTCTCGTATCTGGCAATAAGTCTATAAAAAAGTCTATCTCTCGACTGGGGGGTAGGCCTGGTATTTCCTGAAACACATCGGAATATTCCCTAACAACTGGGATCGAATCCAAAGGGATCACAACCTCCTTAGAGGTATCCTCCTCTATGTAATATAAATCAGCGGTCGAACCTCCCTCTGGGCGAGGCATCGCCACTACAAACATCTCTTGCCCCGGAATGGCAAAAACAATGCTCCCGCCGAAGCAATCAATCATGGCTCTATAAGATGCGAGCCAATCCATACCAATAATCACATCATGCTCGTGCATGTCTAAGACTAGCATGTCTGCAGGTAATACCAAGCTACCAATCTCTACCCCCACTCCCCGACATATAAAGAATATAAGTGACCCACTCCCCAGTGGTGAGTCGACACACGTCACTGTGCTCTCTGCTGTGGCTAACAACCCTAAGGCCTTCGCAAAATGCGTAGCTATAAAACAATGCGTGGCCCCCGTATCAAATAAAACCCGACCCATAGTACCATGGATAGGAAACGTACCCTCAATCGCGGGTGGTGCCTGTGGAGCTGCTGCCTGGTGGACGTTATAGACACGTCCATACTGTAATTGCCCATGCTGCACTGGAGCTGCTGGGATGGCTGGTAGGGTTGGCGCTTGGGTGGAGCTGAAAGGGCAGGTGGAAAAAGTGGCCTCTGTGGCTCATTACGGGCTCCCTGCTGCTGTGGGGCCCTATCGCCTTCTGGGCAATCCTGACGCTTATGGTCGTGTTTTCCGCACACAAAACACCAGCCTCTGAAATTACCTCCCCTCTGTCCCTGCTCACCACGGCCCTGCTGGCCGTTACCTCCATGCCATTGGCCCTGTTGGCCCTGATGTGCACGCTGTTGGCCCTGCTGGCCCTGTTGCTGACCCTGCTGTCGGTGC
Organism: Sambucus nigra; assembly: GCA_949130495.1. Taxonomy (NCBI): domain Eukaryota; kingdom Viridiplantae; phylum Streptophyta; class Magnoliopsida; order Dipsacales; family Adoxaceae; genus Sambucus; species Sambucus nigra. The sequence goes on from OX422213.1 coordinate 293,889,490, forward strand.
TGACCCTGCTGATTAGGCTGGCCCTGCTGGCCCTACTTATAACCCCCATTTCCCTGCCTGGGATCACCCGAACGAAATCGCTTAGCAGGGTCCCCCTGATGGGAACTCTGCTCGTGCTGACGAGTCTGTCCATGAGATGGTGCCCCACCGGCACCGTTACCCCCGGTCCTGCCCTACTGGCTGGACTCTCCTGCTATCTTGCTCCCCTGAAGATGGAAGCGGTGATCATGGCAATGTAGTAACGTTGCATTGAGTACATCAGTGAACGTACTCAGGGACAAGTTCCCAATAAGGTGGTGACGGATCCTCGAAGCCAACCCGTCGACAAACAACAAAATCTTCTTGCTCTCAGTAAGTGCCTCATCTGGCACAATGGTGAGAAGTCTCGTGAACTCCTCCTCATACTCTGCTACAGTAAGATTATCTTGCTTCAGATTTAGTAGTTTCCGCCTCATCTCAGTCTGCACTGCAGGTGGAAAATACTTGCGGTCAAACCGCTCACTGAACATCTGAATAGGGATCGTGTCCCTCTCCTCCAAAGTAGTAGTGGACTCCCACCACTGCAACGCGGATCCCACCAGCTTAAAAGAAGCCAATAACTGCTTTTGTACCTCGGTGCACTCATACATGTGAAGATGCCGCTGGATGTCTTTCTTCCATTGGCTAACCGTGACAATGTCGGAGCTACCAGAGAACTCAGGGGGATGTGCTTTCTGAAAAGCATCCCGAACCCTCTCCCATGCAGATGGAAGCTGTGCTGGTACTGGCGCCACTGCCTGAACCTGGGGTGGAGCCTGCTGAGTCACCGCTATCGCGGCATTCACCGCCTGAGCAACTATGGCGGCTACTTCATTAGCATTCATTGTGCCTGGTGCCGGAGCTGCTGGCTGCTCGGCCTGGGCACGCCTATCTCTCGGAGCACGTCTCGGAGACATCTGAAACGTGAACAAAATTTATCAGTCTACAGTTATCATCGAATCTCAAATAGCTGAAGACTTAAACGTAAAAGAAGGAATACAACAATCCTAAAAATAGGGCTCTATAGCAAAAATGTTGAGCTGAAAGCGAAATAAGCCGTACAGATCCTAAGGACACTAGAACCTGATGCTCTGATACCACCTGTGACACCCCGCCTAATTAAATACCGGGAGATCACTCCTTTATTAAATTAAATCAAGGTAAACAGTTGGTCCATTCTCAGCATCACTGTCGATAAAAATAATTTTTCCAATTTAACACCCTAAATAATTAAGCTAAGTGTCAAAACATTTTCCATACAAAACTTTCCCAATTTTAATTAAAAAAAAAGATTTATTTTAATTTAAACAACATTTCTACAATAAAGAATCACACCACAATAAACCAAATAACATAATACATTCGTCAATCGAATGTCAACAAATGCAACTAAAAACTACAAATCCATCCAGAATAAATCTCATAGAACAATACTGGAAATAAAAGAAATACAAAATCCCGACAACAAATGAAATGGTGAAAAGGGCGACACGTGCCCAATAAATGAGAATAATAGGAGTGGAGTCAATAACAGAAGCCATCTACTCAAGTGACCTGCAACTCCCACCTAAGCTGCAGCTCGTTCTTCTCAAGGGATCCTAAGCAAGACGCCCCTGTGGCTGGGCACCTGAAAATATACATATATATATATATACAAGAGAGAGAGAGAGGAAAAGAAACGGGTCAGAGCCCGAAAGTGTGTTTGATTTTAAAAATACGTTAAGCAAGTATTTAAATTGATACAGGCCAATGCAAATCATATTAGTTCGACACTCTCTTGAGAAATTCTCACCTCTCTTCTAATGTGCACGCCTATCGTACTAACCTTCCCAAATAGTCTAGTTTATCTTAACTTACTCATAAGTTTTCAAAACCGAACGATGACAATGTTTAAAAAAGGTTACTTTCAATTTGTAGCACTACTCTCGTTTTAGCTTCATTAAATTATAAAGTTTACCAGTGCCTTCTCATACTTTCACAAAACAAGTACTTATTATTGCGTCAACAACTATGTCCTACTTATCAAATCACAGTAGGCAGTTAAAGTATATAACCTCATATATATTAACTACTCGGATAATATATATATATAACAGCACCCCAACTAAACTATGGTGCGGGCATACTCTGCTATCCAATCCCCGTAATGCTCACACAAAGGGAAATACAAGTTCGGAATCACTCTCGAACTGTATTAACATATACAAAACAACGTTGAGGCGAAGCATAGATTCCAAGTCCAAGAGGTCAGTACATACCCACAGGTCTCTTAGGACCGTCCGACTATCAATCTGATAGCCCGTACCTAGGATCTCTATCTTCTAGGGTACAAATCAATATCCCCCATAAAGCAACACAGGATAAGATCGTCCCAGCGCGGTAACCTCAGGGATAGCAAGTAGTGCGGGTACGTTTTTCACATGTATATAATATATGTACACACAATCATATAATTATACCCATTTTATCATATTAATATAGGTGCCTCTCGTAACCCATAGTCACAACATTTATCCTTAATTTCTCATTATTATGATTACGTATAAGGTTTCGTCTCTAACCTTAACTCGAAGGGTTTTCTCACTAGCTATGTGACACTCGTGGATTCTATCCATCCAAGTAGCAAAATCAGTAGGTAAACGTCTATTCTCCATCATAAGTATTTGACATAATCTCTCACTTGAATTACGTAGTTTCCTCGTCCTTTAAATAATTGTCCCTAAAATACAATTATCATCTCATAATAAAGTTCTCAACACTTAATCATATGCCCTACTGGTCTCTCCTATATCCCAAAATATTTTATTCATAAAGCCCAAAAGCTATTTCATGATGAATCATATTCAATTAATTAAACAAGGGGAAATCGGAGTCTGCCAGGAAGGGTCGATCGATCGAGGTCTGGGGCTCGATCGATCGAACCTTCGATCGATCGAAGCTCTAGGCTCGATCGATCGATCAAGCAGGTCTGCGAATTCCTGCAGAAGTGCAGTTACCTGTTTTACCAAAATTCTTAACCCAAATCAATATTTCCCAACACTAATCGTCCCAAAACTCTTACTACAAACATAATAACATATTTCCAGATGATTTTAACATTAAGCATGCGTATTTCCATCATTAAACATGGTTAAACAACCCAAAATCTCATTTAAACATCAAGAACCCTAATGTTTTCTTAACTTTTGTTCTAATCAGTTTTCTCCAGAATTTCCTTCTAACATAACATGAAAAATTCGTGGGTTAATCATCTACTTCACATACTATTTCCAGAATATGGTTATAATGTTTTCTACATGCAAATTCCTATCAAAATTTGGGGTTTTCTTCCATTGATTACACTCCTAATCATTTCTACACTAATATGAATATTGCACCAACGAAAATATGCAAGTTAAACACTTGCCTAGGATTTCAGAGGTCTGGTTTCCTGCTGATATTGGTGTGGTTGCGTTCTCCTCCTCGCGATCTACGCGTTGGTGGTGACGGTGGTGCGATTGGTGGTGTTTTGGCCTTGAATCACCTTGAGAGCTCTCTCCTCTCTACTCCAATGGCCGTTCTAGGGTTCTGAATGTTCTAACCCTAAAAGACTGACTTAAATGGCTGCTAAGGATGGCTGAAATTCGTGGGTTTAATTACCCTATTTTGTAAAATGACCAAAATGCCCTCCCGGGTCACTAATTAAGCCTAAAAACATCCCGAGACCCAAACTAAACCCCCGGGAACACTTTTCTGACTATCTCGACCCTTTCGGACGCGTTGGCGCACTCAAAACGACCATACGAACAACTTATAAAATATTCACTTTTATATCTCAATAATTAGTCCCGACGTGACACGGGCGCATCCCGACTAAAATTCTCAAAATTATTATTTCATTCACTCGTGACCTATAATATAACCCATATCATATATTACTATGCTCATTAGTAATATTCGACAATTTTTATATAAATACTAACTCTCGTCACGTTAATAATTATAACATAATTAATTTCCGAATTCTTATTAAATAATTCACTCTCATTAAATTTAATAAAACCCCCAAATTAATATAGCATAAAAATACGGGGTATTACACCAACTATGAGGGTATCCATATCTACCTTCATTCTCTTTTGGTGTTTAACCTCCGTAGATGCCAAGTTTATAACCTCAGCTTTAGTCACTGCTTTAGCCTATGCCACATGAGCCTTGCGATCTGCTACCTCTGATCCACCTCTTGCTAATCCTCCAAATATGGTGTTCACACCGAAAGAGATGAAATAAACCTTCTTTACTGGGATATGGTTGTCATTTAGTGGGAGGTTATGGTCATCATCATCATCATCTGAGTCCTCAGCTCTTCTAGAAGGGGCATCTTCTCGGGACCTGCAATTTCTCTTCTTTTTAGGGTCACCTCTTCCTCCCTTAGAAGTTCTACCATCTACATACTTCTCGGGCTTTCCATATTTTAACATCTTCTCAATCTCATCCTTTAAGGCGAAACACTTATCGGTCAAATGTCCATGATCTTGGTGGAACTCGCACCATAGGTTTTTGTTCCTCTTATATGGAGGAGCCTTCAGCTTCTCCAGCTATCTCGGGGACCTGTCATTCTTTATTTCATTGAGGATGTGTTCGTAGCTCAAATTTAGAGGAGTGTAGTGTGTAAACTTGTCATCTTCAGCCCTCTTCTTTCTATCCTTCTTCCTCTGAAATTTCCCACTGCTACTTCCATTCTCATCCTCATATTTTACAACCATTTCTTATTTAGCATTCATAACCCTACTAACCGTTGCTAACAGCTCGGCCATAGACTTAGGAGGGTCTTCCGTAAGCTTCCAAAGTAGTTTTCCCTTCTGAAGTCTTCCAATGAGGGCTGCCATAGTTATATTCTCTTGATAATCTTTAACCACCAACATTCTTACCTTGATTTACGTAGAGTAGATGGGTTGTCTTCTTCTGAGGTGTTACCCCAAAATAGAAGTTGTGTATAAAACGCTCAGCCAAACCCTTAAAGTTCTCAATAGAATTTTTAGGAAGAGAAGTGAACCAAGTGTGTGCAGCTCCCGTCAAGATGCTTGAAAAAGCTCGGCACCTCATCTCATCAGGGATTGAATAAATGTCAACTACAGACTGATACATCTCAATATAATGTACATGGTTGGTACTTCCATCATACTTGGGAGACACCATTGGTGGTTTAAATTGGCAGGGGTTGGAAAGTTGGCAATCTTTGCCACAAATGGGGAGCCGTTTGTGAATCCTTTTTGTAGTGGGTTTAGACTTTTTATTAGGTTACCTATCTTCTCTTCTAGCCGTTGAATGGAGTCATTTCATGGTTTAGCAATGTCATCTTGGCTGAGGTTATCCCCATCCACCTCCAAAGGGTGAACCGAGGGTTCCCCAGTTGCTACACAACTAGGGCTGTTGACCCCCTAGCCACAGTCTCGGCCATAATGAGGCCAATGTTCACCACCTTCCCTTTATGATCCAGATGCACTTCTTGACCTTGATAACCTCTGCCTCAGATCATTAAACTGGCCGAGCCTTTCAAAGTTTGATCCTCTACTTAAGCGATTAAAAGCAGACCCTCTTTGTCATGCATCCCCATCTCATCTTTCACAATGACCTCGGCTACGCTGTATAGGACGTACAGTGTTGTTTGAGACCTCATATGGCTCCCAACAGTCTACCGGAGCATCTTTCGCCTCAAGTCATCGTACATATCCTCATGGTAAGGGTTTCCTTACCTCCTCAAATGTAAATGTCTAGGGCCAGTAACATCTCTCATCTATTGAGGAGTAGGTTGGTCTTTTCACAGTGCCTGGGGTGGCCCCCTGGCTTTAGGATGAGGTTTAATAGCTACCAGAGTAATCATCTCTGGTGAGACCCCAGGTGGTCTCATTATGTTTTGGCTTAACTAGGCAAATTTCTCCTGCATCACTTGTTGGGTTCCAGCTAAGGACTTCAAGGTTACTGGCCACCTCATCCATCTCAGACTAGGGTGGTGCCTGGATGGAACTGGGTCCTCCAACACCAGATGGTGGAGGAGGTGGTGGTAACTCCGATGACATGTGGTAAGACTAGAGAGCTTGCAATGAAAATGTTAGAGATTTTAATAACTTAAAGTACCTATTTTAATGGTGACACAACTTCTCACGTGGGGTGAGGCCTGGTTCACCAACAGAGTCTCCCGTGGGGTAAAGAAGACTAAGGGAAGAGATGAATCTTGCCGATGTTTGTTACTCTGAGTAAGAGGGTGGACTTTCGGCATATAAGACTTAATTTGTGACCCCATGGTAATGGGCCTAGGCCGTGACCATCTGTGAACTCTTGGTAATGGACCAGGGTCATCATCATTGGTGGGACAATGCTAAATTGGGTCATGACCCATGGATGGGTCACGATCGTTTGGGGGTTGTCTTGCATTTCCACCTATTAATGACATATTTTTAAGCCTAAGTCTAAATATTTAAAAATTATCATCATATTATCAAAACAAAAGTTTTGTGACTACGCCATCAAATCCTACGAGTTACATTGGTCCCGTGTGAGGTGTTCGTGTCTCTTATTGGGTCGATTGGAAGTTTTTCGTGTCTCTAACCACATATGTTAAGCCCAAGTGTAGATATTTATAGATTATTGTTATATTCTTAAATTGGCAGCCTCGTTACTATACGATCACTTATTACGAGTTACATTGATCTCGTGCGAGGTGTCCGTGCCTCTTACGGAGCCGTTTAGGGGATGTTTTGGGTTTTCTCCCTCTAATGCCATGTTTTTAAGCCTATCTCTCTGTATCACACACACAAACACGCTCACACATACACGCAGAAGATTGATTCAGGTTTATGATACGCACACACAACCATTGTTAATTTCTCGATTCAATTACAAAACATTTCAAATTGATTCGACCAAAACACTGCCAAATCAATTAGCTCTCATATTGTTCTTTTCTTGAGGTTGATTACTTTAATTTTATGGATTTTAGTAGGATTCTAAGTGATGATTCTATTTTTTATTGATTGAGAATAATTGTTTGAATCATGTTAGTGTTGAATGTGATGAGAATTTGGGGAAAAAAATCAGAAACCCTAGAAGTGGGATTAAGGTTTTGTGAGAATTGTAATAACAATAGTTTTTTTTCGTTATGGTTAATGACTTTTTAAATTTTTATCTAATCATATTATTTTTTAAATCAGTTTTACAATCATGATTTCTAACCACATCTTCTCACATGAACAAAAAATTGAAAGTGGGCAAAATATTTTTAGTCAGTGATATTTTAGATATCCAGAACATTTGTTGTATATGTTATTATGTTTTTTGGGTTTTCCGTTCTAAAGAGATTATATTATAATTTTCATTTCAATATATAAAACAATGCTTTTGTACATCAAATATATGTACGAAATGATTTAAGGAGATATTATTTTGAATGAATTTCTATTATATAAAACATATAGTGTTTAATGAAATGCCCCATTGAAATTAAGAAAAAAAGTATTTATTTGACCTAAATATAACTCATCAAAACGTTAGTACGCTTCATAGATTAAATGCATTTCACATCACATGCTAGAAATTTATTTTCCAAATAGAAATAATATTGGTAAGTTATAGAGTAAGGAAGAAGTGTATTAGTAATTCATTTGTTTTATTAAACCTTATATATTTATTTACACCAAGTTCGATATGTTCTAATTACTTTTTTTTGTAAACGTATTGTGACTCTCAATACAAGTATCTTTATCTTTAGTTCATCCATAAGGTTTGTTCCAAAACGTAGAGAGTTTACAGTTTGATTATTACGATTCTTCATCATTAGATAAGAGCAAAAATATATGTTATTAACTTGGATTATCATATAATGTATTTACTTATTTCTTTATGTCTCATAAGTTTGAATCTAATTTTTCTTTTTTAGAACGGTTTTTAAGCTCTAGTCTTTCACGAATGACCACTTGGAGGAGCATAAAAAACATACAATATTCTTGTTTAACTCACTTTAATATCAATTAGACTCAAAGTTTAACTTTGAATGATGCTACTGATTTTGAATGCTTCTAAAATGCAACACCTGGACGCCTGGTGCAAACCACAGGGTTAGCAGGATGTTAAAGGCTGATTTGATGACGTAATATGTCATGTTTATTTTAAAAATTTCTACTTTTTTTGTATTAACTATCAAATACACAACATCAATTATGATCTCAATTTCTTTGGCTAAGATGACATAATTGTTGGATGGATTACAGTATCTCGTTTATTGTTGTCTTTTAGTTCTACTGCACATCTATTCTTCATCCAGTAAAAAGTTTGGGTATTAAACAACATTATTATTCATCCAGAACACACGCACACGTTTGTTTTACTCTTTTGATAATTATCTCCCTTACTAATTTTAGGATATATAGTTTATGTTATCTTAGTTAACTTTGTTTGACTCTTTTACTCATTATCTCTCTTACTATTTTCTCTTTATGTGTGTGTGTGTGTGTGTGTATATATATATATATATATATAGTTTCTAAAATTTGATACCAAAATGTTGATGCAGTGTGCTATTAAATCATTTCGAATGCTGAAAATTTTGTGGAATTTCTATGAGTGGATCAAGTTGAATTTGCCTTTGCAATCTTGAGTTGTGATACTAGAATATTGTTATAGTGTGCTATTTTTCTAGCTTTTGTTTCTAAAAAGTGGTTTATCCTTTGTTGTTTTGACTTATCTTTATGTACTCTGAGAGTGCGCTTTTGTTCAAACAAAGAAATCATTTAATTAAACTCAGTTTTTTCAATTAAATCCTAAAACATGCATCTAGCTGTGATTGAAGACAATATGATCATGCAAGAATATTCAATCACAAACAAACACACAAATGAAGAAAAATCACTGAACGGGATAAAACCTTTTATTTTCAATATAATTTGTAAAGAGCGGTTTACACGGATTATACTGAAAACATGAGTGACATACGAAATACCCCCAAGTGTCAGTTCCGATGTCGTCAGTTGGAATCTCCCGCAAGAACTCTAGATGGGAAGCAATGGAAAAGACACGGCTTCTCCAGATGAGTAAAATGATCCTTTGAAGGTTTAAAGATGCACATACATGAAGTCTGTTTTCTGTGAATAAAGAAGGCATGAAACCTAAAAACATGAAGTCTGTTTTCTGGGCTATAAAACGCAGAAATCGTGTGCGAAAAAGACTTAAAAAACATGTAGAATGTACCCAGATATTTATACGAAAATCGAGGTGGTGGCGTTTCTCGAACGAGATCGCGCGACATCCTCATGTCGCTTGAATGATAGAGAGATGTCATTCGAACGAGATCTCGTGAGCTCGACGACCGAGGAAGGTCTGCTTGTACACTTAGAAAAATTTCTTCTTTTGTGTTAAAAATAAATCAGACTTCGAAAAATATTTTGTAAAAAATTCCCAAATATTTATGCAAATATAAACAACTCCAATAAATCATTTTACCAATAATGCGAAGTGGAGTAGAGGGAACGGTTGAGCAGCATGTCGCATGGAGCAAGATGCACGTGTGAAGATGTTAGATGCATGGATTCGGATCAAGGCCGTCGTGGATGATCGTGTTGACGTGCCGAATGTAGCGGTATCAGACATATATACTGTGATCTAGGACAAATAGAAAATTCTTAGATTCTACCCCGAACATTTATAAAATTATGTCCTTACAAATCTCCCCCTATGTCTATGCCTGTACATACATAAAAAATCCGAATTATGAAATCTCCATAAAGCAAATGGCAAATAAGATAATATCCCCCTTAAACCCGCAAACTAATAATACTAAATGACATGTCGTCAATAAAACTTCAACATCTTTAGCTTCAAATTTTCAGAAACTCTCAAAGCTTTTCTCACCAGGATGTGCAATCCAGTAATTATCAACTTTGTACCTACACACATGAGATAAAGCAGATACCCGTGACACACAACAGTTTGAAATATAATGAGATGCAAAAATTGAATCAATTAAGCTTAAGCAAATCATTAATCAACCAACCAAACAATTCTCCCCCATAATTCATTCTCCCCCTTTTTATGATGTCCCTAAGTAGACAGATGTGAGATGCACAAATAAATGCAAATGGAGAATGTCACAAGGTAAAAAAACTTGCTATTTTTGAAATTTTCAACTTTTTTCACACAAAATATACAACAAAGAATCACACCATGAACAAACACAAAAACAACCAAGTCGATGATTGCAGAAATGTAGGGGTGTGATAAAAGTCGATAAGAAAGCAATGCATACAAACATGACATATGTGAACGATGAATATCGGATACTCCTAACAAATGAACTCAACATCTTCCTTAGGTGTAAAAAGATGGAAATATGAGACATTAGCTCAATCAAATCAGCAAATCAAAGCTCAAAGTGATTTCCACACCAATAACGTCCAAAACTATTTAATGCCTTTTCAGGACTTTCAAAGAAATGAAAACCCGTTTAAATTCTACAACCAAACACCCTCAGATTTATATTTTTTTTAGAGATGATCTAAATTCTCAAACATTGGAGAATTGATGGTGAAACCTAATGGCCCATGTTCGGCATGTATTACTTTTTCTTGCGTTTAAATTCTTTCGGGCTCTTTTAACCTCTGTGGACCCCAGATAATTAAATTCCTCAATTATTTAGTTCCAATTAAAATGGTGGCTTAATCACAAAGAATAGATAAGACCTTTTTTAGCCGTTCACCATTTTAAAATACCACACAATCTCACCAAATTGCTTTTACATGCATTCCAATCTTGTCAAGTTTTAACGCATATGGTTCATTGTACAGACATAATTGAGATGGAAACACTCAAGCCAATATGTGATAGACAAGTACAACAATCAAATATAGCCGTGCATGTGTTCAATAAAGGAGATAAGGAGCCAAACATGTAGAAAGATATTACTAATCACATCTCAAAGACTCCAAATAATTTAAAGCACATGGATGCATTGATGCAGCATCTCAAATCACTACCAAACAGTCACATGGATAAATGGAATGAAATTTGTGACTCGGCTATCTTAAATGCTCATCCATAAAAGGTGTAAACAAAATACAAAAAATCTTTTGCTTTTCTAAAATTTTTATAAAAAGAAAATCTTTTTGTATTTAAAAAAAAAATATATATATATATAAAGCAAAAATAAGAATACAAATGATACAAACAAGAAATATGAATCATATGATATGAACATGACAATGCATCCTATACTAAACAATGACCATTCCCTCAGTCAACTGTACAAATCCGCAAAGACTTCCTAAGACTCTCGAATCTAAGGGCATCTAAAGGTTTCTTAAAAATATCGGCTAACTGAAGGTTAGTGGGTATGAAACTCAAGGATACGACTTTCTCCTCAACTAGCTGTCGTATAAAGTGCTCGCCTATCTTGATGTGCTTTGTGCGTGAATATTGGACCGGGTTACGAGATATGTGTATCGCGCTCGTGTTATCACAGGAAATGGTCATGGTGTCCTATGAAATCCCATAATCATCCAACATTTGCTTCATCCACAAGAGTTGCGTGCAACAAATCTCGGCGGCGATGTACTTAGACTCCGCAGTGGATAAAGAGATGGAGTTTTGCTTCTTTCTTAGCTAGAAGACAAGATCAAAACTAAAGTATAAACACCCACCAAAAGTGCTCCTATAACCATCTACATCCCCGTCCCAATCGGCATATGAATAGGCGGACAAATGGTCATCGGTATCAAAGGAATACCAATTACCGTAGGAGATATTCCCACTCACGTATTTGATAATACATTTTAGAGCGAGTAAGTGTGACTCTTATGGGGACGCCTGATATCACGCACAGACTCCAACACTAAAGGCTATATTGGGACGACTGGCAGTCATGTAGAGAAGACTACCTATCATACTCTGATACAAGGTTTGCTCTACGTCCTTGACTGAAGTGTCCTTACTAATCTTGATAGAAGTACTCATAGGTGTACGTGCATGCTTAGCGGAGTCTAAACAAAATTTCTTCCCTAGGTCTCTAGCATACTTGGGATTGGGAGATGAACATCCCATCCTCTAGCTGATGAACCTCGAGACCAAGGAAGAAAGTAAGCTCACCTACCATGCTCATCTCAAACTCACTTTTCATCTCCTCCTCAAAGTGGTGAACATGCTGGGAGCGCATGGATCCAAAGACTATGTCGTCCATATAGACTTGGGCAACCAAAATAGCACTGTCATCTCTCCTGAAGAACAACGTTATATCAATTCCCCCTCTCTTGAAGCCACGGGCTAAGAGATAGGAAGTAAGCCTCTCGTACCAAGCACGGGGTGCATTCTTCAAACCATACAAGGATTTCCTCAGATAGTAGACGTGCTTAGGTTCTTCAAACCCTTTTAGTTATTCCACGTAAACCTCTTCATGTAGAATGCCATTTAGACAGGCACTCTTGACATCCATATGATATAGCTTGAAGCGCAGATGACATGCGATGGCGAGTAGTAAGTGGACGGACTCAAGCCTCGCAATAGGAGCAAATGTCTCCCCAAAGTCTACACCCTCGGTGTGAAGCCTTGAGCGACCAACCTAGCCTTGTTTCTGATTATGATACCATTTTCATCCATTTTATTATTGAAAATCCACTGGGTACCTATCACATTCGTCTCACTAGGTCGGGGGACAAGTTCCTAGACATTATTCTTTTTAAACTGAAGCAACTCATCCTGTATCGCATATATCCAATGTTCATCCTTGAGTGTTTCTTTATGATTCTTGGGCTCAACTTTATATGTGTAGCATACATGGATAACAACATTCTTTAGTTGAGCATGAGTCTTGACCCCTAAAGTGGGATCGGCAACAATTGTAAAAGGATCATGACTCTTGTAAGCCTAAGCAGGTATGTCCCCTAGAACAGGAGAAAGGTCCACCCTGGGTATGGGAGACACAGTGGGATCATAAAAAAGGAGTGTGTCATCCTCACTCAAATGGGTGGAGCAACAGACGTCGATGGTTCGTCATCTTGTACAGTAACGTTTATTGACTCCATCACCTTAGAGCTTTTCAGGTTAAAAACCCGATACGCTCTACTATGTGATGAATATCCTAGTAGTATTCCCTAGTCACTTCAGGAGTCAAACTTTCCTAATTTCTCTCTATCCCATAGGTTGTATCATTTACTCCCAAATACACGTAAATATGGAAGGCTGGGCTTCTTTCTAGTCCACAATTCATAGGGCATTTTAAGTGTGTATGGACGAAGGTAAACCCTATTCACCATATGGCATGCAGTAGACACTGCCTCTACCCAAAATCTCCTAGAAACTTTATGACCTAAAAGCATAGATCTAGCCATTTCCTAAATTGTCCTGTTCTTTCCCTCAACAATCCTATTTTGCTGAGGAGTCTTCACAACAGAAAACTCATGTTTGATTCCTAGGCTATCACAGTAAAGATATGCTTTTTTCTTTGTAAATTCAGTACCATTATCACTATACATTCTATTAATAGTGACTCCGTGTTGGTTTTGCAGGATACGACATTTGGTAGATAAAAACTCTACGGCATCGGATTTCTCTCTCAGAAAACCTACAATCGAATATCTCGAGAAATCATCTACCATAACTAGGATGTACCTCTTACCACCCAAACTCTCTGTACGAGTAGGACCCATGAGATCCATGTGTATCAACTCAAGTACTCGTGAAGTGGTAATGGAATTCAACTTCCTGTGGGGGCCTATGAATTTGCTTTCCCAACTGACAGGGTTCACAAACTGTGGAAGTTGAATTTCCAAGTGTTGGTAAGCCACATAATAGGTACTCTTTAGCTAATCGTGTCAAATCTCTAAAGTTCACGTGACCTAGACGTTAGTGACGCGGATCCATAGGAGTGATCGTGGTGCAGTTGAATACAAGTGAGGACTTGGGCACAGTCCTATAGCAATTATCCTCTGTCCTCACCCCCTGCACCAAAACTTTATCGTCTTGATCATAGAAAATAAAAAGTTACCACCTCTTGGGTACCGGTCATATGAACAATAAGGGCCTTTTTGTCTTTCTTAGGTACCCAAGAGGTGGTAACCTTTTATTTACCCTTGTTGGTTTTATCCGGGATGCGGGAAGCATTAACTGATGACAAACAAATCCGTCAAAATTCCTCCATTAAACTCTATGATGTGGTGGCTAAAAACTCAACACGCTCTCTTAGACCGGTAAACTCAACACGCTCTCTCAGACTGGTAAACTCTCCAAGAAGTTTTGTATGAATCCTTAAAAATATGGATTCTTTTGATGTTTTTCCTGGGTATACACGTTATTTTCTGGGTTACATCATATATTATGATTCCCATATCCCAGATTTTATGGTAGGAGATAAATGTTAAAAGCGGCCATCCCTCATAGAGACGTTGACCAAATCTTTACAAACATATTTGATGATTTTCTTTCAATAAGATATTTTTCACAAAGATATATTGGTTCTGGTAACACTAGCAGTTCAAGATTTACATCTCCACTCATACAATTTATTCTGAGATGAGATATACAAGATTTACTCGAGTGATGGATTCTCTACGGCTGAGGTCATTTCCGATCTGTCATTTGAGGCTGTCATCCAGCCAATCTCCACCAACAGGTGATGTATATGCCTGCTATTGGGAACACGACCACACCGAGCAATAATCCCTCCTCCAGTTAACAATTGACCACATGTTGGGTGGTTTTTCTATATACATTTGCGAACCTATATAGAAAATATACAACCAAACCCAAGTTTCATCATCACTAACTCCGTCCTTGATGGCCGACTAACCCCCGTGCGAAGAAGAGTGCCTCAACTATGCTACCGGACCCCTCGTGGTCAGCAACCATCGGCCTCTTTGCCACGACCATCATCACCAACCCATGGAGGTAGCATCCAATTTAATGTCAGAAATCTAACTATCCACTGTTGGGTCTTCGACCTCAAAAAATTCATTCATCACAAAATAGAGGTTTGGTTCTTGGTAGAACTAATGCACTTGGATCAGCATGGTCGTCTCTTCGATCAAGCACCAGTAAATTTTCCCTACTCCGGTGACTCTTTGACCTGGAACTATCCTGGTCCACCCCTGCTGGTTGGCATTCGTTTGCAAAGAAGAGGACATCATCTATGATTGCCGAGAATCCCCCGATGGTCGGTGACCTGTTTGCAACTACAATTATCACACAGCGGCAATAAAAGATTAAAGCGCAGGGAAAAATTTCTCTGGGGCTGGTTTTCATTTGCAATGTCTTTCCTCTGTGTGGTTGGCATCCACGATGATGACAACCTGATAATAGATCTCCCCTATGACCTAAATATGCATCTGGCTGAGCACAACCAGTGATTCAAACCACCATGCAAGGTCGGCGAATAGTTTGCCACAGTTATGAGCTCGGACGAGATCACCGCGACAAAATCACTGGTCGGAGGCGAAGAAAATCACGTCCTTCAGTTCAACACGCCCTTTGCGTTGATTAACATAGACAAGATAACTTTGGGCCTGTGTTTCTGACCAATTTAACTTTACTAGAGCACAATTTGCATTGGCCCATCTCCCTACTTTATCTTACTTCACTATGTGGAAATAGAAATTTGAAACCATCTTACATTATGTGTTTGGAATTCACACAATTTTGCGAAAATTCTACACAAACCTATGTCTTATATTTGATATATATTTGACTAATTTTTGCACTTTTCGGTTCTCTCTGAAAAAGTTTTAAGGGACCATGTGATTTTATTATAATTGCTACAATGATTTTAATTGGCACTTTTATGTGACCTTATTACAAATTATTTTGTTCACATAAATAGTGGGGTGAACTAATAGAGGAGTCATGTCCATTATTCGAACATTTTAATTATCAATATTGTCATCTAGCTACAATAATTTAATCTCGCTAGAAGGAGATTATTGGTTATTTAGTTCAGTGCCGTCGGATGCTCGGGCACGGTTATCTCAGTGGGATTTTTATCATAAAAATCATTAGATCATTCATTACATTCATACACTACTATGAAATATTTTCCTTCGTAAATGGCCGAACGGATGCATATCATATATACTTTGCTGAACGAAACATTCTCATGATAACTTATATATGATTTAGCCTCAAAAGATGGTCGAGGAATTTATTAACTTCCACAGGTACAAGATTCAGTCCCAACGGATGCTCAACAACAATCTTAAACTCTTGGGAATCTTGTTAATACTTGAGAACATATCGTTCACCGTATTTACCAGGAACTATACAACTTTGCCCCGATGGACTAGCTGTGCACCAATTATTTTATTCATGCTCCAACGGATAGTTGAGCACATTACAGCACTTTAGACCCAACATATGCTTGGGAAAATCTATTATTACTCCGATTGATACTCGGGTTCTATGATTCTTAACCAGAAAGACGGTCAGGCACATTCAATATTCATCTCGGCAAATGATCAAAAAATATTCTCATGTATTTAGTCCCAAAGATATCTACCACACAAGTCTCATTTTATCGCCAATGGATGGTTGGTCAGGATAATTCTTATATTTAGTACAACCCCAATTGATGGATATGGACATTTATTTGTGCATTGTTCGTTTCTGTCTCATAATATTTTATTTCCTCACAAATTATGCTCACGATTTTTATCATCATAAATTTTTTAGCGGGGCTATCTATACTTTATACTTCACAATGGTCACTACACAATTTTTTTGTGAAAATAATTTTTTGAAACCAACTTATGATTGAGTATTTGCTTAAGAGTTATTTGCAGAAATTCCAAATTAACTCCTATCTCGTATATATTTGACAAATTTTGCATCTTTTATTCGACTTTATTATAATTATGTTGTTCCCATAAATAGTGTGGTGCACTTATAGAGCACTCATGTCATTTATTCGATCATTTAAGTTTCAATATTATCGTCTAGCTATTATTGGTTAAACCAATGGATGGTCGGTATAATATTTTTACTAATACATACCGTAGCCCCGACGGATGCTTGAGCGCGACCATCCTCGTGAGATTTTATCATAAAAATTATGGGATCATTCATTTGATTCATTCAATACTATGAATCCTTTCCTCGACATATGGTCGAGCAAATACACATCATATATTCCTTGACTTAATAAGCAAATCACATGATAATTTTTATTTGAGTTAGCTTCACCAGATGGTCGAGCAACTTATTAACTTCCACAGGTACAAGATTCAGTCCTGATGAATGCTTGTCCACAATCTTATGTTCTCAGAAATCTTATTAATTCTTGAGCACAGATCGCTTGGAACTGTACAACTTTGCCTCGACGGACTAGCCATGCACAATATATTTTATTAATGCTCCGAAGGATGGTCGAGCACGCTACAACACTTTGGACCTAACAAAGGCTTAGGCAAGATTATTTATTATAACCGACGAATGCTCAGGCGTTAATATTTCTTCAATTTCACTATTGATCATCTGTCTCTATAATTCTTAACCTAGAGGATGATCAAGCATATTCAAGGTTCATCTTGGCAAATGATCGGCAAAATATTTCTATATATTTAGTCTCGAAGATTTTCACCACACATGTTGCATTTTATCCCTAACAGATGGACCATTCATAGTAGCTACTCAATACTCTAAAAATTATCCTCAACTGATGCTTAGGCACTATTTATTATCTTTAAAATCCCCTGGCTGATGGTTGGCATTTATATTGTGTGATCACCATAGTTTAGCCCCAACGGATTGTTGGGCATTGTCATTATCATTATGATTCAACCCTAATTGATAATCTCGAAATCTATTTTTCACCGACATTGCAGGATTATTAATAATATTTGCTCGGTCCTTGATAATCTTACCTTGACGGATGCTCAGGCATCATTTATGTCATAAATGCTCCGACAGATTCTCGAGCATGGATCCTTCGCATCATCTACGAGATCCTTTGCAATTTTGCTTCGACGGACCCTCAGCTTCGATGGATAGTCTACATTATGTGATCATGTCTCAAGATCCAATCGACGGTTGGGCAATGCAATTCTTATTTTATTCAACCTCGACAAATGGGAAGTTGGGCAATCTGTATAACAAAGATCCAATAACACATAAAGCAGTATGGAGTGAAATGATCAAGTATATTTATCAATAAGAACGAATCCAACATGTAGGAAGTCACATATCTAGCAAGATCATAATTAATCATGGTTCCTAAGGATTGAAGTCGGACATCACTAGACTCCTCTTTGTCCACTCCTATCGATGATCTCATGGTTTATGGATGACTCGCGTCTCATCTCCTTCAATCCTCTTCGTGGCCTGCTGACCTAAGATTTTTTGTCCCTCCGACCAGCAAACTGGGGTTGTCATAACTAAGAGCCCAAACATCATTCTATGTCCAATCATCCTTGACCTGCGTCCAGGTATGCCCCTACTGGTTGACTCTTTTTCACATGTAATGAACAGAACGTTTCGAAAGAAAAACTAGACCACCCTGAATGTATCAGCAACATCGTTGGACAACCCATGGTGATCGAAGATGAAATTTTGCTTGTCGACGTCGAAAGGGCATCCTCAGCACTAAGATATCCACTCTAGAGGAACATCGTTTCTTGAATGCCATATCAAATTAACGCATTTCTGTACAAAAATGCTTTGAACTCATATCAATTTCTTCAGACGCACGAGCTATATGATGTTTTCTACAGCATCCTAGAACCACCATACATGGTCGGTGGACAAGTGTGCCCTGAGGAACGATAGATTACATGGAGCTATATGAGCAAGATAAACCTTAATTATATCCAGCTCTATGAATAATCAATGCGATATTCTTCAACATTATAAAGCCGCGAGGAACAGTTGAGCACACTTATTATCTCGGTTATTCAGATCAAGGACTCGATAGACGATCGGGCATTATCTTTGGTCAGTCTTCTCTTCACAAACCGATTGAAGGCTCCATGGCAACGATGAAACGTGATAGAATCACCGCAACATGTAAAGAAAAATTGAAGAGGCCAATTTAAAATGGTTGCCAACATGGTTAAGACTGGAATTAGTCTTTCTAATGACGATTAGGATTAAGCTTGATTTAATTACAACAACTATCTTTCTTGTTTCAATTAAATTAAGTAAGTTCTCAACCTTTGTCATCTCCAAACACAAATGGCCTCACGAGTTACCCCGGTAACAATAAAAGCCCTACGGGGGATCCCTAAGTAAAAATCTTACTCGGGTTGGTCGCCAACTATGTTGGTCAGTTAAAATCCTGAAGGGGTGGATGGCCCTTAGATCAGGTGCATTTTTTCCATAATCTTTTAGGCCTAAGTAAGTGTGACGAGATAACCTAAAAGGTAAAATAGACGGATATTTACATGCGAGGCATTACAAAATGGGAAAAGTGCAAACAAAATTTGTATTACATTGAATTATGGGAAAGGCCTAAGTATAATAATCGTACTGATTACATATCAAATATTCAAGACCTAATAAAGGGTCTTACCCCGACTAGGTACAGGCCCGAGCAAGGCTCGTCACATAGGCTTCTGATCGACCTCTCCAATTGGACCATACGAAAAACCTAATGCAAGGTCTTACCCCGACTAGGTACATGCCCGAGCATGGCTAGGCACATAGGCTTCTAGTGGGCCTCTCCAATTGGACCATATGAAAAACCTAATGCAGGGTCTTACCCCGACTAGGTACGTTCTCGAGCAAGGCTTGATGCATAGGCCTGTGGTCGACCTCACCAATTGGACCATATAAAATCAAAATACAGGGAGATGCTCTAAACTTGATGCACGATCGAGAAATCCTCAACAAACAAATTCTTAACAGGCTTGTGGTCGGCCTCACGAATTGGGCCATGCAATAAAACAAATCAATGAACTACGTTCAACCAGATCCCATAAGGGTACGTAGGTAGCTCGACACTCTCGAGTTCGGTTCCCATATCGATTGAACGTCTCTTAAATCAAGATAATCATTCATCTAAAAACTTATAAAGGAAATAAAATCAACCAAAGAAGTCTTAAAAGTTGAACGACAACTCAAAGAATGCCAGTCGAGTTCACATCGGCAACTACACACATTTAAATAGATTATGGAGCAGCTCCCAGCTCATCTCGGAATCAACTCAGTTGAACTGCGACCTGTGGGGATATTATGGGGGGAAAATAATCATGAATAATAGCACGACACGTGGCGAGCACCTCGGTCAAGATGGCGAGCAACAGACGCTCCACAAGATAAGGAAGACTAGAGTCCTTGATCAACTTGAAGACCGAGGAGCAGAATCTTAACCAAATGTAACCCTAATGTAACCCCTAAATCTACATAAAGGGGATGACCCCATTGTGAAATGGGGATGAGAGGCTAGAGAAGCACAATCATGTAAACTCTCTCATCATTTTAATGGAACACAACAGCAGCCCCGTGGACGTAGGCCATTGATGGTCGAACCACGTAAATATTTGTCTCTCTTTTATTTTTTATTATCGATGTGCAATAATTGTAATTCGTGGACATAGTCCATTGGTGGTCGAACAACGTAAATCATTGTCTCTCTTTTATTTATTATCATACATGCATCGTGGTGAATAAGCACCCCCCTACGGGTGAGTTTTTTTTGCTACCACACTATATATGTAGGATCATACAGTTCTGGTTATATAAGTAATGCTTGTTGATTACTTGTGTATGTAACAAATTTTATTAATGCATCCACGTATCTAAGTTTTTTTTAATTTGCCTTGAGATAATGTCGTTATCAGACACTACCCGACTTTAAAAAAAATGAAACTTACCCAACTACATGTGCATGTACCTTAAGCAACAACCTTCAACCTTCTTAAACCTTATGCATAGCCGGGTGTGGGGGTAAGTATTTTCTATTAAGCATGCAAGTGGATATCTCTAAATACATCGTTATCTCAGGTACAAAGCTAAAATGACTATACATATAAACATATATGTCTTGACCTTTATACACACACACACACACACACACACACACACACACTATTAGTTGACAGATATAACCCTCACAGTGGTGATCAAGAGTAAGGAATATTTTTCATCATGGCCTTTAACTAGTTGGATGGGTATTGGAAGTACAGTATACATGGAAAGGGGTGATTATGTTTACACACACACTATAAGCTGGCCAAGATATTATCAATAAATGGTGAAGCATGTTGGATGTTTGGGATCTTTATTATAGTGGTGGAGATAGGCTATGTACTTATGTGTGCAATTGTTAAAGATATTATGCAGCGGTGGTAGGTTAGTTAATGAGAATGGGTTATTGATGATGTGTCAGTTTTCTTTTACATTACATGTTGCACATGGGTTTTTATTAGGAATTTATAAATGGTTCTAAAGGCCCTCATCAGCACCATTTTAAACTTCAATGCTCAAATTCATCTATTCATGATAGGATTGATGGATTTTCAAAGTGTTCAATAACATTTAGTATCACACATCTAAGTTTTACAGATTCACAGGCTTAGATTTATAAATTTTGCATTTTCCTTATAATGTATATATCTTGATCTGAGAGGAATATAATATGAGAGTGCACATGTTAATATTAATGGATAATTTCTATAATGAAGTGTACAACACACGTAAGTCCAATTTTATATTATTAACCTAAACATGCCTCTAGGTGATAAAATAAACCATGCATTCAAAAGAGGAAAATTAAGGAAAAACCTATTTTGGGTAAAACCTTTTTTCAGCACTTTAGAGAGTTTACAAGACTATCGACTTATAGAAAACTTGATAACCGCCACAAGTATAATGCGTAGTGCCAAGAGAATCTCTAAAGGAAACTACTCAGTCTAGAGCAACCCACATGTGGCCTTCCATGCTCGGTATCCACCGATCAACCTTTGTCTTTAGCAGTGAATTCCCACGGGCATCACAATATCAGTCATAGAAATTCCTTCTCACTACACCAAAAATTCTAATGTGGCACACTTGGATAAGAAGAATTTGGCACGATTTAAAACGGTGCCAAAATCTGGCACGGTGTCTTAATAATCTGGCAGAGTTTTAAACAATTCCAGAATTTGGCATAGTTTTAAATTGAGCTAAGACTATATCAAAATTGGAAAAGTTAAGTAAGATAAGCCAATACTAAAAATAATATGAATTTTCATTTGAATCCATATACACTTTCACTGTGACACCCCGACTAATTAAATACCGGGTAGCTACTCCTTTATTAAATCAATACAAAATGCCAAGTTGGTTCAGTTAATAGCATCACTGTCGAAAACATTTTAATAATTACTAACCACCTAGTATTTAAAAAAGAAAGTTGCCAAATTTTAATTTAAGTCTGGTTAACATGCAGTAAAAGAATAATGAAAGAATAATAACCATTCACCATAACGAAGCAATAGAATAACCAACGAAATAATAAGTCCAGAGGAAAACTCCTCACAATAATCCCACAACTGAAAATAATATGACAAGTCTGAATCCTGAATTAATTACATGCCAGAAGTCTGAATAACTGAAATAAATGAAATGTCTCTGAAAGAAATGGGCGACATGCCCTACAACTGATAAGTGATGAATATAGAGTCAAGATAGATGAAGTGTCTACAAGCAAAGTCCTGTAACTTCCACAAACAGCTACAGCTCGTCACCTGAATGAGGATCCTAAGCATGGTGTCCTTGTGGCTGGGCACCAAAATGGTTTTTACAAAAATAGATTTGAAAGAAAATGGGTCAGAGCCCGAAAGTGGAAATCATTTTAAAAACAGCATGTGTTTTAATAACATTATAACATTAAATGCAAAATACATGTTAGGACGTGCACTCACATGAAATTCTCACCTCTCGACTACACGTGCACTCCTAACGTACCATACCCATCTAAATGACATACATATCTAACCAAACCGTGATAAGTTCTACCCCTTACTACACGATTTCCATATTACATTCTAGCTTTATCAATTAAATAGAGGGCTTTACTTAAAATCATATTTTCAATTAGTAATACAATTCACTATCGATTAACCCGTTAGGTTTTCTCAAAACATTACCGTAATTATATTCACATTATCAACATGAAAGTTCTCATTAATTAAGTGTATATTATTCACGTCATAAATATACAATACAAGCACCCAGAGACTAAGCTGCGGTGCACACATACTCTGCTATCCATCCCGGTACATCACGTACATAAGGATCACGCCTTCCGAATCTCTCAGGAATCATTCTCAGATAACAACAATCACAAATAATGGAGGCGAACACAGTCACATCACATGGGTCACGCACATACCTGCACTCCCACGATCAGCAGACTTATTAACATCCCAATAAGTCCTTCTCTGACCTATGTTCATCGAGGTACCAGTCTAAATCTGGTCAACACAAGGATTAGAGGGCCCTAAACGAACGTAAACCTCCCGTGATAGCAAGTATGGTAGGTATGTCATACACATAAAATCAATACATATACTAAGTATGCACACATCTTAGTAACCCATAATTTATTTGTAGTACACATCTCATTCTCGTACCGACATATAATGCTACACAATTTATATGTTCCCGGTTAATATAATTATTTAGGCCGTCAATAGTTCTCGCATCGTAATAGACACTCACGTCCTAATTCATAATTTCCCTTAGGTTCAAACTACACTTCTAGGTTTTACTTCTCATTATATCCCAAATATCCCAAATATATCAATTAATCCACAGGGGAGTGTTATCTCTACATATAAACAAGGTTACGGAACACTCGGGATCAAAACAGGCTGAAAAGCCTAAACTGTCAGCTCGTTAGAAGTCTCGTTCGAACGAGGTTGTTCGAATGAGAGTTCGTTCGAACGAACTGGGACTTCTAACGAGATCTCATTCGAACGAAAGTCATCGAACGAACATCCCTCTTGTTAGAAGTCAAACTGTCAACTCGTTAGAAGCTCGTTCGAACGAGCTCGTTCGAACGACCTGGGCTGGTCTTCTAACGAGTGGTCAGATTCGAGCCCAGATTTTTCTTAACTCGTTTTTCCATCTTTTCTTCCACTCTAATCTCATCTAAACATCAATACAACAATTTTTCAAGGTTTCTAATCGTTCCTAAACATACTTAGGTCATATACTAACGTATTTTGCGGGATTAATTCATCCTAAATCTCATCGACATATCAAATCTCTACATCTTTTTCCCCAATCTCAAGAACATGAACCCTAGAAATTAAATTCATCCATATACATAAATAAATCCATTTTATGGTATAAAAGATGTATTTTTCTCTGACTAATCATCCTAACATTGTTCTACATGCAATCTCCTCATAAATTATAAATCTCTATATCCAATTCAATGGGTTTTTAACATTCTCCAAGATCAATGAAATTTTATACATTTCCTACGCATGGAAGAAGCATTATTTGCAAGATATGTAATTAAACCACTTGCCTTATGTGTATCTCTAATTTTAATGTTGAAGATTGAATCGTTTTCTCTCTCTCTCTGCAGAATTTCTCCTCTCTCTCTCTCCAAGCTTTTCTTCTCCAAAGTGGCAATGGTGGCTAGGGTTTTTGCCTTAGGAACTTTTGGGACTAATTTCAATAACCTCCGTAGCCCATTATGTTATAAGTGGGTTTAGTGGGTAATTGCCAAATAATATATTAATTCCTAATTTTTGTGGGTTTTAATTCCCAAAAATCCAAAATTACCAAACTACCCTTATACGTTGCCGGCATGGCCTAAAAATGCCTCGAAACCCAAACTAAACCCCCGGCTAGTGTTTTCTGACTATTTTGACCCTTCCAGACGCGTTGGCGCACTCAAAACGACCATACGGTTAATAGAAATAAAATTTACTTTTTAATTAAAATAAATATATTCCTGACGCGACTGTCACACGCGTCTCAACAAAATTTCCCAAATTGCCGTATTTCAAATTCACGACAAGTTTCACAGTTCAATATTCATATATAGCCATATATACTCATTAATATCACATACCAACTCGCATCTCGCTAGTATTTTTATCCGTATTAATTCCCAATTAATACACATTTAATTCAATTAATCCCATAAATAAATATCACAAAAATACGGGGTATTACATTCACCCCGTTCCTTCTCCCGCTCACTCTCTTACAATTTCGACTCTCTCTCCCAACACAGTAAGCCCTTACCTCTTCCTTTCTATTTTGGGTTCCCCAAGTGATGGAGAGTCAATCAATCTAACTTAAATCAACCCAATTAACCTAACCTAAATCTCTCTCTTCACGCTACCCGGTGCTACCTCTCCCTGCGCTACACAGATCGGTGAACCACCACCACCATCTTCATCCACAACCCACCACCATCTTCGCACAACATAGATCGAGGAACCTCTGCTCGTTGCTCACTGCTAACATTTCGCCCAGGTACATCGTAACCCTAACGCACGTGTTTCACTTGACATATAGTCTTTCTCTCTCCCCCCCCCCCCCTCTCTCCCTCTCTCTCTATCTCTCTCGATAGGGGTACATTTTATATTTATGTGATTTTGGCTTTATGAGGTTTATTATTGAATCATTTTGTTTTTTTTCTATGCAGAGAATACATACAACCACCCACCTCTCCTACATGGTTCAACACCTTTGTTCAGTGTTGGAAGTGACTTTTATTCAGTGTTGGAAGTGTTATAGCATAACAATTTTGCATGGTATGTTTTTTTATTTTTTTCATATTAGAAATGCATTTAATATTCTGTGAATGGTTTGAATAATTACTCAATGGAGTTTTTCTTTCAATGATGGAACTATGTTTAATACTCTTATTATGTGAATATTAACTTTTTGTACTTTCAAATGATGAAAAAACAAAGGTGTCTGGTACTTGCATTTATTAAAATACAAAGCTTCTTCTTTTAATTATTTTTTTGGGTATGACGTTATGACCAAGGTAGAGCACAAGTATCTATTGACTATTTTTTTTTATTTTTTCTGTTTAAAATGAAATTAAAACTCCCATGCAATTAAAACTCCCGAACTAGCCCCCAAACGATCCCGTAAGAGGCATGAACACCTCGTACGGGATCAATATAACTTGTAGAAACTGATCGCGTAGTCACGGGTCACCCGATTTGAGAAAATGATGATAATTTGAAAATATCTAGATTATGCTTAAAAATAAATCGTTATAGGGTGAAAACCCAAACTAGCCCTCAAACGGTTCCGAAAGAGGCATGAACACCTTGCACGAGACTAATGTAACTTGTAGGAACTACTCGCGGAGTCACGGGTCTCCTAGTTTGAGAATATGCTAAAAATTTGAAAATATCTAGATTATGCTAAAAAATAAGTCGTTAAAGGGTGAATACCCAAACTAGCCCCCAAACGGTCCCTTAAGAGGCATGAACACCTCGCACTGGACCAACGTAACTTGTAGGAATTGATCGCATCATCACGGGTCTCCAGGTTTGAGAATATGATGATAATTTGAAAATATCAAGATTATGCTTAAAAACAAGCCGTTAGAGGTGAAAACCCAAACTAGCCCCCCAAACAATCATATAAGAGGCATGGACACCTCACACGGGGCCAACATAACTTGTAGTAACTGATCGTGTAGTCAGGAGTCTTTAGATTTGAGAATATGATAATAATTTAAAAATATTTATATTATGCTTAAAAACATGTCGTTTGAGGGTAAAATCTCAAACCACTCCTCAAACGGTCCCGTAAGAGCCATGAACACCTCGTAGGGACCAACGTAACTAGTAGAAACTAACCGCGTAGTCACGAGTCTCCTGATTTATAAATAAGATGATAATTTGAAAATATCTAGATTATGCTTAAAAATAAGTCGTTAAAGGGTGAAAATCCAAACTAGCCCTCAAATGGCCCCTGTAAGAGGCATGAACACCTCGCATGGGACCAATGTAACTTGTAGGAACTGATTGCATAGTCATGGATCTCTCGGTTTGAGAATCTGATGATTCTTTGAAAATATATAGTTTATGCTTAAAAACAAGCCGTTAAAGGGTGAAAACCCAAACTAGCCCTCAAACGGTCCCGTAAAAGGCATGAACACCTCGCACGGGAACTGATCGAGTAGTCATGGGTCTCTCGATTTAAGAATATGATGACGATTTGAAAATATCTACATTATGCTTAAAAACAAGCCGTTAAAGGGTGAAAATACAAACTAGCCCCCAAATGGCCCCGTAAGCGGCATGATCACCTCATAGGGGACCAATGTAACTTATAGGAACTGATTGCGTAGTCACGTCTCCCTGTTTAGGAGTATAATGATAATTTGAAAATATTGAGATTATTCTTAAAATAAGCCGTTATAGTGTGAAAACTCAAACTAGGCCCCAAACGGATCAGTAAGAGGCATGGACACCTCGCATGGGACAAACGTAACTTGTAGGAACTGATCGCGTAGTCACGGGCCTCCCGATTTGAGAATATGATGATAATTTGAAAATATTTTAATTATGCTTAAAAACATGCCGTTTGAGGGTAAAAACTCAAACCACTCCTCAAACGGCCCCGTGGGAGGAACTAACACCTTGCATGAGATTAATGTAACTCGTGAGAGCTGACCGCGTAGTCACGGGTCTCCTAATTTGAGAATATGACGATAATTTGAAAATTTCTAGATTATGCTTGAAAATAAACCGTGAAAGGGTGAAAACCCAAACTAGCCCCAAATGGCCTCTTAAAAAGCATGAACACCTTGCACGGGACCAATGTAACTTGTAGGAAATGACCGCGTAGTCATGGGTCTCTCAGTTTGAGAATATGACGATAATTTAAAAATATTTAGATTATGTTAAAAACATGTCGTTTTAGGGTGGAAACTCAAACCAGTCCTCAAATGGCTCTGTAAGAGGCACTGAAACCTCACATGGGACTAATGTAACTTGTGGGAGCTGACTGCGTAGTCACCGGTATCCTGATTTGAGAATATGACGATAATGTGAAAATATCTAGATTTTGCTTAAAAATAAGCCGTTAAAGGGTGAAAACTCAAACTATCCCCCAAACGGTCCCGTAAGAGGCATGGACACTTTGCACGGGACCAAGGTAACTTGTAGGTATTGACCACGTAGTCACGGGTCTCTCAGTTTGAGAATCTAACGATAATTTTAAAATATATAGCTTATGCTTAAAAACAAGCCGTTAAAGGGTGAAAATCCAAACTAACCCTCAAACGGTCCCGTAAGAGGCATGGACACCTCGCATGGGACTAATGTAACTCGTAGGAGCTGACCACGTAGTCATAAGACTTTCGATTTCAGAATATAATATAATGGTAACTCGTATTTGCAATTTTTCAGCTTGAATAAGATTTTTTTTAAAATTACTTAGCTACTAATACCATCTCTTTTTGTATCCAATTTTTTTGCAAGATAATTTTTATCGTTAGCTTTTATCCACGTGGAACACATGAAGAAGTCAATGGTTTACGACAAGGGGATTATTTGTTTAATGTCGTTAATATTCAAGATTTCTTTTTTGTTATGGTCGTTCGGGATTTTGTAGTTTTTGGTAACTTTTATTATCGTGCGGGGTTCTGTAATTTTATTATTATATTTTATGGCCTTACGGGGTTTACATTACACAGGTTTTAGAATGTCCAGAAAATAGAGGAAACGCTGTCCAATTTTTTTTTGTCCGTGAACTATTAAGACTTGTAATATTTTGAAGTTTGTATGTACATTAGTTTATAAAAAACTTGCGAGATTCGCAATTTGTGAATTTTCTTGTTTTCAAATAATTTTTTTTTTCTTTGATCCAAAAATTTGGCATAGTTCAAACAGTGCCAAAAGTGTATCAAAATTTGGCACGGTTTTGAACTGTGTCAAAAGTGTACCAAAATGTACTCAATCTGGCACAGTTATAAACTATACCCAAAGTGTTCTAGAAATATCAATCTGGAACGGTTTAAAACTGATCCAAAAGGGTTCCTATTTGGCCAAATCTGGCACACTTTTAAACTGTGCCAGAAAAAAATGTTCCTTTTGGAACACCTGATTCTGAATCAGTTCAAAATCGTGATAGATTTGATTTGGCACAGTTTTAAACCGTTCCAGATTGATTTTTTTGGTGTAGTGTCTCCCCAAAGGTGTATGAAAGAATAAAAAACTTTTTGAGTTTAAACGAATTCCCAAAACTACATATTCATGATGTTTGTTTGTGAATTAAATAGTATTTTTGCAACACCAAAAGTGAAGAAATTTTACAAAAGTTATTCAAAAAAATCTGGCAAAAGTCTTAACAAAATCAAACACAAAACATGTATTTATAGTACGTTCACAAATTTCGAGGTGGTGGCATCGTTCCAACGAAAATACGTTGTCGTTCTAATGAGATCTTAATCTCGTTTGAACGAGAAGTGTCTTATTTCTAATGACATAAAAAAGATTTAGAAAATAAACCCTCGATCAAACCTCGTTTGAAAAAAAAAATTAATGACCATGCTAACGAAGTGGTAACCTTATTTGAACAAGATATCGTTTGAACGAGATTTTAAAAAAAATCTATTTTCGAACTAAAAAAACTGCTCCTCTTTTTGGGTAAAAATAAAACATCTAAAAATAAATTCTATAAATTGATTTAAACTCTAAATTGTTTTATACCTTTACGGGATGTCGAGAAGTCTTCAAACATGGAAATGCTTGAGTTCGGTTTGTCATGATCGTGCGTGAAGATTTGTAACGGGATATGCCAAACTAGTCTAAAACTATGTTATGAACAATGTTAGAAAACAATTTCTTATAATGCTCCCCCTTTGGATATTATTGTACAAAACAAACAAACATAATCGAACACCAAGTTAAAATAAAAATCTCCTATGAAAAAAATCCTAACACCTTTCTTAACCCTAAAACGGAATGGCATAAGTTTCTGTGTCGTCAAACATCTTCTTCTTCCCTTTTGGAAAACTTTGTCTTCATTCGATGTGTCTTGATTTCATCTTTAAGTACCTACACACATGAAACAAAACATATACCTCTTGACGCCTCGATTTTGAGATAAAGTAATCCCTAGAACGTAATCAAACTCATAAATAAATTTTCCTGTTAAATAAAACTCTATAAATATAACTCTCACCTTTTAATTTGATCTCTCCCTTTGTTTTTATCTAAAATAGACAAAGAAGTAGAAACATTGGCACGAAATATTAAGCATCATGTAGACGATAATATGTCACCACAAAAGAAATAAATCGATAATGTTTAATGATCATCTCAAAGGCAAAAAGAACTGACTATTTTTGAAAATTTTCAATTTAGAAAAAACATAATTTCACAAATACAACATACAATAGCATATATAATATATGCATAATATATCAAAAAGAATTCAGCACACATATATAGGTATAAACGACCACAAAACATATAACCTTACACATTAGCATAGTATCGATGTGTCCAAACATCTGGGATGGATTGAATAGGTGTGAACTAAACACAAATGAATTATAACCCAAAAACATAAATACGTTCAAGAAGTTTTAATTGATCACTAAATGTTATCAAACTAAGCTTTAGGCTCAGGTGACAAATAAAGTTGAGCTTGGTGAACAAAACAAGCGCAATGCACATAAGCCTAGATTATTGATGATTCTACAAATCAATAGAGCCATGATAAAATAAGCATAACTAGGGATTATTGTGAAAACCCATTGATCTTCAACTAAACATATATCATAGTTCCTATTCTTTTATTTTCTTTTTTGTGGAAGGGAATTCTTTTTGAATGGTCAATTAAACTAAACTATGTTGACCATTTTTTGGTGAATTTTTGCTCGTTTTATTGCCTTAAGTTTTTCTTGGGCTCTTTTCAAAGGGTTACTTTCACGCAAACTCAATTTGTCTTTCACAACCCTTTCCTGTGTACACTCATTTTTTCCAATAATAAACAAATAAATATCCTCATAGGCAACGGTTCTTACATGACCAAATCCCCCATAGTCATATAAACATGTTGATGACAAAATTGATGGGAGAACATATCACCAAGCTCAAATATACATAGTGAAGTAAACAATCCATGAACTCATGCGTGTGTGTGCGAAGACATATACAAAGTCGAATATGTAAAGCAAATTAAGTTCAAAACAACTCCATGAATATGGTTAAGATCAATCTAAGCATCTAAAGTCATAACCAAATGTCCTAGCCAGATGGAAATTGCAGAGTGAATTGGATTCAAACACACTAATATGCCATAATAAATGTGTAAAACTAAAATACGCACAAAAAAATCATTTAATATTTTTCAAAAATATTACCAAAATAAAATCATTTTGTATTTTTCAAATATGACTCAAGAAAAAAAATAATAATTCAAAAGATAAACATGTCATAACAATAGCAAACATATTTCATGAAGTATAACTAGAGTTTGACAAACAAAATCATGCAAGCAATCATCTATAAGATATAGAAAAAGAGAAGAATCATGTGGAAGCATGTAAGAATCAACAAGTTTAACACACTACACCAAATCCGCCTAATTGTCACGGTCATTGACCTTGACAAGTTCAACTTGTCAAAATTAATGACCGTGACAATTTGGGGCGAGACAACTTTTTTTGTCACGGTCATTGACCGTGACAAGTTACTTAGAATTGTCACGGTCCCTGACCGTGACACGTTTAGTCACGGTTGATAACCCTAACAAAGCCTTGACCCTTTTAAAAAAAATTCTCACGGTCATTGACCGTGACAATTTTGGCCAGAATTTAAAAAAAATCTACTGGGCAGTATGGCCACTACCACTGCCCAGTAGTATATTTGTACCTGTTATAGCAACGTTGTACCTGTTCAAACATCATATATCCAAATAAACTAGAGATAATGAAAATATACATTCAAAGTAGAAACTATTTAAGAAGAAACCACATCACCATCAATTATCTCAAATCTACAAACTATTTAGCCGGAAAAGAGATTTTGTACCGCGACGCTCGGGGACACCTCCTTATCCTTCCATTCTCGTCCAAAGAGCCACATAAGTATCGAGCCTATGTGGCCTACCCCCAGGTCTACTCCCTGTTCCCTGAAATAAAATAAAGTAAAATTAGTATCCGCTAACATGAAATATAAATCTAAATCGAAATTGAAATCGAAATTGAAATATTCATATAAATATAAATATACATACATTACCTATAGTTCCACCCAAATAGCTAACTTGAGCTCATATGTCACCTCCTTCCAACTAATGTACCCCGGGAAATCGTGTCAAATCTAATTTCCTTCATATCTGAACACTAAGAAATTCCATAATCCTATGGATTTATGCTCTGCAAATTCCTTCCAGCCGCTGTGTAGCCAAAAATCACCAGTCGAAGTTGTCAATTCCACCTTCCATATTTTCCCATGTTTTGCTAGAGGTTCCAATTGGTGGAATTGACAACTTCAACTGGTGATGTTTGGCTACACAACGATTGGGAGGAATTTGCAAAGCATCACTCCATAGGATTATGGCATTTCTTAGTGTTCGGATAGACGAAGAAATTCAGTCTCCTCTCCACAAATAGGACACCCCAAATAACTATGTACTAATCACCTATTAAAGGTAAGAAGCGTATATTCTTGGATTAGTATAAACAAAACTTAGATGTAGTTGGAATATTTATGTATTAATCTCCTCTCCACACACACACTACACGAGTGAAAATGATAAAGTGCAAATTAATTAAAAGCATTAAAAATGGATGTTTCAGTACAAATTGGAATATTTATTACAAATTGAAATATTGTTTCAAATTCGGGTTATCATAAAAAATGGATTGATATTCCGTAGGAGCAGCCAAGTCATCCACACTACTATTTAGACGCTTTGGAACGTGTTGGAAAATTGACCATGGCTCGTTGTTGATATACTCCGAGTAAAACACTTGCTTAACCTTTTAAAATGCACAAACAAATGGCTCATCGCTCACGTGGTCGTTGCTCTTCAACTTGGACAAGTCAACCATGATCAAATTGGTGACAGGATCAACTTTACAAGCATTTTTATCCTCAACTCTTACCCAGTCACAGTAAAATACAACCTTTTTTAAGCTTACATAATCCAATTCAAATATATTTCGGATTACACCATAGTAAGTTATTTCAGCTTCAACGAGGTTTTTATCTTTTGCGCTCGCTTGAAAGAAAGTAAGTGCCTTGTATGAAATTCTCGAGTTCTGTACATTTGTACGTTCCTCGTACACTTTAGCGCTGAAAATGTAACCGTTCAATCGATACTTTTTGTACTCTTGTGCCACGAACAAGGGTGCAGTGGCTAGACGAGCAAGCCTTGATGTCGCATCACCCGTCTTTAGGAGCTGAGAATATAGATAAATTAATTATATTAGTGGTAAAATTTGAGTGTAATGTAACGTTATATAACGACTATTTTCATTATAATTACCTCTTGTGTCAACCACAACCTAAATTCGTTGTCTGATTTTACCATTGTTTTTCGTCTTTTATTGTTCTCACAGGCTTCATATTTTTCGCATATTACAAAATTAATCATGTATAAAATAATCTAAAATAATGTTAAACATTATAATAATCAAAACTTACTTTTCCCATTCTTCGACATCTTCATGTGTATCAAATAGATAACGTGTGTCAATTTATAATAGAAATTTCTATTTCCTCCATCTCCTCTAAAGGGTGAGTGGTCCTATCCCATTCAAGACCGCATTTTTCTGTAATATACTTAACAACTCATGCACATTGTTACGAATTGAAAAAAATTCGACAGCATATCCGCGTAGTTCTCCAAGTACACGACGTAGATTGACAAGTGTGAGTGTTATTTCAATTGATAAATTGAAATAACAGTCACACTTGTCAATCTAGTATGTACCCAGAGAACATTAAGATATGACTGCAGAACTTCCTCCAAAAGTAATAACTTT
Source organism: Sambucus nigra (assembly GCA_949130495.1). Classification (NCBI taxonomy): domain Eukaryota; kingdom Viridiplantae; phylum Streptophyta; class Magnoliopsida; order Dipsacales; family Adoxaceae; genus Sambucus; species Sambucus nigra. The sequence goes on from OX422213.1 coordinate 293,923,430, forward strand.
AAGCCACTAAGAATATTATACATAAATTATACATTCTCAAACCGTCCAAACGGGACAATTCGAGAGATCTCATTACAGGGGTAATGACTCTCGAACGAGTCTAAGGGCTATTGAATGCGTATGCATAAGAACTAGAAGGCTAGTATCTATGCGCACTGTATTTAATTTCAAGTATGTTTCATTTAATTATCATACTATATATATATATATATATATATTGTTCGATATACAAAGTAATTTTCAAAAAGAGATGAAAAATCCCACCCCCATATGGACAATAATCCAGTGGTCATGCCACTTTTAAAACTAACCAACCCAACATTTACTAAACAAAATAATCCAACAACAATGTCAACAACCAATGTGTATCCCGTACTCCTTCTAATTCTTATACTCAATTAATTCATTTCATCAATTAAACTAACAATTAAAGTATACAATTATTAATTTACTAATTTACAATGACGGGCAATCCTACTTTCATATGAAATGGGCACTAATTATTAATTTGCTTTCATCTAAAACTATACAATTAAAATTATAATTAAAGGTATACAATTTATTAATTAAAGCTATACAATTGTTAAGATTGCCCCACCACACACACACACACACCCCACCACCACAACCCCACCCCCTGCCCCTCCCCCGCCACACACACACACACACACAACTGCACACACGCACATACCCCACCCCACCCCCACCCCACCTCACCCCTTACCCCCCTCCCCCACCCCTTGCCCTCCTCCCCCCACCCCCACCACACCTGCACACACACACACATGTACACACACAACCCACCACACCCCCACCACCCCTGCCCCCTCCCCCACCACACACCACCACACACATATAGACACACACATACACACACATATACACATACATATACAGACATATATATACACACATACACACACATATAGAAATGAAAGAGAAAGAGAGGAAAAAAACATACCTTAGAGAGAGAGAGAGGGAAAATAAAATAACGGTGGGAGAAAAGAAGCCTAGGGCTTTTTTTACTGAAGACATTGTCACGGTCGTGTCACGGTCCTTGACCGTGACAATTATTTTAAGAATTGTCACGATCATTGACCGTGATATGTCCGTGATAACTACATTTGTCACGAACTTGTCACGATCATTGAGCGTGAAAATTCTTTGTCATGGTCTTGTCACGGTCAATGACCGTGACACAAAATACGTGTTTGTTGTCACGGTCAATGACTATGACAAGGGTGGCCGGCTGAAAGGTGACATTTTGGCCATTTTGGTGTAGTGACATCTAGCTCCTCCAAAATCTATTTTCTAACCCAAATAGGTGTGTACTTAATGCTTCGGGATTAGGGAACCAAGGGAATACTAAACTTCAAGTTCCTAGGACCTCTTCGAAGATTATAATTTTTTTCCCTAAGGTGACCTTTCCTATCACAATGCGAATATGTATAAATGTGAGTATTTTTACCTTTGGGTTAAGCTTTTCTAACATTCTTGGATGCGGTTGACCCTATAAAAGAAACATTGGTCTTTGTCTTAACATTGGAATCACTAGAAACATGTGAGCCAAAGCTATTACTACTAAAACTACTAGTGTCTTTTAAATCATCTTTTAACATCAAAATTTTAGACTCAAGCAAAAAATTTGACTGCTCAAGTTTTAAGGACTCCTTCTTTAAACTTTCAATCATCCTTAGAAGGTTATCTCGCTCCCCCTCAATGAAAGAAAACTTATCCCTTAGAGTCCTCTCGCGAGCCTTAAAATCATTAATCAAAATACTATCCTCTGTGGTATATACATTAATACACAAATTTATCAAGTCCTCAAATTCTTATTCTAAAAATCCTTTTCTTGGAAAATTCTAATTTTTTAAACTCATGGTCCGTATCCACAAGATTCTCACCACATAAATCTCTTTGATTTTGAACAATTTGCAAAAGATCCATAGTGGATTTAAAATGAAAATTTTCTTGTACAAGAGTTTCAATTCTTTTAGATAACTTCAAATTCTTACGATTTAAGTCATCAAAACTTTGGGTATCGATCGGGAGAAAAACTAAACTACCTAAAAATCACTAATCAAGGATCTAACACAATAACTTAGTGCTACCCGCTCTGATACCAATTTGAGAGTGCGCCATCTCGATCTTAATGGATAGTTTATATAATTAAGTGTCCAACACACACAAATCCAAATTTTATCTTATTAACCTTAACATCAATCTAGGTGATAAAGATAATAAAATAGACCATACATTCGACAGAGGCAAATTATGGAAAAAAACCATTTCGGGTAAAACTTTTTTTCAGCAGTTTAGAGAGTTTACAAGACTATTGACTTATATACCACTTGATAACTGACACAGGTATAATGCGGAGTGCCTTCACAAATATCTAAAGGAAACTACTCAGTCCAGAGTAGCCCCACGTGGCCTTCCACGCTCGGTATCCACCGATCAGCCGTTCTCTTAAATAATGAATTCCCATGGGTATCACAAGATCTGCCGTGGAGTTTCCTTCTCCATGAAGGTGTATGAAATATTACAAAACTTTCTAAGGTTTAAAGGAATTCACATAACTAAATATTCAGGATGTTTGTTTATGAATTAAACAGCGTCATTGTAACATAAAAGGTGAATAACTTTCACAAAAGTTACGCTGAAATGAATTTAGAAAAAAGTTTTAATGAAATCAAACACAAAATAGGTATTTATTAGACGTTCACATATTTCGAGGCATTGTCATCATTTTAAAAAAAAAAACTACAACGTCGTTCTAACAGGATCTTCATCTCATTCGAACGAGATAGGTCTCGTTTCTAACAACATAAAAAAAACTTAGACAGTAAACCCTCGATCAAAGCTCATTTGAAAAATATTTTGAACGACCATGATAATGAAGTGGCATTCTCGTTTCAATGAGATATTATTTGAACGAGATTTAACAAAAAGTCTCTTCGAAAAAAAAAAACTCCTGTTCGTTTTTGGTAAAAAATAAAACATCCCAAAAATAAATTTTGTAAATTGATTTAAAGTATAAATTTTTAATACCTTTTTGGGATGTCAGGAAGACTTCAAACTTCGAGATGCTTGAGTTTGGTTCGTCTTGATGGTGTGTGACAATTTGTAATGGGATATTCCAAACTAGTCTAAAACTATGTTATGAATAATGTTATAAAAATAGTTCTTACAAGTCCCCCCCTATGGCTATTCCGATACAAAACAAACAAACATAGTCGAACACCAAATTAAAACCAAAATCTCCTATTGCAAAAATCCTAACACCTTTCCTAACCCTAGAACGGAGTGACATAAGTCTCCTTGTCTTCAAATTTATTCTTTTTCCCTTTTGGAAAACTTTCTCTTCATCCGGTGTGTTATGATTTCGTCTTAAGTACCTACACACATGAGACAAAACATATACCTTGTGATACATTGAGTTTGAGATAAAGTAATCCCTAGAACGTAATCAAACTGATAAATAAATTTTCTCCCATAATTGAAACTCTGTAAATATAATCCTCACTTTTTAATTTCCTATCCCCTTTGTTTTCATCCAAAATAGACAAAGAAGTAAAAACAAAGGCATGAAATACTAAGCCTCGCGTAGAAGATAATATATCATCATAAAAATATATAAATAAAGCATGGGCAATGATCTTCTCTAAGGTAAACATAAACGATAATTTTTGAAAAATTTTCAATTTTCAAAAAAATAATTTCACCACATACATAGGTATAAACGACCACAAAACACATAAGCTTTAAATACTAGCATAGTATCGATGTGTCCAAACATGTGGGATGGAATGAATGGGTGTGAACTAGACATACATGAATTATAACCCAAATAATTAAATATGTTTAAGAACCTCTAATTAACCACAAAACTTTATCAAACTAAGCTTTAGCCTCAAGTGACAAATAACGTTGAACTTAATCAACAAAACAAGCACAATGCACACAAGCCTAGATTATTGATGATTCTACAAATCAATAGCGTCATGACAAAATAAGTATAACTAGGTATCATTGTGAAAAATCGTTGATCTTCAACTAAGCTCCCTTAAAAGGTAAACATATATCATATTTTCTATTACTTTATTTTCTTTTCTTTGGAAGTGAATTCTTTTTGAATGATAAATGAAAAAAACTATGTTGTCCCCTTTTTGGCAATTTTTTGCTCTTTTATTACCTTAATTTTTTCTTGAGCTCTTTTCAAATAGTGGTTTGTACGCACAGTCAACTTGTCTTTTGCAGCCTTTTCCCGTGTGCACACATTTTTTTTAATAATAAATAAATAAATATCCTCACATGCAATGGATCTTACATGCACAAATCCCCCATAGTTACATGTGACACCCCGACTAATTAAATACAGGGTAGCTACTCCTTTATTAAATTAAATCAAAACGCCAAGTTGGCTCAGTTAATAGCATCACTGTCGAAAACATTTTATTATTACTAACCACCTAGTATTTAAAAAGTAAGTTGCCAAATTTTAATTAAAGTCTAATTAACATGCAACAAGTGTAAAGAAGAATAAAACACCATTCACCATAATGAAGTAAATAGAATAACCGTCACATGATATAAATAAATCTGGAGGAAAAACTCCTCATAACACAATCCCACAACTGAAGTAAATACCGAAATACTGAATACTGAAAGAATACATGCCAAAGTCTGAAAAACTGAAATGGAAATATATCTAATAGAATTTGGGCAACATGCCCTACAACTGAGGAATACTGAATAAGGAATCCAAATGATATAAGCGTATAAAAGAAAATCCCTTTAGCTTCCACAAGCAGCTACAGCTCGTCATAAGAATGAGAATCCTATGCATGGTGACCTTGTGGCTGGGCACCTAAAATGGTTTTACAAAAAGATAGATTTGAAAGCAAACGGGTCAGAGCCCGAATGTGGAGATATTTTAAAAACCTGCAAGTGCTTTAAAAACATTTAAAACAGTATGCAAAGTACATGTTAGGACGTGCTCTCACATGATATACTCACCTCTCGTCTAACTGTTCACTCCTAACGTTCCTGTACCCATTCATGTGTTATCTCATAACTATCTAAAGAGTTTCTAACACTACTACTCGGTTCACGTTTATTTACCAACCTTAACAATTGAATAGAGAGTTCTACGTTAATTCCCGAATTCCCAATCATTAACAAAACCATTTATTGATAAAAGTTCCCTTTTTATCTTTTCAAAACATTACCATAATTATACTCACAATTTAACATAGTAAATTCCTTCTCATATAACCGTATATTTTCACATCTTAATTATACAATACAGGCACCCAAGGCTAAGCTACGGTGCACACATACTCTGCTATCCATCCCGGTACATCACGTACATAAGGATTACAAATTCCGAATCTCTCAGGAATTGTTGGAATAAACACCACACATAAAAATGGAGGCGAACATAATTCAATCATATCCATGGTCACGTACATACCTACGCTCCATAGTCAGCTGGCTCATTAACTTACAAATAAGTCGTTCGTTTGAATTATGTCCTCGAGGTACCTATCTAAATCCGGGCACACAAGGATAAGAAGGCCCTAAGCGAGCGTAACCTCCCGTGATAGCAAGTATGGTAGGTATGTCATACACATAAAATTATATACTAAGCATTCACACATCTTAGATATCTCGATATTAATAAAGGTATACTCTACATCATTATACCATTATTCCAATTTCATATATTTCAAGTATCCCGATAATATATAAATTAAATAGTCATCACGTCTCACGTCGTAATATCTTAAACTTAAAACCTATCTCAAATAGACTATTAAGTTCCCATAATTCCCACATATACCTAAGGTCTTTACTTCTTCCCCAAACCTTATTCCATCAAATCATTCAAATTTGCACTATTAACCCAAATATTATCTCACATAACGAATTTCATTTATTTAGGATAATTCCTCAAATTAACTTCCAATTAAAGTCCAATCTCATAATCATGCCTACTGGTCTTCCTTAAAGTTAATGGTAATCACAATGTCTCCAATAATATTATCCAAGGGTTATCATCATTAAAATTCAATTAAGGAAAAACTTTATTCATTCTGGGAAGGTCGATCGATCGACCTTTACCTTCGATCGATCGATGGTGGTCGATCGATCGACTGATGAATGTCGATCGATCGATTGCACAGGTATGGTTATGGACTGCTTCGTTTTGCAGTTACAGTTTCGACCCAAAACTCCATTTTTAAGCATTAAACTCCAAGATAAGGTTACTCTAACATTATACTAACATCCTACAACAGTATTAACATTCTAAGTCCCATAATTCATCATTTAAAAGCTTAGTTTAGATCAAAACTACATCAAAATAATTTCCAGAATTCTTCCATTCAAGAACATCATCAAACTTCTTCTAATTCCACTTTTAGATCATCAAGGTTCTGTTTAAAACATATAAATTCGTCCAGAATATACTACATGCAATTCCTACATAAATCATGGCCTTTAACTTTCAATTCATGGGTCTAATTTATCTCCAAAAAATCAATTTCGAAAATTCCTAAACATGGGAACATATCTTGAATCAAAAGAGTTTAAATCACTTGCCTTAATTTATCTCAGAATTTGGTGTAGAATCTTGAAGTTAGGTTGTTCTCCCTCTGTTTTTCTGCAGAATTCTCTTCCTTCTCTCTCTCTCTCAAGCTCTTCCCAAGGTTTCCTTCTCTCTCTCTCTCTCTCTCAAGCTCTTCTCAAGGTTGATGATAATGAAGTATGGAGGTGTGTTATGGTTTTTGGTAAGTTAGAATGGTATATCAACTTCTCCCGTAGCCCATGATGTCCCATAGTGTAGTTAGTGGGTTAAGGAAATAGTCAGATTGTAATTTCTATTTTCGTCACTTTTTAATTCCCAAAAATGTAAATTACCAAAATACCCTTTATGATGCCGGTATGGCCCAAAAATACCTCGGGACCCAAACTAAACTTCCGGCTAGTGTTTTCTGACTATCTCGACCCTTCCGGGCGCGTTGGCGCACTCAAAACGACCATACGGTTAATGGAACTAAAATTAACTTTTTAATTTAATTAATAAAATACCATGACGTGGCGATCACACGCGTCAAATAAAATTCCCAAATTGCCATATTTAAATCTCACGACAATTTCAATATTACCAATATTCATATAATGCCAAGTATACACATTATAATAAAATACTAACTCACATCTCGTTAATATTTTTATCCGGATTAATTTCCAATTAATAGACATTTAATTCAATTAATCCCCAAAAATAAATATCACAGAAAATACGGGGTATTACATACTCCCCCCCTAATAACTGAATTTCGTCCCGAAATTCGGAACTAGAAGGTACCTGGTAAGAATAACTCTGGATAACGTTCGCGCATCTCCTCCTCGTGCTCCCATGTGGACTCCTCGACATTATGATGTCGCCACTGCACACGCACTAACGGAATTATCTTTGACCGCAGTTTCTGCTCACTTCGGTCCAAAATAGCAATCGACCCCTCCTCGTAGGAGCTATCCGGCTGGAGATCAATGTCTTCCACAGCAATGAGAGAATGAGCCAAAATATCTCTAAGGTATTTCCTAGGCGAGGAAATATGGAACACATCGCGAATCCGTTCTAAATGTTTTGGTAACCCAAGTCTATACGCAACTGGCCCAATCCACTCAATAATAGGAAATGGTCTCACATATCTCGGTGCCAACCTCCCTTTCTTCCCGAAACGCATAATCTCCTTCATAGGAGAAACCCTGAGCAAAACCTGGTCCCCCACTTGGAACTCTCTAAAGAATCTCTTCGCATCAGCATAACTCTTCTGTCTGTCCTGAGCCACCCGAATGCGACTGCGAATCAATTCTATCCTTGCCAAAGTATCCTGAATCACTTCCGGCCCAAGTAGTTTGTTGTCCCCCACCTCTAACCAACATGCTGGGGAATGACAAGGTCTACCGTACAATGCCTCAAATGGAGCCATGCCAATGGTGAACTGATAGGAGTTGTTGTAGGCAAACTCCACCAGTGGAAGGTACTGCTCCCATCCTCCCTCAAAGTCAATGGTGCACATACGTAGCATGTCCTCCAACATCTGATTTGTGCGCTCGGTCTGCCCATCGGTCTGCGGGTGGTACGCCGTACTCAACCGCAACTCTGTGCCCATGGCCTGCTGAAAACTCTCCCAAAACCGTGGAACAAATATCTTGTCTCGGTCAGACACGATATTTAAGGGCACACCGTGAAGTCTCACTATCTCTGCAATAAAGAGCTGGGCATACTGTACCGCAGTGTAGTCTGTCCTTACGGGTAGAAAATGAGCGACTTTTGACAACCTGTCCACAATTACCCAAATGGAGTCGTGACCTCTCTGTGACGTAGGTAACCCTGTGATAAAGTCCATAGAGATGCTCTCCCATATCCACATCGGGACCTCTAACGGCTGTAGCAGTCCTGCCGGTCTCTGATGATCCACTTTTACGAGCTGACAAGTGGCGCATTTTGAGACAAACTCGGCAATATCTCTCTTCATCCCGCTCCACCAATACTGACGTCTCATGTCTTGGTACATTTTGTCCCCTCCGGGATGTATCGCGAACCGTGAGCCGTGCGACTCTGCCATCACCTCATGCCGCAATTCCTCCCCTTCTGGGACCACCAATCTCTCATTGAAGCGTAATCCCCCGTCTAAGCTGACGGTATAGGATTCGGCTCCCTCAGCCAATAATCGAACTATCTGCTCCTGACAGAACGAGTCGTTTGCCTGTGCCCTCGCTACCTTCGTGACAATCTGTGGTGTAACAGTCATCACAGACATGAATGATCGGGCCACTGCATCCTGGTGTCCCAATTCCTTCCACTTGGCCTTCCACACATCTGCCACCTCCTCTACCGGTCTACGACTCAACGCGTCTGCCACCACGTTAGCCTTCCCCGGGTGATACTGGATATCGAACTGATAATCTTTCACGAATTCAAGCCACCTCCGTTGCCGCATATTCAACTCCTTCTGCGTGAATAGGTACTGTAGGGACTTGTGATCCGTGAATAATAGAAACCTCTCTCCCAAAAGGTAATGTCTCCAAATACGAAGGGCAAATACCACTGCCGCTAACTCCCAGTCATGGGTAGGGTAATTCTTCTCGTGAGGCTTAAGCTTACGGGAAGCATAAGCTATGGCCTGACTCTACTGCTGTAGTACACCTCCAAGTCCTTGTAAGGACACATCGGTGTAAACAAGATACTCAACTCCCGGTCTCGGCAAAGCTAACACAGGTGCTGAGGTTAACTTGTCCTTCAACTCATCAAATGCCAACTGACAGGCATCACTCCAAATGAACGGCACACCTTTACGGGTTAGGTGTGACATGGGACCCGTTATTGTGGAGAAACCCCGAATAAACCTCCTGTAGTTTCCTGCTAAGCCCAAGAAACCACGGATCTCAGTCGGTGTCGTGGGCTATCCCCACTCCCTTACCGCTGATACCTTCCCCGGATCAACCGATATTCCCCGGTCGGAAATAATATGCCCCAAAAACTGAACCTCCTTCAGCCAAAACCCGCACTTCTCATATTTTGCATACAACTCATTCTGGCACAGTGTCTGCAAAACTAGTCTCAAGTGCTCGGCATGCTCCTCCTCTATCTGGAAGTAAACCAAAATATCATCGATGAAGACAATGACAAACTGGTCTAGGAAATCCCTGAACACCCTATTCATCAAGTCCATAAATGCTGCCGGAGCGTTGGTCAAACCAAATGGCATAACCCGAAACTCGTAGGAACCATATCTCGATAAGAACGCAGTCTTCGAGACGTCCTCCTCCCTGATACGCAACTGATGGTATCCAGATTGCAAATCAATCTTTGAGAAGCATGAAGCTCCTCTCAACTGGTCGAATAGGTCATCGATTCGAGGCAACGGATACTTATTCCGTATCGTAACCTTATTTAACTCCCGGTAGTCCACACACAATCTTAGTGAACCAACTCTCTTCTTTACGAACAACACAGGGGCACCCCACGGTGAAGTACTCCTCCGAATAAACCCCTGACTCAACAACTGCTTAATCTGATCTCGTAGCTCTCGCATCTCTGCAGGAGCCATATGGTATGGTGCTCGTGCTATGGTCTCGTACCTGGCAATAAGTCTATAACAAAGTCTATCTCACGACTGGGGGTAATCCAGGTATATCCTGAAATACCTCGGCAAACTCTCTGACAATCGGGATCGAATCTAAAGGAATCACAACTACCTCAGAGGTATCCTCCTCTATGTAGTACAAATGGGTGGACGATCCTCCCTCGGGACGAGGCATTGCCACCAAAAACATCCCCTCCCGGGAATAGCAAAGATAATACTCCTACTAAAACAGTCAATCATGGCTCGGTATGCAACAAGCCAATCCATACCAATAATGGCATCATACTCGGTCATCTCTAATACTAACATATTTGCAGGTAATATCAATTTACCAATCTCTACTCCCACTCTCCGGCATAAAAATGAACCATTTCCCCAGGGGTGAGTCTATCTACGTTACAGTGCTCAATAATGTGGTTAATAACCCTAAGGTCTTCGCATAATATGTAATTATAAAACAATTGAGTTATCCCAGTAACAAATAAAGTTCAACCCAAAAGTCTCGTGGATAGAAAACATACCCCAAATCGCGGGTGGTGCCTGTGGGGCGGCTGCCTGGTTGATATTATAGATATGTCTGTACTGTAACTGCCCCTGCTGCACTGGAGCTACAGGAAAAGTTGTTAGGGCTAGTACTTGAGCTGGTGCTGGGAGGGCGGCGGGAAACATAGGCCTCTGCAACTCCTATCGGACACCCTGTTGCTGTGGGGTCCTGCCCCTATCTGGACAATCCTGGCGTTTATGGCCATGTTTTCCACATATAAAACATCGGCCTTTGAAGTTACTCCCCTTCTGACCCTGCTGTTGACGGTGTCGGCCTTGCTGACTTGGGACCTTATTCCCCTTTCGAAATTGCTTCATCTTACCACATTGTTGATTATAACTGACTTGGTCTTGGGTAGTTTGTTGTCAAAATTTTGGGGTCTTCGCACATTTTTCAGCTTTATTCACATGCATCTGGCTAAAATCTTTAGGTCTTTTGCCTCTTTTAAGTTGTATGCTGCGTTCTTGGTATTGTAGAACTGCAGTGATAACTGCTTGTGCCACGATACCTGCTAACTCAGCGGTTGATATTCTCTCTGGAGATACCTGAGGTGTGAGTCGATCTTGTCCGTTGACTCCCTTAACCGTTTTAGCTAGTTCTTCAGGACGGTCCATCTGAAAATTTAAGTAATTTTGGATGAGTTCATCATTCAAATAAACAAATCGCGGAAGTATGAATTCCCAATGTAGAGATTAATACAACATTCCTAGTATTAGGGCTCTATATCAAAGAAGGCTCAGCGAAAACATAATAAGCCGTACAGATCCTAAAGGACACTAAAACCTGAGGCTCTGATACCACCTGTGACACCCCGACTAATTAAATACAGGGTAGCTACTCCTTTATTAAATTAAATCAAAACGCCAAGTTGGCTCAGTTAATAGCATCACTGTCGAAAACATTTTATTATTACTAACCACCTAGTATTTAAAAAGTAAGTTGCCAAATTTTAATTAAAGTCTGATTAACATGCAACAAGTGTAAAGAAGAATAAAACACCATTCACCATAATGAAGTAAATAGAATAACCGTCACATGATATAAATAAATCTGGAGGAAAAACTCCTCATAACACAATCCCACAACTGAAGTAAATACCGAAATACTGAATACTGAAGAATACATGCCAAAGTCTGAAAAACTGAAATGGAAATATATCTAATAGAATTTGGGCAACATGCCCTACAACTGAGGAATACTGAATAAGGAATCCAAATGATATAAGCGTCTAAAAGCAAATCCCTGTAGCTTCCACAAGCAGCTACAACTCGTCATAAGAATGATAATCCTATGCATGGTGACCTTGTGGCTGGGCACCTAAAATGGTTTTACAAAAAGATAGATTTGAAAGCAAACGGGTCAGAGCCCGAATGTGGAGATATTTTAAAAACCTGTAAGTGCTTTAAAAACATTTAAAACAGTATGCGAAGTACATGTTAGGACGTGCTCTCACATGATATACTCACCTCTCGTCTAACTATGCATTCCTAACGTTCCTGTACCCATTCATGTGTTATCTCATAACTATCTAAAGAGTTTCTAACACTACTACTCGGTTCACGTTTATTTACCAACCTTAACAATTGAATAGAGAGTTCTACGATAATTCCCGAATTCCCAATCATTAACAAAACCATTTATTGATAAAAGTTCCCTTTTTATCTTTTCAAAACATTACCATAATTATACTCACAATTTAACATAGTAAATTCCTTCTCATATAACCGTATATTTTCACATCTTAATTATACAATACAGGCACCCAAGGCTAAGCTACGCTGCACACATACTCTGCTATCCATCCCGGTACATCACGTACATAAGGATTACAAATTCCGAATCTCTCAGGAATTATTGGAATAAACACCACACATAAAAATGGAGGCGAACATAATTCAATCATATCCATGGTCACGTACATACCTACGCTCCATAGTCAGTTGGCTCATTAACTCACAAATAAGTCATTCGTTTGAATTATGTCCTCGAGGTACCTATCTAAATCCGGGCACACAAGGATAAGAAGGCCCTAAGGCGTAACCTCCCGTGATAGCAAGTATGGTAGGTATGTTATACACATAAAATTATATACTAAGCATTCACACATCTTAGATATCTCGATATTAATAAAGGTATACTCTACATCATTAAACCAATATTCCAATTTCATATATTTCAATTATCCCGATAATATATAAATTAAATAGTCGTCACGTCTCACGTCGTAATATCTTAAACTTAAAACCTATCTCAAATAGACTATTAAGTTCCCATAATTCCCACATATACCTAAGGTCTTTACTTCTGCCCCAAACCTTATTCCATCAAATCATTCAAATTTTCACTATTAACCCAAATATTATCTCACATAACGAATTTCATTTATTTAGGATAATTCCTCAAATTAACTTCCAATTAAAGTCCAATCTCATAATCATGCCTACTGGTCTTCCTTAAAGTTAATGGTAATCACAATGTCTCCAATAATATTATCCAAGGGTTATCATCATTAAAATTCAATTAAGGAAAAACTTTATTCATTCTGGGAAGGTCGATCGATCGACCTTTACCTTCGATCGATCGATGGTGGTCGATCGATCGACTGATGAATGTCGATCCATCGATTGCACAGGTATGGTTACGGACTGCTTCGTTTTGCAGTTACAGTTTCGACCCAAAACTCCATTTTTATGCATTAAACTCGAAGATAAGGTTACTCTAACATTATACTAACATCCTACAACAGTATTAACATTCTAAGTCCCATAATTCATCATTTAAAAGCTTAGTTTAGATCAAAACTACATCAAAATAATTTCCAGAATTCTTCCATTCAAGAACATCATCAAACTTCTTCTAATTCCACTTTTAGATCATCAAGGTTCTGTTTAAAACATATAAATTCGTCCAGAATATACTACATGCAATTCCTACATAAATCATGGCCTTTAACTTTCAATTCATGGGTCTAATTTATCTCCAAAAAATCAATTTCGAAAATTCCTAAACATGGGAACATATCTTGAATCAAAAGAGTTTAAATCACTTGCCTTAATTTATCTCAGAATTTGGTGTAGAATCTTGAAGTTAGGTTGTTCTCCCTCTGTTTTTCTGCAGAATTCTCTTCCTTCTCTCTCTCTCTCAAGCTCTTCCCAAGGTTTCCTTATCTCTCTCTCTCAAGCTCTTCTCAAGGTTGAAGATAATGGAGTATGGAGGTGTGTTATGGTTTTTGGTAAGTTAGAATGGTATATCAACTTCTCCCGTAGCCCATGATGTCCCATAGTGTAGTTAGTGGGTTAAGAAAATAGTCAGATTGTAATTTCTATTTTCGTCACTTTTTAATTCCCAAAAATGTAAATTACCAAAATACCCTTTATGATGCCGGTATGGCCCAAAAATACCCCGGGACCCAAACTAAACTTCCGGCTAGTGTTTTCTGACTATCTCGACCCTTCCGGGCGCGTTGGCGCACTCAAAAAGACCATACGGTTAATGGAACTAAAATTCACTTTTTAATTTAATTAATAAAATACCATGACGTGGCGGTCACACGCGTCAAATAAAATTCCCAAATTGCCATATTTAAATCTCACGACAATTTCAATATTACCAATATTCATATAATGCCAAGTATACACATTATAATAAAATACTAACTCACATCTCGTTAATATTTTTATCCGGATTAATTTCCAATTAATAGACATTTAATTCAATTAATCCCCAAAAATAAATATCACAGAAAATACGGGGTATTACATTACATAAACATGTAGATGAAAAAATTGATGGGAGAACATCTCATCAAGCTCAAATATACATAGTGAAGTAAACGTTCAATAAGCTCGTGCATGTGTGTGACGAGGCATATACAAAGTCGAATCCGTAAAGCAAATCAAGTTCCAAATAACTCCATAAATATGGTTAAGATCAATATAAGAATCTCAAGTTATAACCAAATGTCCTAGCCATATGGAAATTGAATTGGATTCGAATATTACAATATGCCATACTAAATGTGTAAAACTAAATTACACAAAAACAATTTTTTTTTTGTATTTTTCAAAAATTTTACAAAAATAAAATCTTTTTGTATTTTTCAAATAGGACTAAATAAAAGAAAACTATAATATAAAATATAAACATGTCATAACACATGAAACTGATATCACGAAGCATAACTAGAATATGACTAACAAAATCATGCAAGCAATCATCTATAAAATATAGCAAAAGAAGAATCATGTGCAAGCATGTTAGAATCAACAAGTTTAACATATAGCTTCTGCAAAAATAATTTCCTAACCCAAATAGGTGTGTAGTTAACGCGTCGGGATTCAGAAATGAAGGGAACACTCGACTTCAACTTCCTCGGATTTGTTCCAAGATCATAACAAAAATGCCTAAGGTCACATTTCTTACCACAACGTGAACATGTGTAAACTAGAGGAATGTTACCTATGGTTTGACCTTTTCTAACGTCCTTGGATGTGGCTGACCCTCTAAAATAAACAATGGTCTTGGCTTTAACATTAGAAGCATTAGAAACATGTGATCAAGAGCTATTAATACTAACATTATTAGAGCCTTTTAAATCATCTTTTAACCTTAAAATTTTAGACTCAAGTAAAGAATTTGACTCTTCGAGTTTTAGGCACTCCTTCTTTATATTTTCAATTATTCCTATAAGGTTATTTTGCTTCCCCCAATGATAGCAAAGTTATACCTATGGGTCTTCTTCTGAGCCTTAAAATCAATACTCAAAACACTATCCTCTATGGCACATACATTAACCCAATTTTTTAAAAAGTCCTCTAATTGTTTTTTTAAAAATCAGACTCTATCATCACTCCTTTTCTTGGACAATTCTAATTTTCTAAAATCACGGTCCATGTCCACAAGTTGCTCACAACATTTTTTTTTTATTTTGAACAGTTTGCAAAAGATCCATACCAGATTTAAAACAAAAATTTTCTTGTTCAAGAATTTCAATTCTTTTAGTAAACTTCAAATTCTAATGATTTAAGTCGTCAACACTATTGGAATCCACCGAGAGAAAAACAAAACTACCCAAAAAGCACTAAATAAGGATCTAACACAATAACTTACCGCTGCCCACTCTAATACCAATTTCAGAGTGCGCTATCTCGAACTCAATGGATAATTTCTATAATTACGTGTCTAAGACACACAAGTCCAAATTCTATCTTATTAACCTAGACAAGCATCTAGGAGATAAGTTGATAAAATTACCATGCATTAAACAGAGGCAAATTAAGGAAAAAATACCTTTCGAGTAAATTTTTTTTTAGCACTTGAGAGAGTTTACAAGACTATCGACCTATAGACTACGTGATAAATGCCACAAGTATAATGCTCAGTGCCTAGAAAATCACTAAAGAAAATTACTTAGTCCAGAGCAGCCCACACGCAACCTTTCACGTTTAGTATCCACCGATCAAACTTTGTCTTTAGTAGTGAATTCCCTCGGGTATCACAAGATTATCCATGGAGACGCCTTCTCCACAAAGTTATATGAAATAATACAAAACTTTCTAGGGTTTCAACAAATTCACAAAACTAAATATTCAGGACGTTTTTTGTGAACTAAACAGTGTTTTTGCAACATAAGAGGTGAATAACTTTTGCAAAAGTTATGTAGAAATGAATCTGACAAAAGTCTTAATGAACTCAAACACGAAACATGTATTTATAGTACATTCATAAATTTTGAGGCGATGGCATTGTTCGAACGAAAATACATTATCATTTTTACGGGATCTTCATCGCATTTGAACGAGATAGGTCTCATTTCAAACGACATCAAAAAAACTTAGAGAGTAAGACTTCGATCAAAGCTCATTTGAAAAACAATTTGAACGACCCTACTAACGAAGTGGAAATATCGTTTGAATGAGATGTCGTTTCAACAAGATTTAAAAAAATATCTTTTCGAAACATAATCGAACAAGATTTAAACTCTAAAGTGTCTTATACCTTTACGGGATGTCGGGAAGTCTTCAAACTTGGAGATGATTGAGTTCGATTCGTCATGATGGTGCATGACGATTTGTAACGGGATACTCTAAACTAGTCTAAAACTATGCTATGAAGAATGTTAGAACA
Organism: Sambucus nigra; assembly: GCA_949130495.1. Classification (NCBI taxonomy): domain Eukaryota; kingdom Viridiplantae; phylum Streptophyta; class Magnoliopsida; order Dipsacales; family Adoxaceae; genus Sambucus; species Sambucus nigra. The sequence continues at coordinate 293,940,263 of OX422213.1, forward strand.
ATTCCTCTTACACAATATATGGAAATTCGTAGTCTTACAAGAAGTCCAAGATTAATTATGCCTTTTCTTATTTATCTTCAAACTGAAAGACCTGTTGAATCTAAATTAAGGAGAAACATCTTGGAAGCCAAACGTTCCAGAAAGTACTAATTTATCTCTACTAAATGAAACTTGGGTAAATGCATATTTATTTATATTTGAATGTATGTTACTATCTCAAATGAACAAAGAAAATAGATAAGAGATACTAGAAATGCAACTCATAGAAACTGGATGTGTAGTCGTGAGACTCTCGGTTTGATAATATGGTGAAAATTTTCAAATATTTAGACTTTGGCTTAAAAGCATGTCGTTAAAGGGTGAACATAGAAAACATCCACCAAACGGTCTGGGAAGGAACACCAACACCTCCACGATATGAATGAAACTCATAGGAACTGGCCATGAAATTATGGGACTCCCAATATTAGAATATGGGGAAAATTTGAAAATCATTGGACTTGGTCGTAAAAATATGCTATTAAGGGGAGAAAACCCAAAGAAGCCACCATACGATCGTGTGGGAGGAATTAACACCTAGTACTGGACCAACGTAACTCATAGAAACTAACCGTGTAGTCACGAGACTCCCTATTTATGATGGAAATTTTCAAATCTCAATACTTAGACTTAAAAACATACCATTAAAGGAAAAAAAATGCAAAACAACCCCCAAACTGCTCATAAGAGACATAAACACCTTGCATGGGACCAATGTACCCCGCAAGAACTGACAGTTTAGTCATGAGACTCCTAGATTTTGAATATGATGATAATTTGCAAATATCTAGACTTAAGCTTTAAAATATGTCGTCAAAGGGGGAGAAAACAAAATAGTCACCAAATTGCCTCATAAGAGACATAAACACCTCCCACGGAATCAATGTAACTCGTATGAACTAGTAGTGTAGTTAAGGGGCTTGCGTTTTAGAATGTGGAAATAATTTAAAAATATAAAGACTTAGGCTCGAAAACATTTCGTTAAAGTGTGAAACCCAAAATTAGGTTCATGTGGTGGTTCATCCTCGGAATCCATTGACTTGACATCAATACCAAGAAGAGTGGCATTATATGTAAATTTTCCTTTGCCCCATCTCTTAAGCCTAGTGGGACACTTAGTGGCTTTGTGTCCTTTTCCTTCACATTTATATCATCTCTCCAACTCAACTTTCCTATGTTTCTCTCCACTCGCTCTCTATTCATCATTCTCACAAACATTCTTGCCGATATTGACATTTTTATATTTCTTAAAACGTTTACTCTCTTTCGATGAATTTTCCTAGTTATATTTGAGAAATTTTTCAAAATATTTTGCAAATAAGAATTGATCATCGAGATCAAAATGAAACTTGGAGTCAAAGTCAAAAATAATTTCTTGTTATTTGATCAGGCTTTTTAAGCGATCCTTTTTCCCTTTTTCTTTTGAATATTGTGGAACATATCAATTTCATAAGTTTGAAGTTCTCCTGCAAGTTATTATAGACTAAGCATATCTAATATTCCAAACAAATTAAGAGTCGTGACTTTATCATCAAATGAGGACATAAGGGATCTCAAAATCTATTTCACCACTCTCGTCCCAGGAATTCTCTCACCCAAATTAAATTGGAGTTAACGATATCAAATAATAAAGCATAGAACTCATCAAATATTTCAATCTCTTACATGTGAATAGTTTTAGATTGTTTTGTGAGATTCTGCAGCTTAGACGCTTTCACAACATTGGTACCCTTGTGTGTGAGTTGGAGAATACCACGCTTACTTAGAGGAAGTGCACATCGTACTATGGCAAAACTCATCAGGTGTGATGGCACCATAAATGGAACTTAAGCCTCGGGAGTTAAAATTATTCCATTTAAAATCATCATCAGTCCAATTGTTGATTTGTTTAAGACTTATGGCATCGTCATTAGTCACACTAAGTGGTGTCCATCCTCATTCAAAAATAAGTTAAACTCTCTCATCAATCAATTTTAAAACTGACCTCGTTCGAGCATTTCAATAAGCATAATTTGACCCATAAAATATAAGAACTCTATTGTATATGTTATTTATACAATCACAAAATAAAGTTAACATAATAAATTAGTGCAACCTACTCTAATACCAATTTAAAAATGCGGGTTATATGGATTCACTTATACATTAGGTCACACACACAAAGGATCCATTTTTAGCCAAATTTTATCTTACTTAGAATAAGGTGAACATGTAAGATATAGTCAAAATATGAAATACCCACTCCAACAATCAAACCAAACAAAAGAAAGGTTTGAGGAAAAATTCCTTGCAGTTAAAACCTTTTTCAACTGTATTTAAAATATGGAAAACACAAAATGACTTACGGACTACTTAGAGATCCACGAAGTGTAATGCAATAATGGTCTTCAAATCTTTAACAAATACGACATAGTCCAACACCATCCGCATCAAGTAACTCTTCCCTTGGTATCCACCGATCAGCTCAAGGAAATAGGTTCCTTTTTTCTTCTACAGTAAAGGTAAAATTCCATAAATATGTGCAGTAGAGTAGCACTCAACAAGGGTTTGAATGTGTATGTATATCAAGGGTTTGAATAAACTCAAAAAATCATTCGTGCGAATATAATTTGGAAAACAAAAAGTGTTTTAGGAAAACTAAACTTGTGAGACTTTTGGAGCAACAAAAGGAAATTGATTTTTCGCCAAAAGTTCTAAGAAAATAAATCCATAAGATTCAATTTTATAGAAAATATGGTCTTTGAGGTGGCAAAGTTCGTTTGAACGAAACTAGACTTTCATTCGAATGAAAACATAGGCTTCGCTCAAACGAGGCCCAAATTCGTTCGAATGAACAATCTAGTTTTTCTAATGAGCATCCAATGACCTTCCAACATGTGGGCCCCTATCAAATAGAGAGACCCCGTTTGAAGTTCGCTTGAAGTTCATTCCATTAAAGGTTCCGACGAGCTACCAATATCGTTCTAAAGAGAGACACATCTCGTTTGAACGCGATCAACAAAATGATTTTGTAAAAATGCCTCGAAAAACTTAAAACACATCCCAGAATAAATTGTTAGCTTAAATAAAAAAACATAATACGACATATGTTCATAGAGTCATGAAGATTCCAATACACTCAAACTTTGGAATGTTACTCAGTCACTAACTTTTCTTCAAGGATCATGGAAGCATATGTGGATGTGTTTTTTTCAGTTTATACTAGGATACACCAAAATAAATAAACTATGAGCAATTATAAAAACTTTCTCATACAAATCTCACCCTTTGGCTATTCTGGTTCAAAATAAAAAAACAAAATTAAACCACTAAGACAATGTACTACTAGTGACTTTTCAAACCGAAAAAGGAAAGACACTCGAGACTTTATCTTCAAATGAAATTCCCCATCTTGTGTAGTCTATGATATCATCATCAAGGAGGAAATATCTACACATATAAAGCAAAACAAAATATTGTGATGCATATGAGAGTTTAAAAAAATATAAAACTCCCCCAAAATTTGTTCTCCCACCTTTTGTCCATAATAGAAAAGGGTGAATACAAATATGATATAACATTACAGAGATAAACACTAAAGCACATGCGATGAAATTCTAAAGAAGCAACCCACAATTTTTGAAAGATTTTAATATTTTCATGCATAAAAGTATACAAAAGTATATGAGTATAAGCGAAAAAAATAAGTACAAATACATCACACCACGGAATAGCATGAAGATATTCAAAACATGAAAGCGAAATGTATTTGTGTGAACATATTCCACTGGAAAATCAACATAAGCATATGTAACAAAGTTGAACGAAGTCAATGAGATACTTATAAATAAAGAAATAAATTTCAACCTTAGGTGAAAGAATGTTGATCAAAATGAAATTCACTTGACCTATGCAACATGCCATGATTTTACATGCTTCTCAAATCAATAACGTCAAATTATTTATTGTTTTGCAAGAAATTTTGTTGTACAAATATATTGGTCTTCTAATTTATAACACCCATAAAATCTCACATTTTTAAATAAAAACTCTCAAATTCTTGAAGATATCATGATGCTCATGAAGGCAAAGAAACAATGTAATAAAATTTGACTTGGCACCTCTGTTTTTATATGCCGAAAATTTTCTTTTGGGCTCTTGCCAAAGGTGGATTTTAACGCAAAAGGAATTTTTGCTTTCTTATCCCATTTCCATTGCATAAAATAAAATATTTTTTTTCTGAAAAAGATATTTGGGCAATGGTTCTTAGATGTACAACTTATCTCTAGTACATTTTGTTCGTTATTAAACACTATTTTTGTTGAGATCAACCTATTCGACATATGACAAGTAAGTACAATGTTCAAAAATGTCCGTGCAAGTGTGTAATAAATATGATAAAACGTCTAGCATAAATAAAGTAATCATAAATGAACAACAAAATACTATCCACTCATTATTAAGGACGATTAAAAAAAATAAACCATGTATCAAAACGCCATGAAAAGTGAATGGATAGAATGTAGTTGAGATTAGAATATCTTAATTATACATCCATATACGGGAAAAAATAAAATACAAAAATCTTTTTGAATTTTTCAAAATTTATATCAAAAGTAAGATCTTTTTGAATTTGTTTTCAAACTTTTTCTAAAATAAAAGAAAATATTTTTGGAATTTTGAAATTATATAAACATATAGAAATGTAGAAATACACTATAGGAATAGGGACAAAAGATAGAAATATGATAAGCAACCTATATTAGAAACAAGTCATAACCTCAATCATTAATGTGGGAGGTGTTCTCAGAAGGATTAGACATCCTTTGAAAATCCTACATATACATTGAGAAGTCTTGACTGAAAGTTCCACTTTTTTCTCAAAAACTATCAAAGTTTCTATGACGATGTGGAGGGGCATGTGTGGGAGCATGCTTGGGAGCGCATGGGGGAAAACATGTTTGAGAAACTCTCCCTAGATTAAAATAAAACTCCCTAATGTTACCTCTTTGTTTAGAAATGGAAACAAACATAGACATGTTTGGATTTACCTTGGTTCAGTCGCTTAGGACGAGCTCTCCTTGGTTTTTAAGATGGGGCCCATAAGTATTCATAACAAAATCAGGGGCCGGTTTGGATGCATCATTAAAAGTGGACACGCCATTGAAACCTATTCCTTGCCTCTCCTTAAAACCTAACTTGTCACCGAGGAACATCTTTTGAACCTTCTTATATGTGTTGACTAAAGTGACCTTGACTTTTCAGGCACATCAGATATCTTTCTCGAGTTTTGAAACCCGGGCTTTAAGTTTTGCACGAGTCTACAATGAGGATTAAAGATCTCTCTTAATACCATCCACTATGTTGGTCAAATGGAACTTTTTCCTACTAACCATAAGCAATTTCTTTAATAAAGAATCTTTCAAATTCTGAGGTTGACTCTCCGACTCCTCACACTCTCTCAAATATTTCAAATTTTTCTCTAAATATAACACCCTAAGAGTCAAATTTGTATTTTGTCTTTTGTTTCTCAAAGACTCTTTATACAGATCGGTGTAGGCGCATTGAAGACCACTTTATCCCTTAGTCAAAATCTCATCATTATCCTCACTCTCTCCAAAATTATTCGATAAATTATTGAGGCTATCACGTTTAGAAATGTCTTAACTAGTGTTGGATGAACTAGAAGTACTAATGTGACTAGCCATGAACAAAACTAAATTAGGTTCATGTGGTGACTCATCCCTAGAATCCATATACTCGACATCACTATCACTAATAGTAGAACTATATGCATATTTGGCATTTCCATGTCTCTTAAGCCTACTGGGACAATCGTGGGCTTTGTGTCCTTTTACCTCACATCATAATATCTTCTAGTCTCAAATTTCCTATTTTTCTCTCCTCTCTCTCTTTATTGATCATTCTCACAAAAATTCTTGCTCGTATTGACATTTTTATTTTCCTCCGAACTTTTACATTATTTGGAAGAATTTTCTTTGTTATATATGAGAATTTTTTTTATTTTTTTTCAAACAAAGCTAGATCATTAAGCTCAAAATCAAACTCATAGTTGAAGTCAAAAACCCTTTTCTTATTCTTTGATTGGGCTTCTAAAGCGACCCCTTTCCTTTTTCTTCTGATCGTTTGGGAGCATATTAATTTCATAAGTTCGAATGTGTCCTACGAGTTCTTATAATCTAAGTGTATCCAATATTTCCAACGAATTAAGGACCACGATTTTAGCATCAAATCGGGGATGGAAGGGATGTCAAAATATTTTTCACTACTTTCGTCTCAGGATTTCCCTCCCTAAAATTGAAACTAGAGTTAATGATATCACACAATCGTTCATAAAATTCATCAAATGTTTCGGTCTCTAACATGTAAATAGTTTCATATTGTCGAGTGAGATTTTGAAGATTAGAATATTTCATAGCATTGGTACCGTCGTGCATGAGTTGGAAGATATCCCATTCTTCATTAGATGTGTTACACGTCATAATATGACAAAATTCGTCTGGTGTGACAACACCAAAAATGGCACTTAAGCCTCGGTCATTAAAAGTGCTCCATTTAAAATCATCCTTAGCCCAAGTATTGACTGGTTTAAGACATATGACATCATCATTATTCATAGTAGAATGTGTCCACCCACTTTTACAAACAAGCCAAACTCTCTCCAAATCCATTTTAAAATCGACTTCATTTGAGCTTTCCAATAAGCATAATTCGACTTATAAAAAATAGAAACCTATTATATGGATTATCCATATAATCCCAAAAGGAAGATCACACGATAAATTAGTGCAACCTGCTTTGATATCAATTTGAACATATGAGTTATATGGATTCACTTCTATATTATGTCGCACACACAAAAATCCAATTTTTAGCCAAATTTTATCTTGGTTAGAATAAGATTAACATGAAATATAAAGTTCAAAGCTAAAATACCAACCCAAGCAATCAAACAAAACATAATAAGAGTTTGAAGAAAAGTCCCTTATTGCAAAATCTTTTCCATCACTATCTAAAATATGACATACACATAACGACTTACAAGCTTCTTAAAGATCCACTAAGTATATCGTGGTAATGATCTTTAAATATTCAAGAAATATAGCACAGTCTGAAACTGTCCAACAAAAATAGCTCTTGCCTTAGTATGCACCGATTAACCTCATGAAACGAGTTCCTTTATTCTTCAGTGGTAGAGGTAAACCTCTACAAATATTAGCAATAGATAATAACTCTGTAAGGCTTTAATTGTGTATATATGACTTTGACTAAACTTAACAAATCATTCTTGGGAATATGATTTTGAAAACCAAAAGTGTTTTCAGAAAACTAAATTTGTGAGATTTTGGAATGGCAAACGCAAAATTCATTTTTTGCCCAAAGTTCTGAGAAAATTAGTGCAATAGAGTCCATTTTAAAGAGAACACGATTTTCATGGTGGTAAAGTATGTTTAATGAAAAATTAACATTTGTTCGAACAAAAACATAAGTTTCATTCAAACGAGGTCCAGACTCGTTTGAACGAACAATCTAGTTTGTTGCAATGAACATCCAATGATGTTTCAACATGTGGACCTCTGTCAAATAGACAAACCTCGTTTGAAGCCCATTTTAAGTTCATTCCAAGGAGCTCAAACCTTCATTGGAATGAGCGGACAACTTTATTCTAACGAGAACTTGGACTCATTCTAATAAGACACAAATATAATTCCAAGGAGATCTAAAACAAACAAAAAATATTTTGAAAAATCATATCATAAAAATTACTCAAAAAAATAAAACACATACTAGAATAAATTGTAAATATAAATAAAAAACCTTAATACCATATACCTCCAAATAGAGTCATGAAGATTCCAATGCATTCGAAATTCAGAATGCTACTCGGTCAGTAACTTGTCTTTACCGATTATGGAAGCATATGTGGATATGGTTTGTTTGTTTGTAATGGGATACACCAAAATATATAAAATATGATGAATTATAAAAACATGCTCTTATAGTGTCCTCACATGACTTGTGGTTTGAGAATATGGCAATAAGATGTAAATCACGAGACTTGGGCATTAAAACATGTCGTTAACATCTGAAACAAAAAATAACAACCAAGCGTCCTGAGAAGAGGCACCAACACCTTGCACTCGACAATATAACTCATAGGAACTGACCGTTTAGTCACGGTACTCTTGGTTTAAGAATATGACAATAATTTGTAAATCTTAAGACTTGGGATTAAAAATATGCCATTAAAGGATGAAACCCAAATTAGCCACAAAATGGACCAAAAAGAGGCATCAACACCTCATATGGGACCACTATAACTTGTAGGATTTGGATGTGTAGTCACAAGACCCCTGATTTGAAAATATCTTGATAATTTTCAAATCTCAAGAGTTAGGCTTGAAAATATGCCGTCAAAGGGTGAAAATGCAAACCAACCAAAAAATGCCCTGTAAAAGAGATGATCAATTCCCACTGGACCAGTGTAACTCATAGGAACTATAAGTGTAGTCACGGGACTCCCGATTTAAGAATACGAAGATAACTTATAAATATCTAGACGTAGGCTTAAAAACATTTTGTTAAAGCGTGAGACCCAAAAAGCCACCGAACAACCCAAAAAGAGGCACAAAGACCTCGCATTGGACTAATGTAACTCTTAGGAACTAACTGTGAAGTCACAAGGCTCTTGATTTGATAATATGATGATAATTTTCAAATCTCAAGACTTAGGATGAAAAGATGCTGATGAAGGGTGAAATCACGAAATAGCCCCCAAACGGCCCTGTAAGAGAAACGAACACTTCGCATCGGACGAACGTAACTCGTAATAATTGACCGTGTAGTCACGGGACTCCCTGTACAAAAAATGATAATAATTTGAAACTCTCAAGACTTAGGTGTAACACCTTGTATTTCTGATCATTTAAAATTGAATTAATTCCATAAAATTTCAAATTGTACGCATGACGTAATTTAATGAAATTAAATATTATGTGTTGATTAAAATATTAATCGGAGAGAAAATGATTAATGTTTATTGAATATAATTACTATGTGAATAGTAAAACATTATTTTTAAGTTATAGTAAGTGATAGTGACGTGATAATGTTATATCTGAACCGGGTGTCGGGTGCAGATTCTATGGGGTCAAGATAGAAAATTATTTTAGAGTGACTCATATGGTTATTTCGATATCATGGTTGATTCCAAAATGGTTAAAATCGCCGAAATTTTGTACTCAGGGGTAGTATTTGGGTCCCGGGGCAATTTTACACCAAACGGGCACCACAAGAGGGCGTTTCGGTCATTCAGGAGTTTGTGGTGAAGAAAAATCCGGATATTGAAGGAGTATATCGACCCATGGTAGTGTGGGGCTAAGGTTATAATAATCTTGAGAGATGAGAGTCCATTTCAGAGAAATAAGAGAAGAGCCTAGGCTTTGTCACACCTATTCTCTTCATCAAATTTGCTAAAATTGTGATTGGAAGGAAATGAAGGCATCCTCATAACACTCAACACAAAATCAGACCTATAATTAATAAGGAAAGTGTTTATCTTGCATGTTTTTAATGAGTTATAATACCCATGAAGTGTAGGTCTTTTGATTTGATGATAATTAACTATATTCTTGGATTAAATGAATAGAACTCTTGATTTGGGGTAGGATTGCATGTAGAATGAATGTATGTATGATGGTAGTATGGAATCGAAACGTGAATAATGATGAAAATAAGAAAAATTTGGAAAATGTATGATAAAACATGAAGAACATATTAAATAGGGTTTTGGAAAGAAATCTAGGTTTAAATCCATTCTTTAGTAGGATTTGTATGGATTTAAGGTGTTAATTACGATAGAAACTTCCTATATGCTCTTATTTGATCTGGGAATAAATCATGTTGTAGTTTGGGTATGTTGCATGAAGATTTTTGGGTTAAAATGGTGAAAAATGTAATAGTGTTCTGAAGAAGATGACCTGCACCATTTTGAATCGATTCGGTTCAAAGAGTGAATCGATTCGATTGGCGAATTGATTCGGCCTTTTCACCGAATCGATTCGATTACCAAGATTTGCCTCATTTCTTTTGTTTATACCCTGAATTTGTGAATACTTAATCATGAGACTTCTAAGTTATTCTTAAACTATATTGAGGGACATAGCAAAGGGTAAATAGGACCCTTGGGGTAGATAGTGATGCATGGGAATATATGGAAAGAGGTTATAATGAGTACATCAAGTATGCGAGATATATATACTACGTACGGATTAATATGATGGGTTGTGTGTATACCTACTAAATAATATGTGTATATAGGTTGTGTGAATACCTATAGTTGTGATTTTATTATGTGTGTAAACATACCTATGCTACCTGCTATCACGGGAGCTTCCACGCAGAGGGCGATCCCACTTTGACGATTACAGTGAGGTCTAAATGTGTGCCCTTGAACATAGAACTTAAGGCAGCTCACTATGTTTTATGAATTAATGGGAATTGCGGGTCATTTGGTCATGTTAGGTATGTGCGTAGAGGAAAGTCTTAGAATTATGTTTTCCTCCATTATGTGTTGTTGATTTTGGGTTCGAGGAGACATTCTGAACCGATAGTCCTTGATTTAGAACGAGAGGTACGTGGACATGATAGCAAAGTGTTCTGGGATCACGGGGGTCATTCTGGGGGATGCTATAGTGTATATATTATATATGTGATACATATATATATGTGTGGTTTATCTACTTATGTGTGATAGTAGAATCGATAAATTATGAATACCTAAAAGTAAAATAAGTGGAGAAACTTATAAAAATGACTCAATGATAATATGTGGGTAATATATTATTGATATTGTGCTAGCTTATTGTATGTGTAATACTAGGGATCTAGAGCCATTGAGGTTATTTAGATACGTTATCAAGTTGGGTTGGGTATCATAGCTAAGTAGGGTGCATTGGGTGTGCACTTTAGATGAGAGGTGAGTAACTCAAGGGAATATGTGTGGAACTAACATGTGTATCTAATAACTGATTTAAACTATGATTTAAATACATGAAAAATATTTTCAAATTATTTTCTTGGGCTCTGACCCATCTCAAATCCATTTTCAAAACCTTTTAGGTGTCCAACCACAGGGATGACAAGCTTGATGATTCTTTCCGGGGATACGTAGCTGCGGCACTTGTGGAGGCTTGTAGGAGTTTTCTTAGACGCTTCAGTTATTCATTCGTAGTATAGGAGTTTCATTCAATATTTAATTTGGGCATGTTTGCCCTTCAGACTATTTATTTCTTCAGTATTGTTTATCAAACTTTGCTCAGATTCAATTTTATTTGCCTTAGACTTGTAGTTGGATTTCATTTAGAAACTTATGGTTTATTCGGTATCATTCGTTCAAATATTCATTATGTGATTGGTTCAGATTACTATACTATGTTGATGGTTGGTGAAAGTATTTAATTTCCGCATGTTATGATATTAATGCAAGATAAAATTTGGCTTCGGCTTAATTTAAACCTGGGAAATTGTAATTTAAAAAGTTTTCGACAGTGATGCTAAGAATGAACCAAATGAGATTCCTGTTTGTTTTAATAAAGTATTGACCACTCATGGTTTAAATAGGCTGGGTGTCACAGGTGGTATCAGAGCATCAAGTTCTAATGTCCATAGGATTTGTACGGCTTACTACGATTTCAGCGTAGCGTTTCTTGACATAGAGCCCTATTATTAGGACTGTTGCATTCATGATTACGCATTTGATATTTCATTCTTATGCCATTATATTTTTTTTTACTATGAACTTATAAAATTTCATATCTTTTCAAATGACACTCAAGATAGGATGAGTAATGGAAGCATCGATGAGAGACAATGTGAGGGAGGCTCAGCAGGAGACACAAGCACTGCAACCACAGCCACCAGAGGGGATAATGTCAGCAATAGAAGGGGTAGAGATTGTGGCACAAGAAGTTAACGCCACTATGAATTACATGACTCTCCATTTTCCTCAGGTCCAACAGCCACCCTAGCTAGTGGCACCATTTGTCTAGGCCCACCTGGAGCCATAAGATTGATAGAGAGTTAGGGAGGCATATTAGAAGGGACACACACCCGAGTTATAACATAGATCAGACGTGATTGTGGCGTGCCATTGGAAGAAAGATATTCCATGCCACATCCGCATGGTTGAGTGTAGAAATTTGCATAAGCAGATATTGGCCACTTTTAGGCTTGTTGGATTAGCGTTATAGTGGTGGGAGTCCATTGCTATAGTTGAGGAGAGGGACACGATGTCTATTACTGAGTTGTGGGTACGATTTGACCACAAGAAATTTACTCCAACCGTTGAGATAGAGATGTGGATGAAGTTCAGTGAACTGGTTTAGGGAGATCAATCCTTGGCTGAGTATGAGGAGTTCACTCGCGTGGCTAATCTACCGGACGAAGTGAACATTGAAGAAACACTTTATTGGCCACCCTCCATTAGTGACATATACAGGTGTTGTCAATATCGCACTCTTACACTTCCAAGACCATCATTTCCATGTGAATGGATGCAAGAGAAGATGTGGGCCTAGCCAGTAAAGCAAGGTGGGGGGAAGCGGTGCTAACGGAGCACCACATCAGTAGTAGTGTCAGGCAGACACTAGGGAAGGATTCTCATCAGGGGGATCAGGCCAAAAGGTTTAGATATGAGGTTTATTGACCCGATGGAGGTTTCAAGCAGGGATAACAGAGCCATCAGTAATAGTAGGTTCCTTAGGGCCGTCAGGGCCAAGGGTACAATAGGGGAGGCCAGCAGGGCCGAGGCCATAAGGGCCAATATCATAGTTAGCACCGTCAGGACCATTGGGGCCAAATGCAAAGAGAGTTCTCGGGCTAGTGTTTTATTTGTGGACAAATGGTTCATAAGAGGATAGACTTCTCACGGTAGGTAGCAGTCGAAGATACCACTAATAACTCCAGCCTCACCCGCCCCTCCTCAGTAGGGGAAGTTACAGTACAAACCTGTTTATGACGTTCGAGATGAGGTCATACGGTAGGCCCCTCAGGCACCACCAGCAGTAGAGGGTACATTTCCTAGTCACAGGCTTGAGGGTAGGATTATATTTAATACGAGGGCATCACACTCTTTCATTGTGACCATATTTTCACGAGCTTCCGGTTTTTTAAAAATAGCTGATAGTCTCTTTATATGTGTGGAGTCATCATTGGGTATGGTTCACTTATACACTTGATGTGTGGAGGTGTATACATCGATGTGGTTAGATTATGTTTACTCGTCGACATGCTTGTGTTAGATATGGAGGGGTATAATGCCATTTTGGGTATGGTAGATTATGTTTACCCGTCAACATTCTTGTGAGCGATGGTGGATTGTTTTGAGAGGACTATTCTGTTCTTAATTCCAGGGTAGTAGATGTTCTTAATGGCGATGCCTCTTCTCGAGGGAGGGTCGATCACAAATCTATATTATATTGAGGAGGAGACCTCGTAGGATGTGGTTGTTTTATTGAACTTGATTCTTATGGTGCTTGAGTTTAAGGACGTGTTCTAGGTGATACTCAGGCTACTGCCTAGCTGAGAAATTGGGTTCCTTATTGACATAGCATCAGGTAAGAGTCCTATCACCTTATCGCATGGCTTCATTAGAGATGAGGGAGTTGAGGGAGCATATTAAGAAACTCTTGGGGAAGGGTTTCATTATACGGAGTACTTCTTCATCGAGTGAACTGATTTTGTTCATTAAGAAGAGGGATGGATTTCTTTGGTTATGTATTAATTGCAAGGAGTTCAACAAGGTCACAATCTGAAATAAGTACCCACTTCCTCAGATTGATGATATTTTCGAGCAGCTGAGGGGAGAATCTTACTTCTCCAAGATAGATATGAGGTTCGATTATCATCAATTGCAAGTCAGAGAGGAGGACATTCCTAAAACTTCTTTTCTGACACGATATGGGTCATACGAGTTTTAGGGTGATGCCATTCGGGCTCACTAATGCGCCAGCAGTGTTCATGGATTTAATGAAGTAGGTTTTTAAAGTGTTCCTTAGCCAGTTCATGATTGTATTCATCGATGATATTCTTATTTACTCTCTCTCTGAGGATGAGCTTTCCGAGCATCTATGGATGGTTTTACAAACACTACGGAATCACAAGTTGTATACTAAATTTGAGAAGTGTGGGTTTTGTTTTAGTGAGGTGCAGTTTTTGGTCCACATTGTGTTTGACGGGGGTATAGTGATTGATCAGATCAAGGTAGCGGCAGTGAAGGAGTTGGGATAACCTACGACACTGATTGAGGTTTGTAGTTTTTCAGGCCTGGCAGATACTATAGGTGGTTCATTCAGGTTTCTTAAAGATTGCAGGTCCATTGACGAATCTGACTCGCAAGGGGGTGCTGTTTGTGTGGCATGACCATTGTCAGTTTTTTTACGAGATAAAGGACAAATTGACCTCAACACTTGTACTTGCACTACCTAGGGGAGGAGTGGAGTACCATGTTTACACATATGCATCCTTGTAGGGAGTTGGGTGTGTATTACAATAAGAGGAGAGGGATCTAGCTTATGTATCTTGCAAGATTAAGCCCCACGAAAGGAATTACCCCACGCATGACTTGGAGTTATCAATAATTGTGTTTTCCTTGAGATTTGGAGGCACTATCTATTTAGGGAGCAGTTTACCTTATTCACGAACCATAAATCACTTCAGTATCTGTTCATGTAGAAGGATCTGAACATAAGTTAGAGGAGGTGGTTAGAGTTCGTGAAGGATTACCAGTTTGATATTCAGTATCATCTTGGGAAGGATAATGTGGTGACAGACGACTGTCGATTAGGGATATAGCAGAGGTTTGGAAGGCGAAGTGGCGAGAGCTTCAACACGATGATAATGTTTCCAAAGTCTATATGTTCATTTTATCTATCGCACTCGATATTGTTATGAGGGTGGTGAAAGCATAGGGAGGGGATTAGTATTTCTAGGACAGAGTTTGCGAGTTATTAGATGATGGGGTAAAGTCATACTCGATCAGTTCAGAGTGTGGTTTTCTTATTAATAGGAGACTTATAGTTCTAGATGATGAGTATTTGAGACATATAGTGATGTTAGAGTCTCATCAGTCCAGGTTAGTGGTAAATACCATTGGGGATAAGAGGTACTAGGATATGCACAAGCGGTATTGGTGGTCGGGGATGAAATGGAACATAGCGGAGTTTTTCTCGAAGGGTTCTACTTGTCAGCTAGTGAAGGTAGACACCAAAGATAGACATAGATGTTACAGGAACTCGATATTCCCATGTGGAAGTGGGAGAGCATCTCAATTGATTTAATTACCGGGCTATCGACATCACAGCGCGGTCACAGCTCCATATGTGTGATAGTGGATCAGTTGACTAATGTGGACCATTTTCTTCCAGTTCGTATGAATTTTGAGATGAGGCAGTATGAGCAGTTATTTATCACTAAGTTAGTGCGGTTACATGAGGTTCTGATTAATATTGTGTCCGATCAAAATAAGATCTTTGTGTACCATTTCTTGTAGAGATTTCAGGAGGCGACGAACACCAATCTGTGTTTAAGTACATTGTATCATCCACACACTGATGGGTAGACATAGAGAGTTAACCAGATGCTAGAGGATATGTTGCGAATGTGCATACTTGACATTAGGGAGGATGAGAGAAGTACCTTACTTTCGTTGAGTTTGCGTATAATAACTTTTTCCAGTTCACCATTGGCATGGCACCATTTAAGGCACTATATGGTCATCCTTGTCGTTCGCCTGCTTGCTAGTTAAAGGTTGGGGATAATAAGCTATTGGGTCCAGGGATCATTTAGGACACCACTGCTAAGATTGAGTTGATTCGAGGGCGCATTCATATAGCTCAAGATAGGTAGAAGAGTTATGTCGATGCAGACATAAGACACATCGAGATTGAGGTTGACGACCAGGTGTTGGTGCGGGTGTATTTTATGAAAGGGGTGATGAGGTTTGGCAAGAAAGGTAAGCTGGTGTTGAGATATGTGGGACCATTTTTTAATTATCAAGGGGGTGGGACCAGCGACATATAGGATGGGACTACACGAGCACTAACAACTGATTCACGATGTGTTCCACGTGTCATTGCAGAAGAGGTATCAAAGGAGTGAGAGGTCTTTTTGGCATGCCCCATTAGATCAGATCGACTTATATCCAGATATCTCGTATGAGGAGATCCCGATATCTATACTTGATCGTAGTGAGCGTAAACTGCGGTCTAAGGTGGTACCCATGGTTAGAGTTTAGAGGGGGCACCACAATGTTGACGAGTTAATATGGGTGCAGGAGGATGACTTGCGTGAGCAGTATCTAGAGTTATTCACCTCAAGTACATCCTAATTTTGATGGAAAAATTCCTTTATAAGGGGGAAGAATGTAACACCCCATATTTATAAGCATTTAAAATTGAATTAATTCGATAAATTTTAAAATTACACGCTTGACGTAATTTAATGATATTCAATATTATGTGTTGATTAAAATATTAATCGTAGAGTTAATTATTAATGTTTATTGAATATAATTACTAAGTGAATAGAAGGCATTATTTTTACGTCATAGCAAGTGGCTGTGACGTGATAGTGTTATATCTCAACCAGGTGTCGGGTGTAGACTATATGGGGTCGAGATAGAAAATTAATATAGAGTGACTCGGATGGTAATTTTGAGGTCCCGATTGATTTCAAAAGGGTCAAAATAGTCTAAATAGTGTACCCGGGATAGTATTTGAGTCCCAGGACCATTTTAGACTAAATCGGCACAACAGGAGGGTGTTTTGGTCATTCGAGAGTTTGTGGTAGAGATAACTCTGAAAATTGAAGAAGTATGTCAGCCCATGGGAGTCTGGGGCTAGGTTTATAACAATCTTTGGAGAGGAGAGGCTATATGAGAGAAAGAACAGAAGAACCAAGGCTTTGTCACACCTTTTCTCTTCACTAAAGTTGCCGAAATTGTGATAAAAAAGAAAGGAAGGTGTCCTCATCACACTCAACATGAAACCAAACCTACAATTGATAAGGCCAGTGTTTTTCTTGCATTCTTTTAATAAGTTATAATACCCATGTAGTGTATGGCTTTCGATTTGATGATAATTGATGATATTCTTGGGATTAAATGAATAGAACTCGTGATTTGGGGTAGCATTGCATGTAAAATGAATCTATATATACTAGTAGTACGAAATCAAAACGTGTATAATGATGAAAATAAGAGAAATTTTGAAAAATTAATGATTAAACATGAAGAACATAGGAACTAGGGTTTTGGAAACAAATCAGGGTCTTAATCCATTCTTAAGTAGGATTTGAATTGATTTAAGGTGTGAATTGCGTTAGAAATTTCTATATACTCTTATTTCATGTGGGAATAAATCATGTTGGAGTTTGGGTATATTTCATGAAGATTTATGGGTTAAAACGGTGAAAAAACGTAACAGCGTGTTGAAGAAGACAACCTATAGAATTTCGAATCGATTCGTCTCAAAAAGTGAATCGATTCGATAGACGAATTAATTTGGATTCTTCACCAAATCGATTCGATTACCTAGATTTTCTTAGTTTTTATCGTTTATACCCTGAATTTGCGAATACTTAATAAATAGACTTTTGAGTTGTTCTTAAACTGCATTGAGGAACATAATGAATTCCAGTATGCCAATGATAGAACTTGGGCTTTGCCAAAATCAGAGGATTAGGGCTAAACCTTTTGGGCTTAAAATGAAATTTAAGGAGTTTTGGAAATCAGACCGGGTGATGGGGAGTGTGAGTAAAATGAAGTTAAGAACTAGTAAGATAAAGAGATATTAACTATTGATATTAAGCAAGGGGTAAATCGGACCCTTGGGGTAGAGAGTGATACATGGGAATATATGGAAATAGGTTATAATGAGTACGTCAAGTATGCGAGATATATATACTACGTACGGATTAATATTATGGGTTGTGTGTATACCTACTGAATAATATGTGTATATAGGTAGTGTGAATACCTATGGTTGTGATTTTATTATGTGTGTAATATGTGTATATAGGTTGTGTGAATACCTATTTTACCTGCTATCATGGGAGGTTCTACGGACAGGGTGATCCCACTTTGACGATTCTAGTGAGGTCTAAATGTGTGCCCTTGAACATAGAACTTAAGTAAGCTCACTATGTGCTGTGAATTAATGTAAATTGTAGGTCATTTGGGCATGTTAGGTATGTGCGTAGCGCAAAGGCTTAGAACTATGTTCGTCTCCATTGTGTGTTGTTGATTTTGGGTTCGAGGAGACATTTCTGAACCTATAGTCCTTCATTTGGTATGAGTGATACGTGGACATGATATAAAAGTATGCTGCGATCATGGGGGTCATTCTGGGGGATGCTATAGGGTATATATTATATGGTTGATAAATATATACAAGTGTGATTTATCTACTTATCTGTGATAGTAGAACCAATAAATTGTGCATATCTAAAAGTAAAATAAGTGGAGGAACTTATATAAATGACTCAATGATAATATGTGGGTAATATATTATTGATATTGTGGTAGCTTGTCGTATGTGTAATACAAGGGAGCTAGAGCTATTGAGGTTATTTAGATACGTTATCAAGTTGGGTTGGGTAGCATAGCTAAGTAGGGTGCATTAGGTGTGCACTTTAGATGATAGGTGAGCAACTCAAGGGAGTGTGTGTGGAACTAACATGTGTATCTAATAACTGATTTAAACTGTGATTTAAATACATGAAAAATATTTTCAAATAGTTTTCTTGGGCTCTGACCCATCTCAAATCCATTTTCAAAACCTTTTAGTTGTCTAGCCAGAGGGATGCCAAGCTTGATGATTCTTTCCAGGGTTGCGTAGTTGTAGCACCTGTGGAGGCTTGCAGGTGTTTGCTTAAATTCTTCAGTTATTCATTCCTTGTATATGAGTTTCATTCAGTGTTTCATTTGGGTGTGCTTCCCCCTTAGGCTATTTATTTCTTCAGTATTGTTTATCGGACTTTGCTCAGATTTAATTTTACTTGCCTAGACTTATAGTTGGATTTTATTTGGAAACCGAGGGTTTATTCGTTATCATCCATTCAGATATTCATTATGTGATTGGTTCAGATTACTATATTGTGTATGGTTGGTGAATGTATTTAATTTCCACATGTTATAATATTAATGGGACATAAAATTTGGCACCAGATTAATTTTAACCTAGGTGGTTTGCAATTTAAAAAGTTTTCAATAGTGATGCTAAGAATGAAAAAAATGAGATTCCTATTTTTTAAATAAAGGACTGATCACCCATAGTTAAAATAGGTGGGGTGTCACATTAGGCTTAAAAATATACCATTAAGGGTGAAAACCCAAAATAGCCACCAAACGACCCGAAAAGAGGCACGAAGACCTTATATAGGATGAAGGTATCTTGTAATAACTGATCATGTAGTAATGGGACTCCTAATTTGAAAATATAATGATAATTCACAAATCTCAAGGCTTAGGCTTAAAAACAATACTGTCAAAGGGTGAAAATCCAAAACAGTCCCTAATAGCCTCGTTAAAGATGCAAACACCTGGCACGCGACCAATGTAACTCGTAGGAACTGACCGTGTTGTCACATGATCCAATTTGAGAATATGACAAAAATATTCAAATCTCAAGACTTGGGCTTAAAAATTTTCCATTAAGGGGCAAAAATATACATAAACTACCAAACGGACGCGTTAGAGCCACTATCACCTCACGCGGGACCAATCTCACTCGTAGGAACTCACTCTATAGTCAAGGGAATCTCGATATATGATTATGATGATAGTTTGCAAATCTCTATGCTTAGGATTAAAAACATTAGATTACAGGACAAAATAGAAACTAACCCACAAATGACTTCGTAAGAGATAGGAACACCTAACACGGAACCAACGCAACTTGTAAAAACTAACCATGAGCCATGGGATTCCCTGTTTGAGAATATAATGATACTTTGTAAATCTCTAGACTTAACCTTTAAAACATGTCGTTAAGGGCGATAAAATAAAACTGCCCCCAAACGGCCCCACCAAAGACATGAACGCATCGCACGGGACCAATGTAACTTATAACAATTAGTCGTGTAGTCATGCGAAACCCGGTTTTAGAATATAGATATATGTTGTAAAACTCTTGACTTAGGATTAAAATAATGACATTAAAGCAGGAAAAGAGGAACCAACACCTTGCACGGGATCAATGAAACTTATAGGAACTGCCCACCTAGTCGTGAAACTCCCGGTTTGATAATAAGATGAAATTTACAAATTTCTAGACTTAGTCTTTAAAATATGTGCAATTATATGAATTACATTTTATTCATGAGTTCTTCTTTATTTTAAATGTATTAAATTTCATTACTGATTTTGTTTGTGTTACATGTATTACATTTGAACGTTTGTGATTATATATGGTTCCACATATAAAGTATTAAAAGGGTGAAACAGAGATATATATACTTTCTGATTTGCAACACATGGACAAGTTAGTGTATAAAGAGTTGCCAGGTATGTAGCTAATCGGACACTTATTTAAATTTATGTCATGATATTCAATTTTTACTTTAATGCCCGAGATGGGATTCTTTGATGATGTTCTAGATGCTCTAGTATATTTTTACACTTGTATGATGTGTATGGCCATGCGAGCTTGTGCATATTATTGTGTGATGTTAAATTTAATTTTAAATAAGTTTTATCGTAGCAAGTGTTTCTAAAATGTTCAAAAAATAAAGGAGAATATCGATTTTTTAAAGTATTAAGACTTAAATATTCTTTTGCAATTTAGTTACAGAGGACATAATTTTTTTAGCTTATATATCGTAAGTCGGTGGAAGGTATTTATTAGTGGTTTAGTTGTATCTTGTGTTGTTGTTGAGTTTATTCCAATGTTAAAACAAGATGGATGTCACGAATAAACAAAGGAAACTCTGCCGAATTTTTTTAAAATTGATAAGAGTTATAAATTGATTAGTCAAACATACAAACATTTAAAAATTTTGTATTGGTTGAAAACATTGTAAAATAGCCAATGAACATACCGAAAAGAGGAACAAGCATGTCATACAAGATCAAAGTAACTTGTACAAGCAAACCATGTAGTCATGGGACTCATGGATTCTGATGATGTTCTAATTTTAAACTTCTAATTATAAATATCTAGAATTGGCGTTTGGAGCATGAAAACTTATGATAAGAACAAAATTACCTAAAAATAAGCTCAAAAACTTCACATGATATTGAAGTAAATTGTCGAAACAACACGTATAGTCATGCGACTCATTGATTGGAACTTTGATCAAAATATAAAAATCCTAAGTGTCAAATCTTAAAAATTGGGCTTTGGTGGAAAAAATGTAAAATAACAAGCAAGCATTACAGAAAGACAAAACACCTCATACATCATCAATGTAATTTGTACAAACAACCCGTATAGTCACGAGACTCATGGATTCAAATGTCGTTCTAGATTTCAAATTTATAAGTCTAAACTTTAGAATTAGGAGTCGGAGAGGGACAAAAAACTCACATGGGTCTAAAGTAAGAATATTGTTAAGGCGTGCGGGCTGTGTGACACTATTATTATATATTTTTATAACTTGGAAATTATTCTAGTGAACCTTTATATCGATTGAGTTATTTGAGGGATTATTTATGTTAAACCAGTGGAAGGGATTCGTTGATGGTTACTTGTGATTTTTGTTGTTGTCATTGAGTTTATTTTATACATTAAAATATGTTTGATCTTAAATATAAACAAAAGAAACTCTACAAAAAAATTTCTAAAATTAATAAGTGTTCTCAATTGATTTATTTCAACATATATAAATTTGAAAATTGGGCATTGATGACGGTCAACGTAAAACAACTATCTAACATTTTTATTAGGACTCGTGGATTTATGTTTTCTAATTTTTTCTATATTTTAAAATCAGAGTGATAATGTTTTTATTGTATCTTATGCATATCGATGATGGATTTTTCTTAGAGTTATTATATTCACAGTGGCTTAGAGTTGCAGTTTCTTTTTGTGCAAAGGAGACATGTTGTCATCATTTTTATTTACGTGGATCGATTTTTTGACATCATTTGTCATCTTAGAGTATAAGGATTGATTAAGATCTTATTTGAGAGGCATTTCTTTTGTACCCTTATACTGAGATTGGGTTCTGTAATGCATATTTTTTAGATTGGTGGAAAATTGTGCAACTTTGTTTATGTATGTATGAAAAATGTGCAATGTGATTTTGGATTATAATTTCCTCATTTTATGTCGTGCGACTTTTATTGATAACATAAATTTAAAAGTGTTTTCAATTGTTTTCAATGAAAAAAATAATAATAAATAAATAAAATAGAGTACTTTTGGTAACACATTTTTATCTCCATAAGTCATTCTCTAGATCTTTCACTTTGGATATGGGAAAAGGGTTTTTATTGTCAAAAGATAACTTTTGTCGACAAGGAAAATGTGTTGTTGAAAGGTATACCTTTCGGTAGCACAAAATCTGTGATGTCGTATGATATACTTTTGGCAAGACAACTTTTGGTAGCTGAATGTCGTTCCATATGTCATTTCATTAAATTTAGCGAGATAACTTTTATCGCTGAAAGGTTTCTTTTTGGCAACATAATATTTTTGTCTTTATTGATTGACCTTTGGCAACATAAATACTTTAATTTTTTATAAATACGAGAAAAGATAAAATACCTTTGGCAACATAAATGCCTATTGCCAAAATTATAACTTTGGCAACATAATCCTGCTTTGTCACCAAAGGCTTTCCTAGACAAGCAATGTGCAAAAAGTTGGCGATATAGCAATATATGTTGTCGATACCTTTTAGAAACACGTTATTAACTTTTATCTAAATTCATTGCATGTTGTGCAAATTTTTTTTCCATATAGTGCAAGCTCTATGGAATGAATGAAGAATTAAGGTATTCCTTGTAGTCGTACCACACCTCGGTCTCCCCATTGGAAAGAGATTCCTCTAATTTTAGATTGTGCATAATTAGATCATGTTGAATAAAAGTAGAAAGATAAAATTGTTAGAGGCTAGTGTAGATCTGACTACAAATTCTTTAACAAATGGGAGGGAAAACTCCTTTAAATAAGATTTTCAATATTCAGATCGCGTCGTGCACACGGTCAAGTTTAGTCATTCACAATAATCCTCCAAGTATGCATTTCAATCTAGAGTCATGTGAACAGACACAAAATCCATCCATGCAAATGCCTCCGTGCGCATGGGCATAAATAGCCACAATGCAAACGCCTAAGTCTGAAATCACACCAAATAAAACCAAATGTGTTTCATAATAAAAACATCTCCTTAAAAATATTTAGTTCCGAAGTTTTATATGATTTTAAAATTTACTTGATCCTCAAAGTTTAAAACTGACACAATTTGTAAATTAAACGTTTGTGCACATGTGTATATCCAATGATAATTCATATATACTACATAAAACGACACGTCTTCAATTTTGAGATGTGAATTATATGGAGAGAAAAATCTTCCATGAGCTGAGTCCAATGTCTTAAAATCTTCTGAGGTTCATCTAGACTCAAAATCGTGCCTCACCCATACTAAACGAGTCGATGTGACTTGATAGACATACAAGCTTTGACATAGGATATAGACAATATAATACCTATACAAATGTTTTACATTTTTATTCTCCCCCTTTGTCTATTATGTGACAAAACCCCCAAAAGATCTTATTCCCCCTATAAGACTCATGAAAGTACCAATGCTATAGATGAGATATAGCATGTGAATCATGAAAGTAAACACAATCTAATATAAAGACATTGAATATCATGCTCAACGAAATCCCCCACAATGCATATAAACAATTAATGAAACTCACAAAAAAATCACAAAGCTACCCTTTACTTACATCTCCCCATCAATAACAAGAATATAGAGCATCAAATAATCATATAGCAACAAATATCTCCCCCAATGATATACATAGAGCGTTAATAAATCATTTCCCCCTTTTTGTCATAGAATGGTATCATGAGAAATATAATCAAAACAAGGGTAAAAATATGGTATCATGAGAAATATAATCATGAGACGTGAAGAAATTCGAACAGGCAGACAATAAAAGGAGAAATTATGCGATACAAAATAGGGGTTGTGTGCACGCTCCACTTTTTGAGACGTGCGTATGCAAGGTGCCAATAGTCATGTGCATGAAAATGTAAATTGTGTAACAGATTTAAGAAGGTTAGAAAATCGTGTGAATGGCCACTTTTTCATATTGTGTGCACAGAGATCTCAGAAAAAACTTCCAAAAATAAATCCAATAACCTCTTACACAATGCACTTGAAAAATCAAAGCTAAAATTAGAGTTATCACTCCTTTTAAAATTTAGTTACTCCACCCAAAACACACATCACATCTAAAAATGTCTCAAAACTCCATCAAATTCTCATAAACTACCTATCCCAAATCATGCAACCAACTAGAAACGATATGCATCCAACAACATGCTTAATGTCAAATAATAAAAGAAAAACCATTATAAAAAAGTATATATACATGAAAATAAGATTGGAAATCTCAAAGAACAAACAATTTAGGCAAATCACAAAAAATCTTATATACTTAAACATGAAACAACTTTAGATGAATCAAATCATAATTGTTTACATATGCTAAACGATTTAGGATATTTTAAATTCACATTTGAAATATAACTCAAGTAACTAGAGAATAATAGGCTTGAATGTGAATAGAAATGGAACAACATAATATCAAACAACAAATTGTACTACTTGACACGTTCAACACAAACTTTAATGAGAAAAGCAATCCAATCAGGAGTTTAGTCTTAAAATATTAACCCCATCTAGAAAACTCCATCAACAAGTGTTGATATTGAATTTATAAAAGCCAGACTATTAAGGAATTTCATTTTTAAATATTAAAGCCCTATCTTATTTTTAATGACTGTTAAGGTATTGGCTTGTGTCTCTTTCCAATATATTGGATTTTTCCATTGATTGATTTTTCACACACGTAGTTGACACCTACCCAATGATACTAAAATTCAAATCAAGTATTATCCCACTAATAATATCCCTTATCAATGCATTCGAAACTGCCCATATTCAACTCCATCAATATAAAATCTCATAAATTTTGAAACTCAGGAAATTGGTTTTCAATTAATTTTGCAAATGATTGTGGAAATGAAAATGCGATCAATCAATTATGCATTCATGCGACGTAAAGTGCAAGAAATAACTTATTTCATAAAAAACAATTCAGACAAATGTTTACATTATATATTTGAAAAGTTAAAATTGACCAAACATATTCAACAATTCAAATAATTAATCCATCCTATAAGTAATGGAACATCGTGATTTGAAATCTCATAAACTTAAGACACATGCTTGTATGAGATTTAACCAAAACCAACTAAAAATTCATTTTGTTTGTATTTTTTAAAATATAAGGGAACAATGAACAAAAATAAAATAAACATAAAAGTTTGAAAGTATGGTAATCGAGATGCACCTAACCATTCAGAATTGAATTGATCATTCAACTTCAATTAAACCTTGACATACCTTAACGTAATGGAACCAAGTTATGTCTAATGGTTTAATGAAGATATCACTGAATTGTTTTTTTCCTTATGAGCATTGTTCATGGAAATCATGTTTTTCTCAACTAAGTCCCTAATCAAATGATGATACAACTCGATGTTCTTGGTTATTGAGTGTTTTATGGGGTTATTGTCACTGGCATTAATAATGTAACAAAAGAGTGTCACCGCAACTTTATACATCCTATAGTCGTCCAACATTTGTATCATCTGTAAGAGTTATGTGCAATAATCCCGGTTGCAATATACTTAGCTTCTCCCGAAGATAATGAAATCAAATTTTGCTTCTTAGACAACAATAAGGCCATAGAAGTCCAAAATAAAAGGCATCCATGAGAGGTGTTCTTCCGATCAACGACGTCTCCCACTAAGCGAAATCGGAGTAGGCATTAAAAGTATACCATAACCCGAGCTTTTGAGTTCCACTCACATACCTAATCACTCCTTTCATGGCTCTAAGGTGTAAATGTTTTTATTTTTCTTGGTAACGTGTTCACATACCTACATTACAAGAAATGGTGGTCCTACTCATGGTCAAATACAACAAACTCTCGATCATGATCCAATAGAGATTCTCCTTCATCTTTTATTAACATATAATCTAAACCCATTGGAGTATTATGACACCACACCTACTTTAATCACGGGTGGTCAGTCCTTTATCAAAATAAATAGGAATCACATTTTGTTCATTCTTAGCTTCACTGTCGAAAACCATTTTTAAATTACTAACAACATATGTTAAATAAACGCGGTGTAAATTTTTATCTTTGAGTAACATAACATGTAGAAAGTAAAATTGAATAACTCATCCACAACAAATATAGAAGTCTGAATCATCACACGATAAATATATAAATAATGAATACCGAATAAACCATTGGTTCCCAAAATAACATCCAAATCACAAGTCTAGAGAAATAAACTAAATCCAAGTACATCAGATGATAAATAAAACTAAAATGTATCAAATGAAAATGAAAACATGTCCAAATGAATTGCATAACCTTAAACCTAGTAATGGAATGAATAACTAAAATGTATACACAAAGTCCTGCAAGCCTCCACAATGTTGTAGCTATGCGACCATGGTATGAGTCCTTAAGCCTGACGTCTCTCTGGCTGGACACCTATAAATATTTTTGGAAAAACTATTTTGACACCGGTCAGAGTCCAAAACCATTTGAAAATATTTTGCGAGCAATTAAAATGTAACAGTTAAATATGCATTAACACTTTTCATATTTAAGAGGGTGTCTCACTATCTTCTGATATTACTCACCTCTCCACTATTATGCACACCTAATGTTTTGTAACACCCCACATTTTTAGGGATAATTAAATTTCATAAGTGGGTGTAATTTAGAGATTTGAGGAAATTCGATGAATAGTAACTTTGGGATTTATGAACATTTGATTATTACCGGTGTGTGTTATAGTTACTTTTGAGACTAAGTAAATAAATTGGATTATTTTAATTACACGTCGCAATTGAGTAAAGCGACAAAGAATAATATTTCATTTGGAAAACCCGCATTGAGATGTGTTGGGTTTAATTAGTGAATTGTAGTTAAGTACCTTGGAAGGAGATTTAGAGTGTGTAATTGGTTTCAGAATGACCGAGATAGTCAGAATAGAGTATTCGGGGGTCGTAATGAGTTTTGGAAAATTTTGGATTAAAAGGAACTCCCAATTGAGTAAACGAGTCATTTTTGGGTTTAAAGGGATAAACCCTTATTTCTCCCTATATAGGGAATGGGAGAGGGAAATAAAGGAAAGAGGAAGGGAGAGAAGAAAGAGGAGAGGAAAGAGGAAGAAAAGGGAGGTTCCGGCCAAACTCCACAGGATTCAGGGTGAGGTCATCGGATTTTATCCACGAGGCAAGTGTTTACTTTCTTTATTTCCTTTTGATCGTAAATATCATATTCTAATTTGGTAATAACAAATTATATGATTTTGGGGTTCGGTTTTCGTGAATCAAAATGGGTTTTTGGAAGTTAAACGAGTAAACCCTGAATAATAACCAATTTGAGAAATTTAGGAACAAATTGAAATTAGTTATTTTTTATGGGTTCTAGGATGCTTAGAACCCTTTTTATGTGTGTAAGTATAGTTGGTTGTGATTAAATTAGGTTGGGAGAAGAAATAAAAAGCTTGGAGATGTGTTAATGGAGGTTTGGGATTTTTGGAGAAGATGGTGAATAGTGACTAGCGTCACTTCTCAATTGATTCGGCTAGGAAGAGAATCGATTCCGTTCTAGGTTAAAAAATAAATATTATATATCTTTTCGATACGTTCGCATCAGCACAGACCGTGTATTTTTATGATTATTTTGGATTTAAAATGATTTTTCTAATGAAGGGTGTCCGAGATCAAAATCGTTATTTCGAAATCAAACCTAGCATTAGGAGAAAAGAAATGTATGTGTTAGTTAGAAGTCAGTGTTAGGATGATTATAGAGTTGGTGGTTGAGATTAGAAACCATAAAAATGGAGGTTGAGTTGATATTTGGGTATTTTGGAGATTGAAAAATCACCCAAACAGTGCCCCTTGAACAGGACGAATTGATTCGGGTTTAGGCAGAATTGATTAGCCTAAGGGGATCTGAAAGGCTGCCTTGGGATGAATCAATTCACAATTAGACCAAATTGATTCGCCTTTAAGGACTTGCTTGCAGAACACTTCCCGAATCGATTCGAATTGGGGGCCGAATCGATTCTCCCACCTGAATCAATTTGCAACAAGGGCAAATCGATTCGCTTTGGCCAGATTTGTTAGTTTTCTTCCCTTAAGAGTATGGGGAGTTAGATTACAATTTAGGGTTTTATATTGGGGATCCTAGTTATGATATCGGGACTCCTAAATGATGGTTTTGAGGGTAAGTAAACCTTTATATGAAAGAGAAAAACTTGGATTGGTGTAGGGCATAATCCGGGGAACGGACCTAGTAAACGTTCGGGACGGAAAACATTTGAGATATAGAGTTCTTCTACCATCGGGCATATGTATTTACATTATTTGAATATATGTGAGCTGAATACATCTGAGTATATCCTAGGACGCGGTTACTAGGGATTAGTATCTTCGGGATTAGATGTGTGTAAATCCTTAAACACGAATAAGGTACAGGTTAATTATCAAGTGAAAGAATATTTTTGGATTTAGTATCGTGAGTGTGAGAATCTTTGGGATTATTGGCCATCGTTATGTGTGATCGACAATTATGGCCGTTTATATTTGAGGAACGATGTTGAATATATATATATATGATGTGATTACAGTATATTTATATATATGTATAATATTATAAGGATATGCATATATATCTATGTGTGGATGGTATATATATATATATATTTATGTGAAGCATACCCCCTCTAATGCTATCATGGGTGCGATGTGGGTGAGGCCCCTGGCTTGAGGAGCAGGGAGCGTATAGTCCTCTGGTCATAGCGTCCATCGTTATACTGTGTGCTTTTTATTAGGGGTGAGACGTGGTGGGTATGTTTCGTCTCATTTTTGGTGAGGAACTATGACCACTTCCCATATGTTGTGATTTGGTTTTTACCATGTCAGTGATATTTAGTCCGACTGTTGGTACCCAAGATTGTATGTGAGTAATGCTGTGGAAGATGATAGCATTGAGAGACCGTATCCTCGAGTTATAGCTCGTTGGGATGGTTATTATACTTGTGTGTATAGTATAGTACTTATGTATGAGAACACGATTGTATATCTAATCTCTAACGAGAGTAAAGAGATAATTTGAATATGAAATTAAATCTCATTCCGGAAGATTTCATCCGGATGTATATTGTGATATGTATATGGGAGTGAGTATAATATAATTAGTTATATGAGTATGTATATATATATATACATTGTGTACTGAGGGTCTAATGGATCTCAACGAGCGACACTGCCAAGTAATAGTGTATCGGGGGGGGGGGGGGTTCCTTGTTTGGATTTCGCTTCGTGAAACACCCCACGCACGAACATGGCACATTGTTGAGACTGGGGAGAAGTTTTGCCCTTAGTACTCGGTTTGCCTAGGACTTTCAGAGTATGAGGGTGATGGTTTAGTTAGGCATAGACTAGGATGTTTAGAGGGATGCGATAGGTGTGCACCATTAGAAGAGGGGTGAGGGGTATCTCATGGGAGTGCGATACCAATTTAAATTGAGGTAAAACATATTTTTCATAGTTAAAGCAATTATTCACTTGCAAGATATTTTGACAACTCGAGCTCTGACCCGTTTATCTATTTTCCTCTCTTTTGCTATATATATGTATATTTATAAGTGTCCAGACATGGGGACGCCTAGATTATGATTCCTTCAAGTCAGACGTCTGCTGCAACAACTGTGGATGCATGCAGGTTTATTTTAGACGCTTATATTCTTTTGATCTAAATAGGAAGCATTATAGTATCACTCGGGCCGAAAATCTCAACTGCATTTATTCATTCTGATTGTATTATTGTTAAACCGAGTGTTTGGTTATTTTGTTTCATTTATGTTTCATATATATAACTGTGTGAATGTTTTATTTGATTAATTTATATAAAAAGATTAGTTAAATAAAATTTTAATGCCAGCCTAATTGGTTATTAGTAATTAAATTGGTTTTCAATAGTGATGCTAAGAATGAACCATATGATACTCCTATTTTAATTTGGTACAAGATTGATTGCCCGGTATTTTATTAAGGAGGGTGTCACAGATGGTATCAGAGCATCAGGTTCTAGTGTCCTTAGGAATCTATACAGACGTATTACTCTTTCAGCGTTGCTCTCGATTTGATATAGAGCCTTATGATTAGGATTGTTGACTTCTTTTGTGAGATTTCGTTCTCCCACCATTATATAAGATTATAGTAAATCTTCTACATGTTCATTCGAGATTCATGTGCTGATCGATGAAGAGCGACCTCGGGAGGGCCATTTCATGGGCAGTAGGAGTTGGGGCTTTATTGGAAAAAATATGTTGAAGTTGGGGATGAGGACCGCTGCAGAGGTCACTTCCTTTATGTCATTATCGAGGAGTGTTGCAACAACTACTAAAGTATACTAGATATAATCATCCAAGTACCTTTGTAGTAGACAGTGGTGCCAAACTTGAATTACCTAGTAAAGTGAAATTGGAAAAAGATTCGAAAGGTCTTTCATAAGGACCATACGCTGAGGTTTAAGTTATACGAAGTTAGTGTAGCTTTACTTAGTGGAAGCAGAAGGCTCAGAAGCTTTGGCTTAGATCAGGGTATGGAAATACTCAGATGTGAAAATTTGAGGAAATTTTTTCACTCGTGGGAGCAATATTAAAATAGTGGAAATGGTAATCACCATGTTTAGGAGAGCAGGATGTTTTGCTCATAAAGGGATCTTACAGATGGATATACCCGTTATTTCCTTTGGTTTGTCATAATTGGAGGGAATGCAGTTCCTGAATTATTCACACGAGGATCAGTCAAAGGTCGACAGTGAATAAAGAATTATAGGAATAAGTGAACTATGTGCCGAATGAAGGTAGGTACAATGATGATAAAGTCCTTCAGTGGAACGATGGACTCACTAGTAAGTGTTACTAGCATTCATAGTGAAGTTGTTCTCGTAGAACCTCATTGGTGGACATCCACCTGGGGGAATTTGTGTAAATAGAGTTGTTGAGGCTGGTAATGGAGTTTCCTTTTAATGAAGAAGTTAAGGGGACTATGAAGGTTATTGTCAGGATCGAGGTTGTAGAGTACGATGATACTGATAACTTTATCATGGTCAAGAAGGCCAGAGATGGGGAATGTGGTAAGGTGGAGTGTTGAACCACACGGTTAGTCCTTTCCCGGTAGGAGTTAAAGGACAAGAGTAGGGTGCCCTGATAGGGCATTGATAAGAGTAGTTTTGGTTTGGTTAAGACAAGTGTACTATGTTGGGGAACCAATCAGAGCAGTCAGAAGACTGGCAAAGTATTTATTCTGAGTTTCACCTCAAAGTCATTTAGTGTGACTAGATAAAGTCACGGTATTTCGCTAACCCTAGATTAGTGTGTGTAATTCGAGCTTTGTGGCGGTATCGATAACATTATATGGTGTATGTCTATATGTTTTTCCATGGTAGCGGCGTACTATTTTGGATTTGTATCAGGTCTGTACTACTCATTTTGTATGTGTTATACGAGTATAGTACTATTATAAGAGTTATGTTATTATATTATCGGAGTGATAGAAAGGTCATGATTACAAGAGTATCGTGTCCATGGTTCTAGGGTGGAACAGGTTGCTGTTGCAATATCTCACCTGGATACAGGTTGAGTTCACCCCTATCATACGTATAGATGGAACTTCGATCAGTAGATGTTTCATTCCCATGGTATCAGTGTGTGGCGACCTTGTAGATATGACTTAGGGTATGCAGGGTTTATTGTTGAGTTGTGAGTTTAAGCTCATTATTATTTGCGCTAAAGACTTGGTGTTAGTACGAGCATTTAGTGGTGTAGCTTGTGTTTAGAGATGGGAGTTCATACCACATTTTGTTAAAAGAGGGGATAGGGTTATCCCGATTGCATATTTGAAGCTAACGGACCTCCACGATCGACAAAGTTAAGTAGTAGTGTAATTAGAGGGGTTCCTTGTTTGAATTTCTCTTGCGAGATGCTCCGCGCATAAACCTTAATGACGTCGGGAGTGGAGAGATGTGATGAGATGAAAGGATATTGGATTTGATGATAAGTTACTGTAACACCCTTCGTAATTAAATACCGGGTGGCCGGTCCCATACCAAATTAAAACAGAATATACAGTTGGCTCATTCTTAGCATCACTGTCGAAAACATTTACAACTCACCCAATACCCAATTAAGCTGGTGTTAAAAACTTTCCAAATTTTAATTTAACAAAATCCATTTCCAGTTTAAGAATAACACTACACATTTTATTCTACAACACTGATAACCAAGTAGATAACACAAAAGAATTTAAATGCAATTGGAATAAACATTCCCAAATAATATTAATCCATTATAGTAATCCCAACAATGTTAAATGTACTAAAAAGTCCCGAATACAATAGTATTTAACCCCGATAGAAAAAGATAACTGAATCCTTTGGGCGACATGCCCTAACTAAGAATACTGTGAATCAAAAGATGAAAGGCGTCTAAGCAAAAACTCCATAGCTCCATAGTTCAACATAATTCGCTAAGGTTGGCGTCCCTATTGCTGGACACCTGATATAGAAGATACAATAGAAAAGAAAATATGCAAGGAAATGGGTCAAAGCCCGAATGTGTAGATGATTTTTAAAACAGCAAGTATTTAACAAGTGCAATAAAGCATTTATTATGTACACGTTAGCCCCAACTCTCACTTGATATTCTCACCTCTCAACTAGAGTGCACACTTAACGTTTCCTATTAACCTCCTAGTTAATGGTTCCTCTTTTCTAGTCTCCATATTATAATTCCATTCCCATATCATAATCCCCGTATATCCCATACCATACGTCACATTATTATTCATTTACATTTCTCCTTTATATGATTAGTTTCTCATTAACATGAATCATTACTCATTAATATGAATCGTTTCTCATTAACATGAGTTAAGCTTTTCAATTCTATAAGCATAAACATTCATTAACTTAATCCCATTATCTTTCTCTATTCACCGTTATCTACAATTATCACCGTATATAGATTTAACCACAATATACATATCCATTCAATCATTTAATCCATTATATATATATTCATATATAATACGGCACCACGAGTCACAGCTGCGGTGCAATGCATTACTCTGCTATCATGTCCCATCATCGTTGGTCGCCGAATAGGGGATTAAAGGTTTGGTAAGATTCCACGAACCACAAACAACAACAAATAAATTGGAGGCGAACATAGTTCTCGTATCCATGGGTCACGCACATACCTATGTACCCACAGTCAGCGGACTTATCAACTCCCCAATAAGTCTTTCATAGACCTATGTTCTCGAGCAACATATCAAAGATCCCATGGATTCATCAGGATATGACTGCCCTCACGCACAAACCTCCCACCGATAGCAAGTAAGCTAGGTATGTCATACACATAAATCATCAATCAATCAAATAGGTATTATCATACCTATAACATAATATCAATAAGGTAATTATCACTACCCTAAGACATTTCCCATACGTAGCATTATATCTCTTTTAAATTCCACGTATTAACATATCATATCTTTACTTCATAATTTAATTATCCTCGCATCCTATAACATCTCTCCACTCCCGACGTCGTTAAGGTTCACGCGTGGAGCGTCTCGCAAAGCGAAATCCAAACAAGGAACCCCTCCAATACACTACTACTTAACTTTATCGATCGAGGAGGTCCGAAAACTTCAACTATGCGATCGGGATAACCTCATACCTTCTTTCAACCAAATGTGTTCTAAACTCCCATCTCTATCCGAGGGCCATACTGCTAAGCGCTCATATTACACTTAGTCCTTGCACAATCAATAATGAGCTTAAACTCAGTCCTTGATGTTCAAATTGTAACCCTAAGGCTACCCTCACTCAAAACACAAGATTCAAATAGGTTTTTCCTCAACATATATTCAGTAAGAAGTCACTAATATCCTACTGTTCCATAACATCATTTCTCCCGAATTACTACGAGTTTAGTTCTCCTTTTAATTTAGGTTAAAATCGATAGTTTCAAATCTCTTATAAACACATCTTCTTTCACTTATGATTAAACCCTCTTGTAAACTTAAGGATACCCAGGTGTTATATTAAATCATCCCTACTGGTCCTATCTTTAATCCTCATACATCCCCATTTGGGATTTACAAATGAATCTAGCAACCGAAATTCCATTGAATATAATTTTCATCATTTTAATCACTTGAATCCAAATCAAATTAATTCAAATCTTATCAAGGGTTTACTGATATTTTCTAAGTCCCATAATATCCAAATAATAATCACCAAAGATCCACAAAAGGTTTGGGATAAGAATCAACATTTAAAAAGAAACAACCTTACATATTCTGGGAAGGTCGATCGATCGAAGGCAGGGGTCGATCGATCGATCCCTTAGGTCACAGCCTGGTTTTTCTTCATTTCAGCAACTACGGGTTTAGCAACTTATGATCATTTAAACCTTCATCTAAACATCCCAAATGACTTAAAATCTTTACTACATGATATATCAACATATATGAACGATTTCCAATACTCTAAACATCCTAGAATCATCAAGGGATTGGATTAAAAAGCATGTTTTCTCCTCATTTTCCAGAAAATCATCAACATATTAACTTCAAGAACACTTCAATGGTTTTCAAATTTTTCTTCCATAGATATATGATTATTTCATGATTATTTTCATCCTACGACATGAGTTAAATTCCTATATCATGTCAGTTTCTAGAAATCCATTTAATCACTTCATTATTTCTTCCAAACATGAATAATCTTCTCTTTTCATAACTATTCTAACATGGACAATATACGAACTTAAATTGACATTATTAAACACTTTCCTTTT
Source organism: Sambucus nigra (assembly GCA_949130495.1). Lineage (NCBI taxonomy): Eukaryota > Viridiplantae > Streptophyta > Magnoliopsida > Dipsacales > Adoxaceae > Sambucus > Sambucus nigra. Next base: position 293,975,521 of record OX422213.1, read on the forward strand.
CTGAAGGTTTGATCCTTTGGTGTAGTATATCTCAGTTGGTTGTCCCGTCTCCGATCAAACTCCGGTGGTGGTTGGTGGTGGTGAACCTTGGTTCTTGTTCTTCTCCTTCCCAAGTAGGCTTTTCCCTTCCCAAGCACCCTTTCACTCTCTCTAGGAAGATGATTTCTCTAATTTGTGTAGAGGAGATGAATAACCCACATACCCTTAATCTACCAATACTTATAATAGGACAAATTCCGAAATCACTATTCACCCCCTAGAAAAATGACCAAAATGCCCTTTCGGGTTGTCTATTCATTTCCAAATGACTCGAGACTCAAAATTAACATCCAAATAGACTTTTCGGACTATTTCGTACCTTCCGGACGCAACGACGCAGTCGAAATGACTATAAGGTCGATAGAAAATAAATTTCCTTTTTAATTTAATAAATAAGTCCCAACACGTCCCATACCGCGTCTGACTAAAAATCCAAATTACCGAAATTATATCACATCGTCGTATCAATGACATCAAATTCATATATTACCTAAATATCTTTAAGTAATATTTAGAATCAGCCATTTTAATATCCACATTCCGGATAAAACCCGAATGAATTAATTAATAATAAAATCCAATTAATCCATTAATTTAAAATATAACCCATTTTAAAAGTCATTTAAAATTACGGGGTATTACATACTTCCCCCCTTACAACAGAATTTCATCCCGAAATTCATGAATATAAATCATATTGGTAAGGTCAACTCCGAGTTTAAATCTCACATCGCAATAAATCTAAGACGTACCGCCCATACAGTACATTAACAAAATCCCTATCGATGTTATACGCCAAGCCTCACCATATAGTTTCAACTGAATCAAATTTAGACTTTACCTAATCTTCCCAATACCGTCCTCATGACAAACTTTGGGAAAAATGATCCTCTCGTAGTGAAAAAATAAATCCTGAAGTCTCAATTACTTACCTTTTTCACAATTATGAAAAATACTACAATTCAATCATCCAGGGCGCCCATACACCCTCTCGTACCGCTTTCAATATTAAAAGTTTTGCAAAGGTTTTAAACTCGTTTCCCAAAGACCTAACTTATTTCGACTCCCAACGGTTATTAGTTTCATGCGTGGGGTGTCTCGCAAGCGAAATCCAAATAAGGAACCACCCCGATACACTACTTCCTAAAGTAGTCGGTCATCGAAACTCCTAAGGTCCTTAGTCAATAATATAAAATTTTGGTTTATAAAAAAAATATTAGGTTTATCGATTTAAAACAAAAATTTGGTTTTTCGATTTCAAATAGAGTCTACGCATCTACTCTCTTATAGAAGACAAGATGCAGGATAGTAGTAGTACATACGCTCTCTTATACCACAAGTCAATGCACGCCGATAGTCTCATCACGCTCGGACATGCCCAAGGTAAGTAATCCCATGATAAAAATCAAACCCACATGATAACATGTAATATAAAGGTGTCCCACACCCCTCAGTGAGTCTACGCAAATAACAATGCTATAGGCTAAGTTTAGCAACCCTTTGGCCCACACAATATCAATCACTACAAAAATCAATATACGCTTCATAATACCTTAGATAAAAAACATACCCTCATTCGCGGGTGGCGGTTGTTGAATCCCAATATTATAACTTTGCTCCGATGAGTCAAGAAAAATTTTACCCCAAATTTTCAGTTCTAGTTAACCACACTCCACTATATATTGCCTTCGTTAGGGAACATACACATTTCACGTATTTCAAGAACTTCTACTGATGACTCTCCTCAATTTTTCCATAATAGGGGTGACCTCGACTACGGTCATCATACTCGAACATACTTCATAACCTCCTGAGTACGATCTCCACTATCCATCCAATGTCCCTCATCTTCCATACGTACGTAATGAAAGATTCCCCAATAAATGTTGTCGAATTTTATAGTTCAACCCATCAGTGAACATTAGGACTCTCCTCTCCTCAGTAGGTACTTCAGCTGGTACCAAATTAGTTAATCTCGTAAACTCTTCCTCATATTCCGCCACAGTTTTCTCTTCCTGTTTCAAATCAAGTAGCTTCCGCCTCATCTCTGTCTGGATGGCAGAAGGAGAATACTTCCAATCAAACCGTATCCAAAACTCTTGAATAGTCATTGTGTCCCTCTCCTCCATAGTGGTCGTAGTTTCCCACCATTGCAAGGCTGCCCCTACTAGCTTGAATGTGGCTAGTATTTGACGTTGAACCTCAGTACATTCAATCATTCTCAAGTGCCGTTTGATATCTTTCTTCCATTGGCTAGAAATCACAACATCTGATCCTCCCTGAAACTCAGGTGGGTGCGCTTTTTGAAAGGCATCCCTCGCTCGTTCCCATGCAGTAGGAAACACTTTCCCTTGCGCGGGTGGCACAACCGGTGCCGGTGCTGGAGCCTGCTGAACTGCAGCTATAGACGCATTGACTGCCTGAGCGACAATTGCAGCAGCTTCGGCCGCAGTCATCGTACCTTTTTAGGCGTAAATAGAAAAGCAATAATCCTACTCATAGGGCTCTACATCAAAGAACGCTAACCTGAAAACACAGTAAGCCATACAGATCCTAAATGACACTAGAACCTGATGCTCTGATACCACCAGTCACACCCCGCCTAATTAAATATCGGGTGGCCAGTCCCATACCAAATTAAAACAGAATATATAGTTGGCTCATTCTTAGCATCACTGTCAAAAACATTTACAACTCACCCAATACCCAATTAAGCTGGTGTTAAAAACTTTCCAAATTTTAATTTAACAAAATCCATTTCCATTTTAAGAATAACACTACACATTTTATTCTACAACATTGATAAGCAAGTAGATAACATAAAATAATTTAAATGCAATTGGAATAAACATTCCCAAATAATATTAATCCATTACAGTAATCAAAACAATGTTAAATGTATTAAAAAGTCCCGAATACAATAGTATTTAACCCCGATAGAAAAAGATAACTGAATCCTTTGGGAGACATGCCCTAACTAAGAATACTGTGAATCAAAAGATGAAAGGCGTCTAAGCAAAAAATCCATAGCTCCATAGTTCAACATAATCCGCTAAGGTTGGCATCCCTGTTGCTGGACACCTGATATAGAAGATACAATAGAAAAGAAAATATGAAAGGAAACGGGTCAGAGCCCGAATGTGTAGATGATTTTTAAAACAGCAAGTATTTAACAAGTGCAATAAAACATTTATTATGTACATGTTAGCTCCAACTCTCACTTGCTATTCTCACCTCTCAACTAGAGTGCACACTTAACGTTTCCTATTAACCTCCTAGTTAATGGTTCCTCTTTTCTAGTCTCCATATTATAATTCCATTCCCATATCATAATCCCCGTATGTCCCATACCATACGTCATATTATTATTCATTTACATTTCTCCTTTATATGACTAGTTTCTCATTAAGATGAATCATTACTCATTAATATGAATCGTTTCTCATTAACATGAGTTAAGCTTTTCAATTCTATAAGCATAAACATTCAATAACTTAATTCCATTATATTTTTCTATTCATAGTTATCTACAATTATCACCGTAGATAGATTTAACCACAATATATATATCCATTCAATCATTTAATCCATTATATATATATTCATATATAATACGGCACCCCGAGTCACAGCTGCGGTGCAATGCATTACTCTGCTATCATATCCCATCATCGTTGGTCGCCGAATAGGGGAGTAAAGGTTCGGTAAGATTCCACGAACCACAAAAAACAACAAAAAAATTGGAGGCGAACATAGTTCTCGTATCCATGGGTCACGCACATAACTACGTACCCACAGTCAGCGGACTTATCAACTCCCCGATAAGTCTTTCATAGACCTATGTTCTCGAGCGACAAATCAAAGATCCCATGGATTCATCAGGATATGACTGCCCTCATGCGCAAACCTCCCATCGATAGCAAGTAATCTAGGTATGTCATACACATAAATCATTTATCAATCAAATAGGTATTATCATACCTATAACATAATATCAATAAGGTAATTATCACTACCCTAAGACATTTCCCATACGTAGCATTATATCTCTTTTAAATTCCACGTATTAACATATCATATATTTACTTCATAATTTAATTATCCTCACATCCTATAACATCTCTCCACTCCCGACGTCGTTAAGGTTCATGCGCGGAGCGTCTCACAAAGCGAAATCCTAACAAGGAACCCCTCCAATACACTACTACTTAACTTTGTCGATCGAGGAGGTCCGACAACTTCAACTTTGCGATCGGGATAACCTCATACCTTCTTTCAACCAAATGTGTTCTAAACTCCCATCTCTATCCAGGAGCCATACTGCTAAGCGCTCATATTACACTTAGTCCTTGCACAATCAATAATGAGCTTAAACTCAGTCCTTGATGTTCAAATTGTAACCCTAAGGCTACCCTGACTCAAAACACAAGATTGAAATAGGTTTTTCCTCAACATATATTCAGTAAGAATTCACTAATATCCTACTAGTCCATAACATCATTTCTCCCAAATTACTACGAGTTTAGTTCTCCTTTTAATTTAGGTTAAAATCGATAGTTTCAAATCTCTTATAAACACATCTTCTTTCACTTAGGATTAAACCCTCTTGTAAACTTAAGGATACCCAGGTGTTATATTAAATCATCCCTACTGGTCCTATCTTTAATCCTCATACATCCACATTTGGAATTTACAAATGAATCTAGCAACCGAAATTCCATTCAATATAATTTTCATCATTTTAATCACTTGAATCCAAATCAAATTAATTTAAATCTTATCAAGGGTTTACTGATATTTTCTAAGTCCCATAATATCAAAATAATAATAACAAAAGATCCACAAAAGGTTTGGGATAAGAATCAACATAGAAAAAGAAACAACTTTGCATATTCTGGGGAGGTCGATCGATTGAAGGCAGGGGTCGATCGATCGATCCCTTAGGTCACAGCCTGGTTTTTCTTCATTTCAGCAACTACGGGTTTAGCAACTTATGATCATTTAAACCTTCATCTAAACATCCCAAATTACTTAAAATCTTTACTACATGATATATCAACATATATGAACGATTTCCAATACTCTAAACATCCTAGAATCATCAAGGGATTGGATTAAAAAACATGTTTTTCTCCTCATTTTCCAGAAAATCATCAACATATTAACTTCAAGAACACTTCAATGGTTTTCATATTTTTCTTCCATAGATATATGATTATTTCGTGATTATTTTCATCCTACAACATGAGTTAAATTCCTATATCATTTCAGTTTCTAGAAATCCATTTAATCACTCCATTATTTCTTCCAAACATGAATAATCTTCTCTTTTCATAACTATTCTAACATGGACAATATACGAACTTAAATTTCCATTATTAAACACTTTCCTTTTTTGAAGGTCTGATCCTTTGGTGTAGTATATCTCAGTTGGTTTTCCCTTCTCCGGTCAAACTCCGGTGGTGGTTGGTGGTGGTGAACCTTGGTTCTTGTTCTTCTCCTTCCCAAGTAGGCTTTTCCCTTCCCAAGCACCCTTTCACTCTCTCTAGGAAGATGATTTCTCTAATTTGTGTAGAGGAGATGAATAACCCACATACACTTAATCTACCAATACTTATAATAGGACAAAATACAAAATCACTATTCATCCTCCCTAGAAAAATGACCAAAATGCCCTTTCGGGTTGTCTTTTCATTTCCAAATGACCCGAGAGTCAAAATTAACATCCAAATAGACTTTACTGACTATTTCGGATCTTCCGAACGCAACGACGTAGTCGAAATGACTATAAGGTCGATAGAAAATAAATTTCCTTTTTAATTTAATAAATTAGTCCCGACACGTCCCATACCGCGTCTGACTAAAAATCCAAATTACCGAAATTATATCACACCGTCATATCAATGACATCACATTCATATATTACCTAAATATCTTTATGTAATATTCAGAATCATCCATTTTAATATCCAATGTCCGGATAAAACCCGAATGAATTAATTAATAATAAAATCCAATTAATTCATTAATTTAAAATATAACCCATTTTAAAAGTCATTTAAAATTATGGGGTATTACTGTTACCTAGTGTAGAGAAAACACTATGGACTGAGAGCCGTGTGATGAGCGTATGCTTATGGAGATAAAAGTGCTATGGAAAAGCACTAAAATGGTTCTCTCACCAAGTATGTGGGTGGGATGAGGTAAAGGATATTGATTTGAGGCTTATAGCCACGCCTTGAATAGAAGGCTAATTAAGAGGAATTATCTTTTAGGTAAGATAATAGTAACATCTTGGCAGGGAGTAGGCGCCTGATTAGTTAGACTTTCCATTTCATTAAGATAGAAGGGTATAGTGGTAGAAGAGTGTTAGTAGGTTAGTGAGGTCGGATTTAGGACATCCCACCGGTGTGCCTCAGGCCATTATATCTCGATGTTCGACAATTCGAGGAAGTAGTGTAACGGGAGGGTTTGTTTGGATTTCGCTTTGCGAGATTTCCCACGCACGAAACCGAGCAAATGTCGGAAGTCGATAGAGGCCTTGGGCACTAGGGATACTTAGGATAGTACTAGTTTTACGTGTGTTAGAAACACATTGATCGTAGGATTATTAGAATTTTAAGTCAAAAGGATTAGTGGCGCCGATGTAAGTTGGTAGTTGTGAGTTAACCATAAGAGAATTGGTTGGTTAACCTTGAAAAGGATTGGTTTTTCTAGTTTACGAAGAATTGAATTTTGCGGGTTAGGAAAAACCCTGTGTGAGTATTACGCCGAGGAAGTAGGCCTATTGTTTAGAGAGAGTGTTACATGTCGAACGTTCACAATGGATGTGCACATGTGCAGGGGAAAAAATGTGTATGGTCACCTTAGTTAATTGATTTGTTATATTTCTCCAGAAATAGAAGGGGGCGTAGTATATAAACGATAGATTATTCCGTGGAATATGGTAGGGGACCATTGTGGTAGTACCATTCGACTTTGGTGTATTAGGATGTAGTGTAATTAACGATACTAGGTTGGTGATGTAGGTTATATTCGAATTTCGAGGACGAAATTATGTTGTAAGGGGGGGGGGGGAGTATGTAACACCCCACACTTTTAGGGATAATTAAATTTCATAAGTAGACGTAATTTGGAGATTTGGGGAAATTTGTGAATAGTAACTTTGGGATTTATGAACATTTGATTATTAGCGGTGTGTGTTATAGTTACTTTTGAGACTAAGCAAATAAGTTGGATTATTTTAATTACACGTCGCACTTGAGTAAAGCGACAAAGAATAATATTTTTTTTGGAACACCCGTAATGAGATGTGTTGGGTTTAATTAGTGAATTGTAGTTAAGTACCTCGGAAGGATATTTCGAGTGTGCAATTGGTTTCGTAATGACCGAGATAGTCAGAATAGAGTATCGGGGGGTTGTAATTGAGTTCCGAAAATTTTTGGATTAAAAGGAACTCGCAATTGAGTAAATGAGTCATTTTTTGGGTTTAAAGGGATAAACCCTTATTTCTCCCTATATAAGGCACGAGAGAGGGAAACAAAGGAAAGAAAAAGAGAGAGAAGAAAGAGGAGAGGAAAGGAGGAGAGAAAAGGGGAAGAAAAGGGAGGTTTCGGCCAAACTCCGCGGGATTCGGCTCGAGGTCGTCGAATTTTATCCTCGTGGCAAGTGCTTACTTGCTTTATTTACTTTTGAGCATAAATCTCAAAAAACAAATATTGTAGACTTTTCGATACGGTCGCGTGGGCGCCAACCGCGTATTTTGATGTTTTTTTTATTTATAACGATTTTTCTACGGAAGGCTCTCTGAGATCGAAATCGTTATTTAAAATCAAACCTGGCATTGGGAGAAAATAAATTTATGTGTTGGTTAGAAATCAGTGTTAGGATGATTATATAGTTGGTGGTTGAGATTAGAAACCATAAAAATGGAGGTTGAGTTGATATTTGGTTATTTTGGAGATTGAAAAATCACCCAAACAGTGCCCCTCGGATAAGCCGAATCGATTCGGGTTTAAGCCGAATCGATTCGGGTTTAAGCCGAATTGATTCGCCTAAGGGGATCTACAAGGCTACATTGGGCCGAATCGATTCGCCTTTAAGGACCTGCTTGTAGAACACTTTTCGAATTGATTTGGATTAGGGGCTGAATCGATTCACCCACCCGAGTCTATTTTCAATAAGGGCAAATCGATTCGCTTTGGCCAGATTTATTAGTTTTCTTCCCTTAAGAGTATGGGGAGTTAGATTATAATTTAGGGTTTTATATAGGGGATCCCAGTTATGATATAGGGAATCCTAAATGATGGTTTTGAGGGTAAGTAAACCTTTAGATGAAAGAGAAAACCTTGGATTGGTGTAGGGCATAATCCGGGGAACGGACCTAGTAAACATTTGGGACGGACAACATTTGAGAGAGAGAGTTCTTCTACCATCGGGCATAGGTATTTACGTTATTTGAATGTATGTGAGATGAATACATCTCAGTAAATCCTAGGACGCGATTACTAGGGATTAGTATCTTCAGGATTAGATGTGTGTAAATCCTTAAACGCGAATAAGGTACATGTTAATTATCAAGTGAAAAAATACTTTTGGGTTTAGTATCGTGAGTGTGAGAATCTTTGGGATTATTGGCCATCGTTATGTGTGATTGACTATTATGGCAGTTTATGTTTGAGGAACGATGTAGAATATACATATACGATGTGATTACAGTATATATATATATATATATATATATATTTATGTCAATCGTACCCCCTCTAATGCTATCATGGGAAGTTGCGCGATGTGGGTGAGGCCCCTGGCTTGAGGAGCAGGGAGCGTATAGTCCCCAGGTTATAGCTTCCATTGTTATATTGTGTGATTTTTAGTAGGTGTGAGACGTGGTGGGTATGTTTTGTCTCATTTTCGGGGACGAACTATGACCGTTTCCCATACGTTGTGATTTGGTTTTTACCATGTCGGTGATATTTAGTCCGACGGCTGGTTCCCAGGCTGGTATGTGAGTAATGCCTTGGAAGATGATAGCATTGAGAGACCGCATCCTCGAGTTATAGCTAGTTGGGATGGTTATTATACTTGTGTGTATAGTATTGTACTTGTGTATGAGAAAACGATTGTATATATAATCTCTAACGAGAGTAAAGAGATAATTTGAATATGGAATTAAATCTCATTCTGGGAGATTTCATCCGGATGTATCTTATGTTATGTATATGAGAGTGAGAATAATATAATTTGTTATATGAGTATATATATATATATATATATATATATATATATATATATATATATATATATATATATATATATATATATATATATATGTACGTTGTGTATTGAGGGTCTAATGGATCTCAATGATCGAGGCTGCCAAGTAGGAATGCATCAAGGGGTTCCTTGTTTGGATTTCTCTTCACGAGGCACTCCACACGCGAACATGGCATAGTGTTGAGACTGGGGGGAGTTTTAGCCCTTAGTACTCGGTTTACCTAGGACTTTCAGAGTTTGAGGGTGACGGTTTAGTTTGGCAGGGTAGCTTGACTAGGATGTTTAGAGGGATGTGATAGGTGTGCACCATTAGAAGAGGGGTGAGGGGTATCTCATGGGAGTGCGATACCAATTTAAATATGAGGTAAAACATATTTTTCATAAATAAAGCATTTTTTCACTTGCAAAATATTTTCACAACTCGGGCTCTGACCCATTTATCTATTTTCCTCTCTTTTGCTATATATGTGTATATTTATAGGTGTCTAGACATATGGACTCCTAGATTATGATTCCTTCGAGTCAGACGTCTGCTACAGCAACTGTGGATGCATGCAAGTTTCTTTTAGATGCTTCTATTCTTTTGATCTAGTTAGGAAGCATTGTAATATCACTCGGGACTAAAATCCCAATTGCATTTATTTATTCTTTTACCGCTTGTTAGTGCGACATTCATTCTCCTGCTCCCATGTCCACTCGTTAATATTAGGGTTCCCCCACTATACTCAAACCAAGGGTACCACCTTAGATTGCAACTTATGCTCACTTCGATCAAGTATAACCATCGGTCTCTCCTAATACGATATATCTGGAGGGAAGTCTATCTCCTATAATGGAACATGCCAAAAATCCCTCTTACTCCTCCGGTACCTCTTTAGCGATGACACATGGAACATATCGTGAATCCGTTGTAAGTGCTTCGGTAATCCCTGGCTATATGCCACTTGTACCACCCTCTCAATAATTAAAAACGGTCCCACATATCTCGTTGCTAGATTCCCCATCTTGACCAACTTCATGACCCCCTTCAAGGGAGGCACAAGTAATAAAACTTTGTTACCAACCTCTATCTCTATGTGCCTCCTATCTACGTTAACGTAACTCTTCTACATGTTCCGATCTATATGGATGCACCCTCGAATCAGCTTAATCTTGGTAGTGGTGTCCTGAATCATTTGTGGATCCAATATCTTATTGTCCCCCACATGTAACTAAAAAGTGTGTGAATGAAAAAGACATCCATATAGTACCTCAAATATTTCCATGTCGATGGTGAACTGGTAGGAGTTGTTTTATGCGAACTACGCCAGTGGAAGATACTACTCCCATCCTCCCCCGAAGTCAAGTATGCACATCCTCAGCATATCCTCAAACATCTGATTAACCCACTCCATCTGCCCATATGCATGTGGGTGATATGCTGCACTCAAATGTAAATCTGTGTCCATAGCCTCCTAAAAGCTCTGCCAGAAGTGGGACATAAAAAACTTATCCTAATCCGACATAATGTTAATTGGAATACCGTGCAATCGCATTATCTTAGAAATAAATTAATGCGCATACTGCCTCATCTCAAAATCCGTACGAACCGAAAGAAAATGGGTCACCTTAGTCAATCGATCCACTATCACTCAGATCAAGTTGTGACCTCACTACGATATTGATAACCCGATAATGAAGTCTATGGAGATATTGTTTCACTTACACATTCGAATCTCGAGTGCTTGCAACATCCTCAATGGTCTCTAGTGGTCTGCCTTCACTAGCTGGTAGGTATCACAATTTGAAATAAAATCCGCTATATCATGCTTCATTCCCGACCACTAATACTACCTACGCATTTCCTGGTACATCTTATCCCCACTCGGATTTATCACAAGCCTCAGATATAACTGCATGCCTCAAATATTCTTCCTCTGGAACCACGAGTCTCCCGTTAAATCGTAAGCATCGCTCAACACGTTTACCACCACGTTAGCCTTCCCAGGATGATACTGAATATCAAACTAGTAATCCTTCACAAAGTCTAACCATCTCCTCTGCTTCTTGTTCGAATCCATCTATGTGAACAGATACTGGAGTGATTTATGGTCCGTGAATAAGGTAAACTGCTCCCCCAAAAGATAGTGCCTCCAAATCCTCAAAGCGAACACAACCACTGCTAACTCCAAGTAATGCATTGGGTAATTCTTATTGTGGGGATTAAACTTACGATATGTATAAGGTATATCCCTCTCCTCCTACTATAGCACACTCCCAATCCTCTACAAGGATGCATCTGTGTAAACACGATACTTCACTCCTCTCTTAGGCAGAGCAAGTACAAGTGCTGAGGTCATTTTATCCTTTAGCTCATAAAAAGCTAACTGAAAATGGTCATCCTAAACAAACGACCCCCCTTGAGAGTGAGGTTCATTAATGGACCCATAATATTTGAGAAACCTTTAATGAATCATTGATAATATTCTACCAGTCCTAAAAAACTATGAACCTTGGTCGGTGTCATGGGTTGTCCCCACTCACTCATCATCGATACCTTACTTAGATAAATAGCAGTACCCAAGAAACAGTATGGCCCAGGAATTGCACCTCTCGAAGCCAAAACCCACACTTCTCAAAATTTGAGTACAACTGGTGATCTCGTATTATCTATAAAGCCATTCGCAAATGTTCAACATGCTCATCCCCAGAATGAGAGTAAACCAGAATGTCATTGATTAAAACGATCAAAAACTTGTTAGGTAACTCTTTGAAAACCCAATTAATCTGATCCATGAACACTGTTAGTGCATTCGTAAGCCCAAATGGAATCACCCTAAACTCGTATGACCCATACCGTGTAAGAAAAGCAGTCTTAAGAATTTGCTCCTCTTTGATGCGCAATTGATGATAAACCGACCTCAAATTTATCTTAGAGAAGTAAGATGCTCCCCTCAACTAGTTGAAAATATCATCGATTCGAGGTGGAGGGTAGTTATTTTGAATTGTGACCTTGTTCAACTCCTTGTAGTCGATACATAACCGAAGTGATCCATCCCTCTTATTGATGAACAACATCGGGGCACCTCACGGTGATGTGCTCCGACTAATGAAACCCTATCCCGGAAGATGCTGAATCTACTCCCTCAACTCTCGCATCTCATATGGGGCCATGCGATCAGGCACTCGGGTGATAGGCGTCGTCCACGATGTTAAATCGATAACAAACTCAATTTCTCGGCTAGGCGGTAATTCGGGTATCTCCTGGAACACGTCCTCAAACTCCCTCACCACTAGAATCGAGTCTAAAGATACAACCATTAACTATGAGGTCTCCTGCTCAGTGTAATACATATGTGTTATAGACCCTCCCTCGGGAAGAGGCATTGCCACCAGGAACATCTCCTAACCGTGGGATAGAGAACACAATGGTCCTCCCAAAACAATCCACCATCACTCAATATCCTGCTAACAAATCCATACCCAAGATAACATCATAACCGTCCATATCTAACACTAGGAGGTCGGAGTCTAAACATAATCTCCCCACATCGATATCCACACCCCTATAGATCGAGTGTGTAAGTGACCCACTATCCAAAGGCGACTCTACACACATAATAAGACTACCGATTTTCTCTAATAAACGGGTCGCATGTGAAAATTTGGTGGCTATAAATGAGTTTGATGCCCTTATATTAAATAAAATCATAACCTCGATCCCATGAATAGGAAATGTGACCTATATTGTATGTGGTGCCTATAAAGTCTATTATATGACTACATTTCAGACATTATAGACTCGTTTGTATTATAACTTCCCCTACCGTGGTGGTGCTGGTGTTGTCGGGGGTAACTATACCTGCTACCCCTCTATGGACACTCTTTTTTCATATGACCCGTCTGCCTTGGGTCGGTAACCCCCAGATCTAAATCTCTTAGCAGAATGCTCATGTCAATAATCTTGCCCCTAATGTCTTCCTTTCCTCTTCTGCGGTGATATACTAGCACCATTTCCACCTCCCTTTCAATACTAGCTAGGGTCCCTCCACCTCTTTCTTCCCTTAAGATGGAAGCGATGATCCTCACAATGCGAAAGTACATTATTGACGACATCAATATAACTCCTCAATGAAGGGTTACTTATCAAATGTTTCTTGATCCTCTAGGCTAGCCCATCAATAAACTTCAAATTTTTCTTCCATTCGTTATTCACCTCGTATGTCACAAAATTAGCCAAACATGTAAACTCCTCCTCATACTCAGTTATGGAACGATCACCTTGAACCACCTCGTTAAACCTCTTCGGCATCTCTATCTGCACGGCCATCGAAAAGTATTTACGGTTAAACTACACCCATAACTCAACAATGGGCATCGTGCCCCTCTCCTCGGCAGTGGTAATAGACTCCCACCGTGGTAAAGCTTTCCCGGCAAGTCTAAAAGTGGACAACATCTGCTTTTTCACGTTGCTGTAGTCAACCATGAACAGGTGGCACTGATTATCCTTATTCAACAGGCAAACTAAAATCACATCAGAATTACCCTAAAACTCGGGTGGGTGCCTTATGTGAAATGCATCTCTCACTCTCTGTCAATCTTAGGGCCTCGAGAGGGCCTGGACAAATGGATCCACGGGATGTTGTAGTGGTTGGTCCTGATGAAATTTGAGTGCCATGGAAGTCATAATGGCGTTAAATTCATGTGCCTTTGTTGTCATAATTGTCCCTTGCATTAGGTTGTGGTTATGGTGCATGTGGCTCCTGATGAGACTCTCTCTCATCGGCTCTCGTCGCTGCCCTCGATGGTCATCATCTTCGGGGTGGCATCTTAAATCAAATTGAATTGTATCAGTTTGCAGTCAATACAAATATAATTGAAGAATAACGTAATCTTAAATAAGAAAGCATGAATGCAACAGTCCTAATAATAGGGCTCTATGTCAAAGAACACTACGCTAAAATCACAGTAAGCTGCCAAGATCCTATGGAAACTAGAACCTGATTCTTTAATACCATCTGTGACAGCCCTCCTACTTTAATCACGGGTGATTAGTCCTTTATCAAAATAAATAGCAATCGTATATCGTTCATTCTTAGCATCACTGTCAAAAACCATTTTTAAGTTATAAACCACGCATGTTAAATTAAGTCGATGTCAATTTTTAAATTTCATTAACATAACAACATGAGGAAAATAAAAGTGAATAACTCATCCATAACAAATATAGAAGTCTAAATCAGCCCATGATAAATATATAAATAATTAATACCGAATAAATGATCGGTTCCCAAAAGAAAATCCAAATCATAAGTCTAGAGCAAAAAACTAAATCCAAGTACATGGGCTGATAAATGAAACTAAAATATATCATGTGAAAGGGTCAACATGTTCAAATTAAGTAGTGAATCATCAACCCAATCTAGAATTGAATAACTTAAGAACCTACACAAATGCATGAAAGCCTCCATAATGCTGCAGCTACACATCCCTGGAATGAGTTCTCAAGCTTAGCATCCCTGTGTAGGGACACCTAAAAAGTTTTTGGAAAAAATATTATGACAGAGGAAAAACCATTTGAAAATATTTTACGAATACTTAAAATGAAACCATTAAATATGCATTAACGTATTTCATATTTTAGCAAGTGTCTCACTCTCTTGAGATATTACTCACCTCTTAATTATTATGCACACCTAACGTTAACCATCTATCCCAACTAGTTATACTACCCCACCTAACTAGTCCTGTTACATATCTTTATGTTAGTCTAATCTATCCATAGTATTTCTTTAATTTGTTTCCTAAGTTATTTTTCTCTCAAACTTAGTTAATCATTTCCACATAAATTGATTATATAACATTCACACTAGTTATATAAATAAAACATTCACACCTTGAATTTTTAACATGTATATAATTTATCTCCTCTATCATTTACGTATAAATATACTACAACAATCACCCACATGTCACGTATAATAACCATCCTTCTGAGTAATAACTCACTAGATGCTTGTCTCTAAAATGCTACCATTCCAGGTATACTCACTCTAACCTGGTTACCATAAGTCGGTTAAATCACACCGAAATAGGTAATTAAAATTGCAAACGTAGTTGAGGCGTTCATATTTCGATGAGAGTGATATCGAGTCATACCCTAGATTTCTCACGTCGAAAAATATATCACACAATAAAATATCGAACGATATGACCCAGTGACTATACTCTCCCTGCATTCATTAGCAAGGGGATTCACCCACATCACTCAACCTCTTATGATAGCACTAGAGGCGTATGTATTCACATTAATATCATGCACACCGATATTCAGAACTGATCAATAGAGCTCTATAGTTCCAGTGTGGATAAACTTTCCAGGTTTACCTATTCATTTCTTTGCAAAAGATGCTATCTTTTCTATTGCTCAGGCAGTAGGTAATCCCCTAAAACTTGATAACTCAACTACCAATGTCAATAGGCCTAGTGTGGCACGTGTATGTGTTGAAATTGACCTTGTAAAACCTAGGGCTCAAAGAATTTGGATTGGGTGTGGTGATGATGGGTTTTAGAAAAGTATAGAATTTGAAAATATTCCAGCTTATTGCTCCTTATGCAAAAAATTAGGTCATCAAGAATATCAATGTTTACAAAATAAAGCAGACCTCCATATAAAGGAATCTAACAAAGGTAAAGCAATAGTGGTGCAAGAATTGATTCCCGGTAAGTATCCAATCGCAAGTAAAGAACCCATGAAAGTACATAGGATTAAGCAGATGCAGAAAGTTATTAATTAAGATCAGTTTCAGAAAGGAGGCAGTGGTGAGGATTTAACCAAAATAGTGAGGCATACTATCCAATCAAAAGTAGTCACGAACTCCAATGGAAAATCTATTGAAGTAGATAACAATCAAGATAGTGTCCAGGAGGAAATAGAAGATTATGAGGAGGGTGAATGTAAAGCAGCCCCTGATGAGGTATTGAATATTGATGATCTTCTCAATAGTAAGAAGAAAGTTATAGAAGAAGTGGAAAAAGATTATAGCTCAGATGTTATAGAAGTGAGATCTGGTAGGAAGAGTAGGTCTATTAAAAAGGTTATTTCTCGGAGAATGGTGAAAAGGAGAAGAAAGACATATCAGTGTGGGAGGATATTGTTAAATTTTCAAATCTCCTTTCAGCAAAGATTGCTGACTTCCAAAGGAAATCAAACAATCAAGAAGTGGCTACATTTGATTCTAAAGGCAATCTGCCTAGTTAAGAAGTCAAATCAAAGAAATCTAAAAAGGGGAAGAATAAAAGAATTGGTACCAAACTGAGAATCACCAGATCAACAGTGAAAATAAACAAACATGTTTCTCTAATATCTTCTAAATGATTAATGGTATTATTTGGAATGCTAGAGGAGTGGGGAATAAAGCTACGAAAAGGATATTGAAGAAATTATGCAGGTATCATAGTGTTTCTTTTTTGGCAATTCTTGAACCAATTATTGATAGCTCAAAGATTGATTACATTAGGAGTTTACATAAATTTGAAGGCTTCTCTTTTAATCATGTTAATAAGATATGGTGCTTTTGGAGGCATGGAATCTCTAGTGAAGTTATGTATGATGGTAATCAAAATTTGATTCTGGCAGTGGAGCATCCTCAATTTAATTCTAAGATTGGTATCAATGTGATGTATGCCAAATGTACAAGACAAGAAAGATTATGTCTTTGGGATGATATTGTTGAAAGTTCAATTAGGTGCAACCAAATTCCTTTGTTAGTTGTGGGGGATTTTAATATTGTTTGCAATGGTGAGGAAAGAATTGGAGGAAGACCAATTAACTTGGGAAGTGCAGCTGATTTCAATACTTGTATAGCAAGTAGCTCTCTTTAAGACATGGGGTTCTCAGGATCTAAAGTTACTTGGAGTAAAGAAGTAAATGGTTCGATGATGTTTGAAAGATTGGATAGAGGTCTAATTAATTCCAATTGGATTAATGGGTTCCCTAACTTAACCTTAAAACACCTGAACAGACACTATTCAGATCATAGCCCACTTTTAATCTATATTCCTAGCCCCACTGTTAAAGGCCCTAGGCCTTCTAGATTTCTGAATTTCTGGACTGATCATGAAGAATTCATGCTCCTGGGATGTTCATTCTAAAGGTAATCCGATGGTTCTATTTGCTTACAAATTGAAAATTCTGAAAGGTATACTCAAAGAGTGGAGTAAATTCAGTTCAAAGATTTATTTGAAAATGTAAAATGTTTAGAAGATCAGCTAGAGGAAGCATAATTTATACAGGAACAAATGCCAAGTATGGAGCATAGAGAGAACTTCTCTAAAGTGAGACCTGGATTAAATTCATCTTTAGCTAAAGAAGAGCAATATTGGTTTAAGAAGTTCAGAGGTCAATGCATAGATAATGGTGACATAAATACTAGATTCTATCATTCTCAAGTGCAGCAGCAAAGAAGGAAAATTTGGATTCACTCTATTAAAGATGAGCAAGGCAGCAGTCATGAAACTCAAGAGGGGATTGCTAACATATTTTCTTCTTATTTTTCTTCTTTATTTTCTGCAGGGATGCTTAAAGACAAAGTATTGTTACTCAGTATTCCAAAGTTTATTAATGAAAGAAATAATCTAAACTTATCTTCCATTCCTGAAGAAGATGAAATTCTGAAGGCTATAAAGGAAATGAACATCAACAGTGCTGCTGGATCAGATGGTTACAATGGCTTTTTCTATGTCAAATGCTGGGAGATTATAAAGGAGGATTTCACTAAGGCTATTCAATATTTCTTTTTGGAAGCTGATATTCCTAAATCTTGGAGTTCAACTCAAATATGCCTTACTCCTAAAGTAAATAGACCTTCCTTTTGCAAGGATTTTAGACCAATTAGTCTATGTAACTTTAGCTATAAGGTTATTACCAAGATTATTAACTCAAGACTGGGACCTATTCTTCCAAATTTGATATCTCAGAATCAATCTGGTTTTGTGAAGGGGAGATGCACTCAAGATAATATCTTATTGGCCCAGGAGATGTTTCACTTATTGGATAGAAAAGTGCCAGGAAGTAATGTTGTTATAAAGATAGATATGTCTAAGGCTTATGATAGAGCTTCTTGGATCTTTATTATTAAATCATTAAGAGCTTTTGGTTTCTCAGAAACTATTATAGATTTAATATGGAGATGCATATCCTCAACTTGGTTCTCTATATTAATTAATGGTCAATCTATGGGTTTCTTTCAACCTTCTATAGGTATTAGACGAGGGGATCCTATTTCCCCAAGCTTATTTATTATTATGGTTGAAGTTTTCAATAGAGGGTTGAATTCTAGAATGTCTAATGGCTCCATCTGTCCTTTTTCTCATCCAAAGAATTTCCCATTGATAAGTCATTTAGGTTTTGCAGATGAACTAATTATTTTCACTAATGGAAGTAAGAGGAGTTTGAATCAGTTGATGAGGTTCTTGAATTATTATGAGCAGGAATTAGGGCAATTAATTAGTCAAGATAAAAGTTGTTTTAAAATCAGCTCCAAAGCTTCAGCAGCCACAAAGAGTAGAGTAGCATATGTCCCTGGTTTCAAGAGTATTAATGGTCATCTCAACTACTTGGGCATCCCTCTCTTTACAGGTAGAAGTAAGTCTTCATATTTTGATTCAACTGTCCAATCCATTGCTTCTAAAATTCAGAGCTGGCAGACCATGTTCCTATCTTTGGGAGGTCGAATTACTCTTATTCAATATGTTCTTTCTTCTATGCCTTTATATATCTTGTTGGTTTCAACCCCCCCCCCCCCCCCCCCCCCAATCTGATTTTAAAATCAATTAATCAGTTGATCATCTCTTTCTTTTGGGGGATGAACAAAGATTATGGGAAGAAATTTCATTGGTTAAATTGGGATTCGATTTGTTATCCGAAAGGTGAAGGTGGCCTAGGTATTAGAAACTTGTATACTGTTATTACAGCTTCAAATATCAAACTTTCCTGGAATTTAAAAGAGGGATCAAGTCTATGGGCTCAATTTTTGAATGCTAAATACTCTAATATGGAAGTCTCCAGTGGTTCAAAATGTTTCAAAATAATTCAATCAGCAATGGATGTGGTGGAGGAAAACTCAACTTGGGTAGACAATGAGCTAATTTGGAAGCCATCTTTTAATGGAGTCTTTACTTTCCAATATGCTTATGAAATTTCTAGAGGTTCTAAGTTAAATTCATTGGCTTTTAATTCTGTTTGGCACCCAAAAATCCCTCAAAATATATTAGCTTTTTTTTGGAAAGTGCTTACCAAGTGTGTTCCTATTGAAGAAAAGGTGCAATCAGTGGGGATTAGGCTAGCTTCTAGATGTCAGTGTTGCCATTATAATATAGAATCATTGATCCATCTGTTCAGAACTAGTCCAATGGCTTCGAAGGTGTGGAACTACTTCAATGGAGTTTTGGGCATCACTCAATCACCATCTACAATTCATGGTTCTATGATAAAATGGTGGCTTCAATCAGGTTCTTCTGAATTCTCTAAATGGTTATATAGGTTTGTTCCTCTTTGCATTATTTGGGAGATATGGTTAAGCAGAAATAAGGCTATTTTTGAATCAAAACCTATGAAACACTTCATCATTATTGAGAAGGTTATTCAGAGAATCTCAGAGCATGGTCAAAGAGCTATTTTTAAAGGAGGTCATAGAGATTTTGATCTAGAAACTTTGAGTATTTTCAATATTACTCTAAAGTGTCATCCTGGTAGAAACAAAGTTCCCAAAAGATGGATCCCTCCTATTTAAGGTATGATTAAAATTAATTGTGCTAGTTTGGAGGAGGAGAATAGTAACAGTTATGGAGAAGGTGCTATAATGAGAGATGATCTAGGTAGACTGTTAAGGGTGACTTCCATGTATGGATATGAAGGGTATCTTATAGAAGCTCAACTTCAGGTGATTAAGGAAAGTATAAAGTTTTGTTTAGAGTCCAATATACTTCAAGTTGAAATTGAAACTGATTCCAATACTATATTCAATGGCCTCTCTTCATATCTCAGATGCATTCCTTAGCCATATAAGCAAGCTTTCAAAGAAATTGAAGTCCTTTCTCATCATATCCAAACATCTATCAAGCTGTGCCCTAGAAAATCGAACAAATCCGTTGTGATCTTATCTTCCTTTGCAAATAGTCAGAAAAGTTCCCATACATTTCATCATCTTAAGGACACTCCTCATCTAGTAAATAAGTCTATTAGTCTAGATGCTCTAAGGTTTTCTTTTGTTAGATAGGCTTGTCTTCTTTTGTACTGCCAGTTCAGAGGGCTATTCTCTCTTTTATCAATAAATTCTTTTTTTATTAAAAAAATATATGCTGTCTTTATACCCTTATATATAAATAAATACAAGCCATCATAACCGTGTATAATACCAGCAGCACTAGCCAGTAATCCCCGAGTATATTTACTGACTCTCAATTTATTTAATTTCGGTTCCATTAAATAATTAATGTAGCTTCACTTGTTAAAATACACAAACTCACCCAATCGGACCATATTTAAATATTAATGAATTTATCTCACAATATTCATCCCTTAAAATTCTCACCTTTTCACCCCTTTGTTAAATCATTATATTCACCCCCATATATCCGTAAGTATGAGATTCCATTTAATTTACTCTAATTAATTAAGCCTTAAACACTTCCAAAACAATTAAGGGCCAAAAGTTTAAGTAGGCAAACATGTCACAAAACAAGATTCATCGATCAATCGACCAAATCGATTGATCGATCGATACCTGCAAAAAATAGCTTCGTTCCCAATGTTGTTTTTCCCCATTATTACCCATCAAAGCTTCAAAACTTCAACCCAATTCCTAACCCAATCTCAATCAATGTTCATTATACATCTTAAATAGGTCCAAATCATAATATACATCTCTAACATCAATGATTCCTACTATCATTCAATAATTTACGAATTTGGGTTTATTACGGGTATCCAGCTTTTCTCCTAAATCTGATCACACACTCATCAATAAAATAAATTTACTTCTAAATTTCGAATATGGATCGTATCCCAACAGTAATTTATTGTATTTCATCACCAATCTAACATTTAATCTACACAAGATATTCAATTCATTAAAACCTGAATTTTCATGTGATAACCTCCCGAAACATCTGTTATGATATGTACATGAGTTTTTGCAATTTAGAAACAAAAACAGGTTAATTACTTGCCTTTCTAGATTCGTAGGGTATGATTACACATTTTAGGAGATGAGTCATTCCTTAATTCGACCCGAATTTGGCTTCTTACGCTCTTTTCTTTCTTTCTTTCTCTCCTTTTAATTTCTTAGGGTTTAGAATGTGTTTAGGTGTTGTGGGCCCCTTTATGTCTAGAAAGGCCCCGGGATCCAATTACTACCCACGTGTACACTATTTTGACTATCTCGACTGTTTTGAAACCCTAAGAAATTTCCATCCGAGTACTCTACAATAATTTCCTATCTCAATATTCATAGTCTCAACCACATTTTGATTTAGAACCTCACTTTCTACTTCATCATTAAGTGTTACCAAATTTTATTCACGATCATTAATGATAACATTGAAAGTATCCATCACCTTTTTACTCGCCAAAGTATAGAATCTATAGGAATGACTATTTTGAGAATAACCAAGAAAGATATAATCTTCATTTCTTGAGTAAAATTTTGTCAAGTACTCCTGATATGTCAAAATATAGAACTTTTTACCAATCACTTTGAAGTATTTTATAGTAGAATTTTTGTCATTCCAAAGCTCATATGGGGTCATTTTAATAATAGGACTAAAAAAAATCTATTAGAAGTGTGGCAATCCATTTGTAATGCCTTCAATCATGCAACGAGCCATTTCTTACAAAGTGAGATTCTCCCTCTCCACAACCCAATTTTTTTCCTGAGTTTCAATAAATAAAAACTCACGGGAAATCCACAACTCATCACAATTGTAACACCCCGCCTAATTACATACCGGGTGGCCAGCCCCATACCAAATTAAAACAAAATATACAGTTGGCTCATTCTTAGCATCACTGTCAAAAACATTTACAACTCACCCAGTACTCAATTAAGCTGGTGTTAAAAACTTTCCAAATTTTAATTCAACAAAATTCATTTCTAGTTTAAGAATAACACAACACATTTTATTCTACAACACTAATAACCAAATAGATAACATAAAAGAATTTAAAAGCATTTGGAATAAACATTCCCACATAATATTAATCCATTACAGTAATCCCAACAATGTTAAATGTATTAAAAGACACGAATACAATAGTATTTGACCCCGATAGAAAAGAGATAACTGAATCATTTGGGCGACATGCCCTGACTAAGAATACTGTGAATCAAATAATGATAGGCGTCTAAGTAAAACTCCATAGATCCATAGCCTGTCATAATCCACTAAGGTTGGCGTCCCTGTTGTTGGACACCTGATATAGAAGATACAATAGAAAAGACAATATGCAGGGAAACGGGTCAGAGCCCGATTGTGTAAATGATTTTTAAAACAGCAAGTATTTAACAAGTGCAATAAAGCATTTATTATGTACATGTTAGATCCAAATCTCACTTGCTATTCTCACCTCTCAACTAGAGTGCACACTTAACGTTTCCTATTAACCTCCTAGTTAATGATTCCTCTTTAACAATTCCATAATATAATTCCATTCACATATCATAACCCCGTATGTCCCATACCATACGTTGTATAATCATTCTTATACATTTTTCATTTATATGAATCGTTGCTCATTAACATGAATCATTTCTCATTAATATGAATTAAGCTTTTCAATTCTATAAGAATAAACATTCATTAACTTAATTCCATTCTTTTCTCAATTAGCCTTTATCTACAATTATCACACAGTAGATGACTTAACCACAATATAACCATTCAATCATTTAATTCATTATATATATATTGATATATAATACGGCACCCCGAGTCACAGTTGCGGTGCAATGCATTACTCTGCTATCATGTCCCATCATCGTTGGTCGCCGAATAGTGGACAATAGGTTCGATAAGGATTCCTCGAACCATAAACAACAACACAAACATTGGAGGCGAACATAGTTCTCGTATCCACGGGTCACGCACATACCTACGTACCCACAGTCAGTGGACTTATCAACTCCCCAATAAGTCTTTCATAGACCTATGTTCTCGAGTGACAAATCAAAGATCCCATGGATTCATCAGGATATGACTGCCCTCACGCGCAAACCTCCCACCCATAGCAAGTAAGCTAGGTATATCATACATATAAATCATCAATCAATCAAATAGGCATTATCATACCTATAATATAATATCAATAAGGTAATATCACTACCCTAAGATAATTTCCATACGTAGCATTATATCTCTTTTAAATTCCACGTATTAAAATATCATATTTTTACTTCATAATATAATTATCCTCGCATCCTGTAACATCTCTCCACTCCCGACGTCGTTAAGGTTCATGCGCGGAGCGTCTCGCAAAGCGAAATCCAAACAAGGAACCCCTCCACTACACTACTACTTAACTTTATCGATCGAGGAGGTCTGTGAACTTTAAATACGTGATTGGGATAACCTCATACCCTCTTTCAACCAAATGTGTTCTAAACTCCCATCTCTATCCAGGAGTCATACTGCTAAGCGCTCGTATTACACTTAGTCCTTGCACAATCAATAATGAGCTTAAACTCAATCCTTGATGTTCATATTGTAATCCTAAGGCTACCCAGGTGTTACATTCAATCACCACTACTGGACCTATCCTTAATCCTCAAGCAAACCAATTATAATCCAACAAATGAATCTAGCAACCGAAATTTCATTAATTTAATTATCATCATTCTAATCAATTTAAATCCCAATAAAATTAATTCAAATCTTATCAAGGGTCTACTGATATTTTCTAAGTCCCATAATATCCAATTAATAATCACCAAAGATCCATAAAAGTTTTGGGATAAGAACCAACATTAAAAAAGAAACAACATCATGAATTCTCATATTTTAAATACTCAGAAAAATCAGATCCAAAAATTATTCGAATCATCAATCCGACTTCAGATTTGGATTCTATACGAAAAATTGAGTCAGGTATGTGTTTTGAGTTTTTCTTAAATCTCATCCAAATGCACTCGAAAAGGAGATCTAAACATTCCAAATTGGCTCTTCTCATTCCACTCGTTTTTGCCTCTTTTTCCAAAAAAATTTCAACATATTATCTTCAAGAACATAAAATGATTTTCAGAATTTCTTCCACAGATTGATGAATATTTCTTGGACTACTAACTACCTACAACATGAGTTTAATTCCTATATATTTCATACTTCCAGAAATCCATTACTACTCCATTTTTATCTTCCAAACATGAAAAATCATCTATTTTCGTAATTATTCTAACATGGACAATATACGAACTTAAGTTGCAAATATCAAACACTTGCCTTTAATGAAGATCTGATCCTTTGGGGTTGAATAACATAGGTGGTTCTCCCTTTTTCTGGCCACTTTCGGTGGTGGTTGGTGGTGGTGACCTTTGGTCTTTAGTTCTCCTCCTTTCCAAGCAAGCTTTTCTCTTCCCAAGCAACCTTTCACTCTCTCTAAGAAGATGACCTTTCAATTTTGTGTAGAAGAGATGAATGAACCCACATTCAACTAATCTCCAAATACTTATAATAAGACAAAACCCGAAATCACTATTCATCCCCCTTGTAAAAATAACCAAAATGCCCTTTTGGGTTATCTTTTCATTTCCAAATGACCCGAGACCCAAATCCAACATCCAAATAGACTTTTCTGACTATTTCAACCCTTCCGGACGCAACGACGCAGTCTAAATGACTATAAGGTCGATAGAAAATAAATTTCCTTTTTAATTTAATCAATTAGTCCCGACACGTCCCATACCGCGTCTGACTAAAAATTCAAATTACCGAATTTATATCATACCGTCATATCAATAACATCACATTCATATATTACCTAAGTATCTTTAAGTAATATTCAGAATCATCCATTTTAATATCCACAATTCGGATAAAACCCAAATGAATTAATTTATAATAAGATCCAATTAATCCATTAATTTAAAAATATAACCCATTTTAAAAGTCATTAAAATTATGGGGTATTACATACTTCCCCCCTTATAACATAATTTCGTCCCGAAATTCAGGAATATAAATCATACCGGTAAGGTCAACTCCGAGTATACATCTCACATCGCAAGAAATCTAAAACGTACCGCCCATACAGTACATTAACGAAAATCCCTATCGATGTTATACGCCAAGCCTCACCATATAGTTTCAACTGAATCGAATTTAAACTTTACCCAATCTTCCCTATACCGTCCTCGTGACAAAGTTTGGGAAAAATGATCCTCACTTATTAAACAAATAAATCCTGAAGTCACAACTACTTACTGTTTCACAATTTTGAAAACTACTACAATCCAATCATCCAGGGAGCCCATACACCCTATCGTACAACTTTCATTATAATAGCAAAGGTTATAAACTCATATCCTAAAGACCTATCTTATTTTGACTCCCAGCGGTTATTAGTTTCATGCGTGGGGTGTCTCGCAAGCGAAATCCAAACAAGGAACCACCCCGATACACTACTTCCTAAAGTAGTCGGTCATCGAAACTCCTAAGGTCCTTATTCAATAGTGTATAAAAATTTGGTTTATCGAAATAAAAATATCAGGTTTATCAATTTAAACAAATTTTTTTTTAGGTTTTATTGATTTCAAATAGAGTCTACTCATCTACTCTTCTCTAGAAGACAAGATGCTGGCTAATAGTAGTACATACGCTCTCGTATACCACAAGTCAATCCATGCCGATAGTCACATCATGTTCGGACATGCCCAAAGGAAGTAATCCCATGATAAAAATCAAACCCACGTGATAACATGTAAAACATAGGTGTCCCACACCCCTTGGTGAGTCTACGTAAATATAAGTGCTATAGGCTAAGTTTAGCAATCCTTTTTGCCCACACAATATTAATCGCTACAAAAATCAATATACGCCTCATAATTCCTTAGATAGAAAACATACCCTCATTCGTGGGTGGTGGTTGTTGAATCCCACAATTATAACTTTTCTCCAATGAGTCAAGAAAAATTTTACCCCCAAATTTTCAGTTCTAGTTCACCACACTCCACTATATGCCCATGCCTTTGAATATATTGCCTTCGTTAGGTAACACACATAATTCCCGCATTTCAAGAACTTCTACTAATGACTCTCCTCAATTTTTCCATAATAGGGGTGACCTCGACTACGGTCATCATACTCGAACATACTTCATAACCTCCTAAGTACGATCTCCGCTATCCGTCCAATGGCCCTAATCTCCCATATTTCTCGTATGAACCCGTTTGAACGCAAATAATATTCACTAATATCTACGTTATAGCAGGAGAACGAAATCCCACCAAGGAAATCAACAATCCTAAACATAGGGCTCTATATCAAAGAACACAAAGCTGAAAATACAGTAAGTCGTACAGACCCTAAAGGACACTAGAACCTGATGCTCTGATACCATTTGTAACACCCCACCTAATTAAATACCGGGTGGCCAGCCCCATACCAAATTAAAACAGAATATACAGTTGGCTCATTCTTAGCATCACTGTCAAAAACATTTACAACTCACCCAATACTCAATTAAGCTGGTGTTAAAAACTTTCCAAATTTTAATTCAACAAAATTCATTTCTAGTTTAAGAATAACACAACACATTTTATTCTACAACACTGATAACCAAATAGATAACATAAAAGAATTTAAAAGCATTTGGAATAAACATTCCCACATAATATTAATCCATTACATTAATCCCAACAATGTTAAATGTATTAAAAGACACGAATACAATCGTATTTAACCCCAATAGAAAAGAGATAACTGAATCCTTTGGGCGACATGCCCTGACTAAGAATACTGTGAATCAGATGATGATAGGCGTCTAAGCAAAACTCCATAGATCCATAGCCTGTCATAATCTGCTAAGGTTGACGTCCCTATTGCTGGACACCTGATATAGAAGATACAATAGAAAATAAAATATGCAAGGAAACGAGTCAGAGCCTGATTGTGTAAATGATTTTTAAAACAACAAGTATTTAACAAGTGCAATAAAGCATTTATTATGTACATGTTAGATCCAAATCTCACTTGCTATTCTCACCTCTCAACTAGAGTGCACACTTAATGTTTCCTATTAACCTCCTAGTTAATGATTCCTCTTTAACAATTCCATAATATAATTCCATTCCCATATCATAACCCCGTATGTCACATACCATACATTGTATAATCATTATTATACATTTTTCATTTATATGAATCGTTGCTCATTAACATGAATCATTTCTCATTAATATGAATTAACCTTTTCAATTCTATAAGAATAAACATTCATTAACTTAATTCCATTCTTTTCTCAATTCGCCTTTATCTACAATTATCACACAGTAGATGACTTAACCACAATATAACCATTCAATCATTTAATTCATTATATATATATCCATATATAATACGGCACCCCGAGTTACAGTTGCGGTGCAATGCATTACTCTGCTATCATGTCCCATCATCGTTGGTCGCCGAATAGTGGACAATAGGTTCGATAAGGATTCCTCAAACCATAAACAACAACACAAACATTGGAGGCGAACATAGTTCTCGTATCCACGGGTCACGCACATACCTACGTACCCACAGTCAGTGGACTTATCAACTCCCCGATAAGTCTTTCATAGACCTATGTTCTCGAGCGACAAATCAAAGATCCCATGGATTCATCAGGATATGACTGCCCTCACGCGCAAACCTCCCACCGATAGCAAGTAAGCTAGGTATATCATACACATACATCACCAATCAATCAAATAGGCATTATCATACCTATAATATAATATCAATAAGGTAATATCACTACCCTAAGATAATTCCCATACGTAGCATTATATCTCTTTTAAATTCCACGTATTAAAATATCATATCTTTACTTCATAATTTAATTATCCTCGCATCCTATAACATCGCTCCACTCCCGACATCGTTAAGGTTCATGCGCGAAGCGTCTCGCAAAGTGAAATCCAAACAAGGAACCCCTCCAATACACTACTACTTAACTTTGTCGATCGAGGAGGTCCGTCAACTTTAAATACATGATTGGGATAACCTCATACCCTCTTTTAACCAAATTTGTTCTAAACTCCCATCTCTATCCAGGAGTCATACTGCTAAGCGCTCGTATTACACTTAGTCCTTGCACAATCAATAATGAGCTTAAACTCAGTCCTTGATGTTCATATTGTAATCCTAAGGCTACCCAGGTGCTACATTCAATCACCACTACTGGACATATCCTTAGTCCTCAAGCAAACCAATTATAATCCAACAAATGAATCTAGCAACCGAAATTTCTTTAATTTAATTATCATCATTCTAATCAATTTAAATCCCAATCAAATTAATTCAAATCTTATCAAGGGTCTACTGATATTTTCCAAGTCCCATAATATCCAATAAATAATCACCAAAGATCCACAAAAGTTTTGGGATAAGAACCAGCATTAAAAAGAAACAACATCATGAATTCTCATATTTTAAATACTTAGAAAAATCAGATCCAAAAATTATTCGAATCATCAATCCGACTTCAGATTTGGATTCTACATGAAAAATTGAGTCAGGTATGTGTTTTAAGTTTTTCTTAAATCTCATCCAAATGCACTCGAAAAGGAGATCTAAACATTCCAAATTGGCTCTTCTCATTCCACTCGTTTTTGCCTCTTTTTCCTGAAAATTATCAACATATTATCTTCAAGAACACAAAATGATTTTCAGAATTTCTTCCATAGATTGATGAATATTTCTTGGATTACTAACTACCTACAACATGAGTTTAATTCCTATATATTTCATACTTCCATAAATCCATTACTACTCCATTTTTATCTTCCAAACATGAAAAATCATCTCTTTTCATAATTATTCTAACATGGACAATATACGAACTTAAGTTGAAAATATCAAACACTTGCCTTTAATAAAGATCTGATCCTTTGGGGTTGAATAACATAGGTGGTTCTCCCTTTTTCCTACCACTTTTGGTGGTGGTTGGTGGTGGTGACCTTTGGTCTTTAGTTCTCCTCCTTTCCAAGCAAGCTTTTCTCTTCCCAAGCAACCTTTCACTCTCTCTAAGAAGATGACCTTTCAATTTTGTGTAGAAGAGATGAATGAACCCACATTCAACTAATCTCCAAATACTTATAATAAGACAAAACCCGAAATCACTATTCATCCCCTTGTAAAAATAACCAAAATGCCCTTTTGGATTGTCTTTTCATTTCCAAATGACCCGAGACCCAAATCCAACATCCAAATAGACTTTTCTGACTATTTCAACCCTTCCGGACGCAACGACGTAGTCGAAATGACTATAAGGTCGATAGAAACTAAATTTCCTTTTTAATTTAATAAATTAGTTCCGACACGTCCCATACCGCGTCTGACTAAAAATTCAAATTACCGAATTTATATCATACCGTCATATCAATGACATCCCATTCATATATTACCTAAATATCTTTAAGTAATATTCAGAATCATCAATTTTAATATCCACAATCCGGATAAAACCCAAATGAATTAATTTATAATAAGATCCAATTAATCTATTAATTTAAAATATAACCCATTTTAAAAGTCATTAAAATTACAGGGTATTACAACAATATTCTCTACTTTCGAGTCCTTAAAATCGATGCATTAAGACTCCTCATCCTAGCAATAGGATGTCATTGCTCTTTTTGAATCTTTTTGCAAACCGACATGATGATATCAAATGATTCACTATTTTCTCTTATAAACCCAACAAAGGTAAACCTAGAGTAATTATAAACCATCAGAAAACCATATCCCTTGCCACCTATACTTTTTTTGAGGCACCCATCAAATCAATGAGAGTTCTTCATTTTTTCCCTTTTTGATTAGGGACACACACCTTACTCTCGATCTTCCCTCACCTAGGTAATCCTTTCACTCTTTATTTCTAATATAAACATTCTAAATCCTAAACAATTATGTGACCTAGCCTTTAATGACACAAATCAATTGACATAATCTTGGACTTTTTGACAAACTATACTTGGCTCACTCACTAAAACATAACAATTCTCACTCCAACAAACACTCCTCGTCAAAACTCCATTATCCTCTCTCTTAACCAAACATTTTCTTTTGGAAAAAACATGGATGATGTCCATTGTTAGACAATTGACTTATCCTAATTAGATTATCTCAAGTCCTTCCACATATAAGACATTATGTAGAGTTGTGCCCTCGATAACCTTCACTGTACCTTTACCATTTATGCAAGACTTCTTTCAATTTTCAAAAGTCATCATAACACCATCATAATCATTGAGTGTAGTGAAAATGTTTTCACTCTTCCCATGTGCCTAGAGAAACCATTATAAAAATACAAATTCAAAGAATTTTAGGCTTTGGAAGCCTCAATAACAAAATTACATTTGTGGTTCTCATTTCTCTCCCATTTCGGTTCTGCACTAACACTTTCTTTCAACTTAATCACTTACCTTTGAAGTTTCTTAACCTTATATTTAAGTTTTGAACCCTTTCCTTGAAAATAATTTTTCCTTCGGAACTTAGGATATGAAAATTACTTGTCTCCTTAAATGTCCTCTCATGTAACAATAAGAAAACTTGCAAGTTCGAAAAGGTTTAGGAGCAAAGTTCACATTCCTCCATGCATAATGTTAACCTCTTTAATTTTGAAAAACCTATTCTCTCCTAGGAAAGTTTGTATAATATCTAATATTGGGAATTTATTTTTCAAACACGTTTGTTTCAAAAAGTTACTTTTAAGATCTTGTACTAACTTTGGATTTACTAGAATTTTTACTCTTCTCAACATTAACAACAACCATATTTGTACTCTTGATGGACAAGACTTTCTCCACAAGTTCCTTTGCATTTAAAATCACTTTTTCTTTGTCATCTTGAGTAGATTTCTCTTATACATCATCATTATTTTATTGTATAGTTGTCATTGTATCATTAGTAGGAGGATAAAAATACTCAAAACTAATCCCTTTAGTACCATTTGGAATCATAGGTTTTTTAAAAAGCATTTTATTTCCTTTATCCGAAAATCATATAAATCAATATTTACTATAAGATCATTAGCCACATAATTCTTAAGAGATACAAATTCTTTTTGGTATTCTCTTTCCTTAAGTTCAAACATTTTTCTTCATTTTCAAGTTTACAATTAAATTCAAGGAAGTCGCCTTTTTTCTTTTTCAAATGAAGAGATGTGTTCATTAATTATCTTCAACTCACGCTTGAGTTGTAAAATCACTTTTTCTTTTTCTTTTTTGTTCAAAAACTTTTGTTTTGTATGTCTAATTGATGTTATATTTCTTTAACTTTAGTGACTCGGGAAACAATTTTTATAGGCATGACTGATCTTACTTAACTCTTCATCATAGCTCACATCATTCTCATTATAACTAACTTAAAAAGTTGACTCACTTGAGGTAAGTGAAGTGTTCCTATCTTGTGAAATACGCGATGAAGTATACAAAATATCAATACTCAATCCCAAATCATTTAAATGTGAAAAATCCATGAAGACACACAAATAAGCAAGAAAAGACACAAAGAAATGCCCAAACTCATGTTGTTAGAATTATGTGTGTGAATAAGCTACACCAAACCTAGAGGGGGTAATTAGGTTTGTAAGCGTCATGTGTCCAAATTTTAAATTTCATAAATATTTCTTTTAATTAACAATCTCCAAAGAATAAAAACAACAAAGAAAAATTTAATACCTATTTAAAAAACGCACAGGGAGATCAAGTATATCTAAGTGTAGAAATACAAGCTAACACACCTGAGTCAATTTTAACCTAAATTGTTTGATTTAAAAATAATTAATGTAAATTTTATGATCAAATGTGTTCATGAATAAAGTAAACATTCATAATCAAACACAAGACCAAATTTATGAGGAAACCCCCCACCTAGGGGTAAAAAAACTTGACGCGCTCCAATTTTCATTTCTACTTGAAAAGTAATTTTACAAAGGGGTAAGCAGGTACCTCTCACAAAAACACTATTCTGTATTCACGTATGAACCTTTTAACGATCCCACCTAGAAAATTAAAATCCATCCCAAGCTCCATGGAATGAATGAAGAACTCCAGTCTTACTTGTAGTCACACTACACCTCAATCTACCAAATAGAAATAGATGCCTTTAATTTTAGATCGTGTAGTATTGGACTATGTTGAATCAAAGTAAAAATGTGAAATTATCAAAGGCTACGTAGATCTGAATACAAAATCTAAAAGTTCCCTAAAAAATTTACAGATCCAGGAATAGATCTAGGTTTTTGATCAATTGTGAGGAACAAGTGAAAAGGGAATCGAAAGGGAAGAACAAATGCTCCCAACTCTAAAAAATCACTCAAAGGAAAGTTCCACTTGTGTAAAAGTCCGAGCATAAAAAATGGGAGGGAAAAATCCTTTAAATATGATTTTTCAATATTCAAATTGCAGTGTGCGCACGTTCAAGTTTGGTCGTTCTCATGCATTCTCGCAGTATACATTTCAAGCTAGAGCCATGTGCATGAACACAAAGTGAATTCGTTTGAATGCCTCCATGCGCATGGGCATTAATAGCCACTTTACAAACGGTTAAGGATGAAATCACACCAAACAAAACAAAACTTGTTT
Organism: Sambucus nigra; assembly: GCA_949130495.1. Taxonomy (NCBI): domain Eukaryota; kingdom Viridiplantae; phylum Streptophyta; class Magnoliopsida; order Dipsacales; family Adoxaceae; genus Sambucus; species Sambucus nigra. The sequence continues at coordinate 294,008,658 of OX422213.1, forward strand.
AAAAATATCTTCCCCAAAACATTTTCCTCCAAACATTTGAAAGATTTTAAAATAGATCAATCCTTAAAGCTTAAAACTCACACAATTTGTAAAACAAACATTTGAGCAGGTGTTCATAGCCAATGATAATTCACATGTACTACATAAAAGAATATATCTTCAATATTGAGTTCAATGTGTATCATATGGAAAGAAAAATCTTACATGAGTGGCATCCAAGGTCTTGAAATCTTCCAAGGTTCATCTAGACTCAAAACCGTGCGTCACTCATACTGAACACATCGATGTGACTTAATAGACATAAATGTTTTTACATAGGAGATAACCAATATAAAACTTATGCAAATGTTGTACATTTTCACATGTTTATTTATGTTGAGGATATTCCATATCCCACTTTACTTTGTTCATCTTTATTCATTGTTCCCATTTCATGATAATGATGGTATTTAATTGTTTTAATAACATGTATAATTTAATAGTTTGACTTGATCAACCTAAGTATTAAAAATGTATGGGTGTCAAAGTTTGTATTAGAGAATGGTCCTTGTAAACGCAGGTTCAGTTGATCCATTCTAGTCATTCGCATAGTGTTCTTTGATACGTTCATTTTCTTTGTATTCTTATCCTATGATCCTTAGTACTAATCATAGATTCGTATCAATTTCGTATTGAACCTAAGAGGAATACCCACATAACTATTGGGTTACTCAGATAGCTCCCACAGCACCATAACCACATGTACCATCACCAACATTAGTACCGCCTATACCAGCAGTTATAGGAACAATACCATTTTGGGGCGGCAATCTCTTAGAATTTATTTCATAAGAAATAAAGACAAGGTTAGCAATGAGGATGAAGGAAAGGCTATTTAAGGCACTACAGCCAGTGGAACTAGTTCTCGTGCCGAATTGGGAGAAGATTAGTGTACAATTTTTGAAAAATAAACCATTTTTGTTTTCCGGTCTTATCAATCCTCTTGTGGCATTCAATGGATCAAGGATATTGAGTTTTATCTAACACTATTATCATTCATTCATGTACAAAATAAGTTCATCACCGCTTTTTATTTTATCAGAGATGCACGCTATTGGTGGAAGAGTGTACCTATAGCTAAAAAGAAAGACCAGTTGTTATATAGAGAGTTCATGATGAAGTTCAATTATAAGTACTTCCCTGAGTCTACTCGATCGTTGAAGAAGGTAAAGTTTCTTTTACATTAGTATGGGACCTATACGATCTTAGAGTGTGTTAAAGAGTCAATAAATCTATCCCTTTTTGCTCCCGAGGATATTAACACGGAGAAAAAGAGGATTATGTATTTGAGAAGGGGTATATTTATCCTATATACAAAATTATAATTATGAACGACGTACACTCAGATAGTGTATGTTTCACTTACGCTCTACCGTGACCGCGCAGAGCATAAGTAAAAGTATGAGTAAAGGGCCCATTAAAGTGGCCCCGTTATGGAGGGAGGATTCGATGAAGACCAAAAGCGATCTTTGGTCCAGGAAGGCTAAGGGTTGTGGAAGAGATTTCATCCTAATCAATTGAGGCCCAAGTAGATTGACAAGGGCAAGAATAATAAATGAGACAGGGTAGATTCCCTAAGGACCATTTTATATTATTTTCTTTTCATGTGGTGGTACTGAACACATGAAGAAGTAGTTCCCAAGTAAGGGAAAGTTAAGACAACATGACTAATATGGGCAGGGCTAACACTAACACGAACAATATGTCAATTATAGGTAAGGCCAGTGGTAATCAATATTTATGCCCAATTATACACAATAGAGATAGTAATAGTTTCCAACTCATCCAGTCCCAGAGGCAGTATAAACCAGCGACACTTCCAGAACCACTAACCATAGCGCCTTGTCCTCAGTTATAATATAGTTGGGTTTATGCTGTGGGTCCTAGGGAGTAATCATTTCTTATTTAGGAAGTTGATGGTATATTTCCTATTCATCATTCATTAGACAAAGTTTTATTTGACACAGGGGCCACATATTCTTTGTTGCATAACATTTCGTGGTTATTTTGAGGTTGATTATAATTTTGTGTGCGAAAGTATTATATATATCTACTCTTCTAGGTGTATCACTCGTATTATCAAGATTTGTGATTGGATAGTCATTGATATTGGTAGGCTAAAATTTATGGCTAATTTATTGTTTTTAGATACTCAAACATATGATGTGATTCTGGGGATGGGTTTTCTGTCCCTATTGATCTCTAATTAACTGTGTAGGTAGAGATATTATGTTTGTTATAGTGATTTAAAAGATGTATTTAGTTGTTATGCCTAGGTCGGAAGGTGGCGCTACTACCCACTTGTATTTTATTGTTAAGTAGAACTAGGAGGATACCCCAATTTATTTAAATACGATTCCAATATTTTAGGATTTCTCTGATGTTTTTTATGATACTTTGGATTTATCGTCTAGAAAATAGATTGATTATGTGATAGAATTATTATCAGGCACGAAGATAATAGCTAGAGCATCGTACTATATGGACGCTATATAGATGAAAGATCTTACAGATCAGATTAAGAAATTCTTAAAGTTGGTTTTTATTTATTATATCACTTCACCTTGAGGTGAAATAATTTTGTTTGTGAATAATAAAGATGGCTCTTTAAGGTTATGTATTGATTATCGCAAGGTGAATAAGATGATGGTGAAGAACAAGTACACGGTACCAAGGATAGATGATCTTTTTGATCAATCGGAGGGAGCATCTATATTTGTAAATATTAATTTACAATCCGATTGTAATCAATTGAGGGTATGAGAGGATGACGTACCTAAGATGACTTTTTTGAGTCATTATGGGTCTTACGAGTTCGTAATGATGTTGTTTGGGTTAACTAACACCCCAATGATATTCATGAGTTGGTGAATAGGGTGTTCCAATTGTATTTGGACTAGTTAATCATAATCTTCACTAATGACATTCTGATTTTCTCATGGACAAAGAAGGAATATGTGTGGCATTTACGAAATACACTGAAAACATTATGGGAGCATAAGTTATATACAAAGTTATCGACATGTGAATTTTGGAAGAGGGAGGTAAATTTTTTGGGGCATGTTCTTTCTGAGAAGGAGTTATCAGTGGAACTTAGCAAGGTGTCATATGTGTTAGATTGAGAATAACCCACAACACTGATCGAAGATCACAGTTTTTCGATCTTGTCCAGTTATTATAGGATATTCATATGTGGTTTGTCAAAGATGGAAAGGTAAATGAGTGATTTGACAAACAAAAGTGTTCCATTTATTCGGGGTGAGAGGTGTGGACAGACATTCGATTCTCTCAAGGAGAATTTGACCTCATCACTCGTTCTTATCTTACCTAGGAGTGGAGTAGAGTTCTTGGGTTACATTGATGTTTCTATTCATGGAATAGGTGGGATGTTGATTGAGGAGGACATGCCAATTTTGTATGCATCTCGGAATTTGAAACTACGTGAAGTTCACTATCTGACTCATGAATTGGAGTTGGCGGCTGTTGTGTTTGTACTTGAAGCATGGAGGACTTATCTTTGGGAAGTGAAATTTAGAATCTTTAGTGACCACCTGAGTATACAATATACGTTAACATAAAAAGATTTGAATATGAGGTAGAGGAGATGGATTCAGTTTATAATAATATTATTAGTTTGAGATCCAGTACCACCCGAAGAAGTCTAATGTCGTAGAAGTCGCATTGAGTCGACGACCCAGTGGTAGCCTATCAACACTTCAGTTAGTAAAGTGGGGTTTGATGGATATTATTGATGAGTTGATCATTAATTTTATGGGAACTCACTGTGACTTTGGAGATTAGGGTACAAGTGATCAAGATGTAATCTTAGGACACTGTATGCAAGGAAAAGGTGGCAGAACTCTTCCCAACAGGTCCACCTTTATTTTTGGTGGGATCCGATGGTGGGTTGAGATATGAGGGTAGATTGTTAGTACCCTAAGATAAGGAGTTGAGACAGGTAGTTATGTAGAAGATTAATGTGCAATACCCCATAGTTTGGTAATTTATTAAACAATAAATTAAGAATAAAAGTGGAAAAGGGATTTAAAAATAATTAAATAAATGTGGTTATGTTTAATTTGATAATTAAATTGGACTCAATAAAATATATATTGGTCATTTTAAATTGGACTTATTAGCTTATTTGAATTTTTCCTCATTAGTGTCGGGCTTGGATTATTTATATTGGGTATGTTTGATTAATGCCTTGGTTTGTAATACAATTTAGACCCAAGGATAATTAATCTTTTGGTACTTACTTGTTAAACAAGTTGGGAAATATAAGGTTTGGATGGAGGTGATATGAGTTGGATTAACTTAATTAGCATAGATGATTCTCGTTCAATTAAAGTAAAATGAAAAATGGGGGATTTAGTTGGACGACGCGCCCATGCTAAAAAAATGTCAAGACAGCGGGTCCCTAAGCTACAGGTCAAATACATGGTGGGTATATGGTGTGTTTAATTAGGGGTTCTGGTATCATTTTTATATTTTTTTTAACCAAAACATTCTTCCTATCTAGACCTTAATCTCCATATTCTCTATGAACATAAACTTTATCTATCCTAGATTCTAAACCTTCATTAAAATAGAAGTTTTAAGCTCAAGAAGACTAAATAAAGAAATAAGGAAACAATAAGAAGGAAATAAGATGAAATAATATTCAAGAACAAGCCTATCAAGGAGCACTATTAATTCTACACACTTTCAATTTCAATCTAAGGAAGGATGAAAACTACTCTCTCCTTCCATGTTTATAAATAGTAATTTACACGTAAACTTTAATTAAATTAGTAAAGTATATTAGAGGTGATTAATTTATGAATCTATTTATACTTTAACCTTGTGTTATGTAAATTGTAATTTTATATGTGAATCCGTGTTAATTATATCAATTTTCATTCAATGTGGAAATCCATCTTAATTCTAAGTTGGAAATTCTAATGAAATCATATGTATTGAAGTGAACTCTATAAAATTTAAAAGATAGCATCCTTGGAAGCCTAATTTGGTGTAATCAAATTATAATCCTTATGTTGTTGAAATCGGAGTTTTTATGCAAAGTGGAAATCATATAAAAATCATATGTTGTTACGTGAAGATGACTTAATCAAGAATAGAAAAAAAAATCATTCCTTAAAATTTGATTCCATGACTATGACTAGTTTATTGAATGGAATTTGGATGTTATTCATGATTATTGGAATCAAGTTGAGTTATGACTTTTTCATGATGATAACTTCTCCCCATGATTAGTATCACTCAAAATGCTAAATTATAATATTAGGCATTTGGACTTAGTTTTTGGACTCAATTTTAGTTGACATTTCCTCTTTGGATATATTGAAAAGATATAAAGTTATAGATATGAAATTTGATGTATGGATTAAAAGCGAATAATGTTCCTAAACGGTTATATTTTCTTAATAGTCTAATGTTATAAAAAGGGTCGGGGTTGGATAATTATTTGATGTAAGCATGTCTCCATAAAGAAGTATGCTTTTAGTAATTGATGATTGATTATCATAATGATAACAGAGTAGTTGTGGATTGGTTGTTTTCGTCTGTTAAAAAAAATGCCAAATAATTGTGCTAGTGACCCCAGTATTTAATTGAGGGCTAGTTGTGTTTGCATTTGTCTGTGCCTGATAAAAACCAACACACTTATGCGCTAGTGATCCCAAAGTTAGTAGGGGGGTTAATCATGGCTTATTTAGTGTACTAGTGAATCTGTAACTAGTTGGGGGCTAGTCTCAGTTTTATGATTTGGTGTATTACTGAACCAGTAAATAGTGGCGCCTAATCCTAGTTTTTTATTTATGACGGTATTATTGTGGGTATTGGGTTAACTAGTGATCTATTAACTAATGGGAACTAGTATGATTTTAAAAGGCTTCATAAAATACCTTAAATAATATAACACCGATAGTGGTCTGGCAATTTATAGGATCGATATTCTAAAATTGTGGATTTATTATTATATATGTGCATCATTATTAGTTTTATTACTTGAGCTTCGTAGCTTCGTATCTTGAGGTGGGGCTGGACCACCGTGTTTTTCCAGGTCCAGGTGCACTAACATGTTAGACTTTGATTTCTCTCCATTGAGGGGCGAGTCATTCTTCCTAGTCATCTAGTGGTGTAAGGTTTATCGTTTACTCAAGTAGAGATTGTACTCATATTTTGGTTATGTTTATTTTGACGAGTGTTGAGATAGTAGTGTTGGCATATATTACCTTTGGGATTATTATTGTCAAACCTTATTAGTTTATATTTTATAGTTAGTTGTGGTGATTGACTCTTATTTCATGTTTATGTTTTATTGAGGATATTCATGTCGCACTCTATTTGGCTTATCATTATTCATTTGTTCATTTCATACTAAGAATGTTATTAAATTTTTTAACAACCTGTATAATTTCGTCATTAGACTTCATCAACCTAATATTAAAATATAAAGGTTGTCACGTCATCATTCACGATTTCCTGTACAACCTGGTGGGGATAAAATTTTCCAAGATATGAAATGCCATTATTGGTCGAGCGATATGAAAAAGGGTGTGGCAGAGTTTGTATCCAGGGGCACCGCTTATCTAATGGTGATGGTGGACCATCACAAGACATACAATTTACTTCAGCATCTACACATTCACGAGTGGAAGTTTAATAGCATCTCAATGTACTTTGTAATTCCCGTGCCCAATATTTTATTATTTTTCCCATGCAAATTATAATAAAATGAAATCATTGAAAATTGGATCATTAATATGTGAACTTTTATCTCTATTCGGCTATTCTTTGGCCTTGATGGTAATTGTTGAAAGTTTTTGGTGAAAATAGATATTTAAGGAATGCTGGATCGAATGAACCTGAAAGTTGTTCGAAAGAGATCCTAGTTTCGTTCGATCGAGAATACTTGATTCAAATAAAAAGAAACTTCGTTCAAAGTGGACATTTAACGATGACCTAACAAACCACCACTGTATGGGTACATAGCTTCGTTAGAAGGTCATTCAAGGGGTTAATCTAATAAGAATCCATTCTCGTTCTAACGGTCTGTTAAATTTTTTTTAGATTGAGGTGCCCTTGTGTGTTGTCACATTTTGAACCCTTGGATTAATGGGGTGTCGAGTTTCGGTGCACCCATATGGTCAAAAGTGGGATTTTGTGTTTACGTCTTGGATTTAACTGGGTTTATGGGTTCATTTGGGTGTGAAGAGGAAGAGAGTTCAAAGGTTCTTCCCCCACTAAAACCCTCAAATTTTCTCTCTCTCTCTCTCTCTCTCTCTCTCTCTCTCTAGTTTCAAGGATATTTCATCTCCCTAAAGCCTCTTCCACCACGCCTCCACTATATCTCCAACTTATGTCACTATATTGTACTAGTATTTCACCATAAATAATCCTTATACACCCATTCACTCCATTGTTGGGTAAAGCTACAAATTTTGGAGGTGTTTTTGGGGGTTCTTGAAGATGAAGATGTAAGATTAATAGATCTTGAAGGGTTTTTTCTTGGATCTTTTATGGAGGCAAGCTTTGTGATGCCAAAAAATCTCCTTGAGGCCACCTTAGGATGTGGGGGGTTGCCATCACCTTCTTCTCCATCCAACTATTTTTTGAGCTCCATTTGAGTTGGGAAAAAATCTATGTTGGAAGGGAAGTCCAAGGGTCTGTTAAAAATCCGTATAGATTGAACTACAAAAAAATAACACGTACATGAAATCTTTCAAAAGGGATGACTTAGGATTTACCTTTTGAGATCTATTTGATTTTATCCCATCATTGCATGAATATAATATGTGATGGCTCGATTCACCTCACAGTCTTCTACTGTATTCCGAATATGGACAGTCATGAGTAGGTAGAGGTATCCTATTTCATGACCACCTTCTTGTCTCCTCTTTCTTCTTTGTTGCCGCTCTTTATCACAAGTCCGAACTTGGGTGTTTTGAGTATCCAAGAGTGATGGATAGGTTAAGAAATAATGATACTTAGGTGCATATATATAGGCTACATTAGGGACCCTAAGGAGAGATACGTGTTGATACCAAAAATTACCCACTTACGTGGACCAATCAGAAATAGACATGTGACATCCATTGTGGCAATAATCCTAGTCAGCAAGGAATAACCACCGGCCAAGACCTAGAATTCCGACCATCATACTTGGATGCTGACCAATACCAGGAAGCCTGACCAATAGTAGGGAGACCGACCAACGCTGTCAGCAAAACTCCAACAACCAAAAACATTTTGAAACTTCTGTACTGATGTAAAAGCCTAATTTAAAAAGGCATTACATCCTTTAGCATTCCATCTTCTGGTCTTCCTACTGGGCTATCAATACATTGTAATCCCTTCGTCAAGGGAAAGCGAGTGAAAGGCCAACACAAGTATAGTGGATGTAGGCTTTTCTCTATAACCTGAACCACTTTAAAAACCATTTTGTTTCTTTCTCTTACTTAAAAATATTATATATGATTGATTAATTAAATCTAGTCTAGTTTTTTACATCAACAGATTCGCACCTTTTGTGGGAACGTGTTTCTAAACGTTTTCACTAATTAAAACATGACTGATATTCCAAAATCAAGTACTAGAAATGATGGAATCCCTCCTGTTCCGCCCGCTCCACCAATGAATAATGATTTGACTAGAATCCTGGCTAGCCTTGCTAGAGGTTAAGAGGCTATGAAAGATACCATAAGGCAGTTAGCCCAAATGCTGTAGGTCGGGTCCACTGCCTTGTCTACTCCTTGAAACATTCCACCACAGCCTCCAAGAAATAATAGACATAGCCAATCCCGGACTACCAGCGATATTTCTTATTATCTAGGGTAAAGTTCTTCACTTAGAACTTTGGAACCATATAATGAACAATCTTTAACTCCTGAAAGACTAAGTTGGAAATTTTGAGTAGAGCCCCTCCCTTTGTTTATTTGGGACCTAGGGGGAACATAAATGTTCCCAGGGAATTATAGAGAAATACTCGATTACCAATCGATTAATGTGAAGGCTCAGCCCAATCCAGATCAGATGCCCGACGAACCGCTTGTGCTAATTATACTTTACAAAAGGAGATTTCATCACAAACAATTGGTCGAAACAACCGAGCTGCAACACATAAATATGATGCTGGTAATAATAGATGGAAGGGATCTATTCAACGATTGGAAGATAGGTTGGGAGAAATGGCAAAGGCAAAAAACCTTTTGTAACGAAGTTTTATGAAAGGATCTCATTTTATGCAAGCTATTATAGACTTTCCTACTCCTTCAAAGTTTAAAGCTATTTTGGTTATTCCAACGTATGATGGGAAAACAAATCATGTTCTTCATATAGAGCAGTACTAAGAAGCAGATGATATTTATGTCGTTCCTGAGGAAATGAGATGCAATGCATTCAGGAACAATTATAGGGCCTACCCAGATTTTGTACAATAGCCTTCCTCGGGGGAAAATTTCTAGTTTCAACTAGCTCACCGAGATATTTATTGGTAACGTTTGATTTGGATCCAAACCGGTTATCTCATTTACTAAGAGTAAGACAAAGGGTAGGAGAGAGTACTAGAGATTATATTACTCATTTCAACAACGAGAAGGTAGGACGTTATTGATAAAGAGGAGAAAACAGATATCACAGCCCTCTTGAGTGGATTGATCCCCGAGAAGCTCTACTAAAAACTTTCCAAGGATCCTCCTAAGATGATGACAAAATTGATGGCCAACACAGCCAAGATAATGAACGCCGAGGAAGCTATGGCAGCCAAATAAAACTTCGGAGTAAAAATTGAAGCCAAAATCAAGAAAAAGGACCAGAAAGAGCATAGGGAATCAAAGCAAAAGGGAATACTTCTAGACTAAAGAAATAAAACAATTAAACTCCATTAACAATGGGCATCCACTATGTTTCGGATGAAATAAAACATAGCAAGGAGGTACGACGGCCTAAAAAGTTGAGAGAACCTATTGGAAAGAGGGATAGGCCAAAATACTGCGAATTTCGTAGGGATCATGGGAATACGATAGTTCATTATGTTGCTCTTCGGAATGAAATTAAAGCACTTATTCGAAGAGGCAAGACTAATTTGTTAATCAACATGACAATAAAGGAGCTCGACGAAGGTTAAAGTCTCCATGCAAGCCTAGGGACGAGAAAAAAGGAACTCATGAAGATGATCAAGAAGATTATCATGACATTCCCAAAAGACCCAAGAAATCAAAATGTGAGGTATTCATGCTTAGTTTTGGATCCTTTGATTGACAGATGATCACAGATGGAGATACGGGAGGTGGAGATCATACTACTGAAAGGAAGGCTTACCTCAATGAGGCTCAAGCTTGCTCTTACATTTACAGGATCAATCTGGCCGAGGAATACAGGCCAAGGAAAATTAATAAAGAAAATTGGTGATTGGATTTTCCAAAAATGACCTTTCAAGGATACTTTATCCCCATGATGATCCCCTAGTAGTTAAGGTTAGAATGCAAGATATAATTGTTTGCAGGGTCTTGGTTGATAATGGTAGCTAAGTGGACATAATGTTTTATCCATGCTTCGACAATATAGAGTTGAAGCTCGTCCAATTGGACCCTTACCATATGCCCTTAATAGGCTTCTCTAGTGAAAAAGTATTTCCCTTGCGCACAGTCAAGCTGGAAGTGTTTATCGACACCTGGCCAACAAGTCAGACAGAGAAAATACATTTTTTTATAATGGAAAAAATGTTCATTCTGCCTACAATATGATCATGGGAAGAGTAGGATTGAAGAAATTTGAAGTTGTGCCATCTACAGTCCATCAATGTTTAAAGTTCTCGACCAACTTCGGTGTAGGCGTGGTAAATAGCGACTCGGAAGTATCTCGAGAATGCTATTACTCTTCTACCGAGCAAGAGGATTTGGCAGAAATGAATAAAAAGACCACCACTTACCAAGTGGGCATCACTAAGCCCAATAGTGAATATGAGGTTGAACCCTTAGATCCAAGGGAGGAAACAGAATTGGTGAAAGGTCAGATAGTAGAAGAAATTGAGAGGATTTTTCTAGATGAAGAGAAGTCAAAATAACTACTCAAATAGGAACAATAGTGGATCATGTTCTTAAACATGAGCTAGTGATATTCCTGAGACAGAGAAAGCACGTGTTCGCTTAAAATCATGAGAACATACTTGTCATTGATCCTAATTTACTTTGTCATGAGCTCAACATCACCAAGGATGCCAAGCTAATAAAGCAAACGCGTAGAGTATTTTGCCTCGAGAAGAACCAGGCTATTCAAGAGGAGGTAGAGAAACTTCAAAAAACCTCATTTATTGAAGATGTGAAATATACAGATTGGCTGGCCAGCGTGGTTATGGTCAAAAAGAAAAACAACAAGTGCATAATGTGCGTGGACTTCACATATCTGAACATGGCATGACTAAAGGATCATTTCCCTTTTTCCATGGATTAATCAACTCGTTGATGCTACATCACATCATGAGTTATTAAGCTTCATGGATGCATATTCTGGTTATGAACAGATTAAGATAAAGCCTGAAGATAAGGAAAGAACTTCTTTTATCAATTATGGAGGAACTTACAGCTATAATGTTAGGCCACTTGGATTGAAAAATGCAGATGCTATACATACCATAGATTGGAAAATAAAGTCTTCGAGGAGCAAATAAGCAAGAATATGGAAGTATGTGTATATGACATGCTGACGAAAAGCAAAAAATCATACGACCACATTGCTGACCTCATCCAAACCTTTGATCAGTCGGAGAAGTGCCAAATGAAGTTGAATCTGACCAACTGCGCATTTGGTGTTTAGGAAAGAATGTTTCTCGGGCATATAGTAAACCAGAGGGGAATTAAATCAAATACAGATAAGATCAAGGCATTGATTGAAATGCAGTCCCCTACTTACAAGACGGAGGTGCAAAGGCTAATTGGGCGAGTAGTAGCATTGAACAAATTTGTGTCCCAAGCTACTGAAAAGTGTCTATCGTTCTTTAAAGTGCCGAGGAAGAGTTTTGAATGGAACGAAAGGTAGAAATTAGATATCCACGCCTGGAGAAATTAGCGTTGGCATTTATTGAGGCATCCAGATGGATGAAACCTTATTTTCAAGCCCATACGATTGTGATGTACACTGACATGCCTCTTCGACAAGCCTTGCATAAATAAGAGAAGTTTGGGAGCTTAATGTATTGGGCGATAGAATTGGGAGAATATGATATTACGTATTAAAAGGCCAATTTGTGGATGATTTCATTGCTGAATTCACTTATTCAGAGGTTCCCGAGCAATAAATAACTCAGGCAGAGTAAATCCAGATGTGGGATAGACCAACTGGGGTCATCAGCAACTAATACCCCAAGAAGACCCCATTAGGGGAAAGCTCAAAAGTAATTGATGATGACCTTCCAGAAATGTCCACTAGACCACAGGAGATGGCTAAAAGATATGAGGAAGTAAGGAGTAAAATATTCCATCATGGGATATTATTAGACTAAGAATTTGACGACGACATACCCATATGGAACTTCTATGTAGATGGATCATCTTGTGCAATAGGAAGTGGAATAGGTATAATACTCAGCACTCCTGATGGGATAAATATTGAATATTCTATGTGATTCCAGTTTTAGGCCTCAAATAATGAAGCAGAGTATGAAGCTCTCATTGTGGGCTTAAGTTTAGGTTAATCACTAAACGTTGAGCAAGTTGTTGCACATAGTGATTCTTAATCGGTGGTGAATCAAATTCAGAGTTTGTACGGAGACAAAGGAGAGCTAATGAGAAGATACCTAGCTAAGGCGGTAAAATTCATAGCCAAATTTCTAGCTGTTAGAGTGAGCAAAATTCCAAGATTAGAGAACGCCCCAGCTGATGCACTTGCTCAACTAGTATCAGCTACCAGAATTGAGCTCTGAAGAACTATTCCCACTAAAATTTTAGCTAATAGGAGTATTATTGAAGACTTGATGATGAATTTAATCATAGTAGATATGGGGCCATCTTTGATAGATCCCATCTATAGAATCGCTACAGCGGAAATATTGCGACTTCTCAAATAAAATCCAATTTTAATTATTCCCAAATTTAAGTTAAGCCCTAAAAAATGCATCTAGATGATTTATCCAATCAAATAAAACATGCAGGATAAAACAAATAATTTTAGGAAAAATCCCCCAATGGGAGAAAACCTTTTTTTTATTTCCACTATAATTTGTAAAAATGATTACACGAATTACAATGAAAATAAGAGCGACATACGAAATACCATCAGGCGTCGCTTTCGATGTCTCGGCTATAATCTCCTGCAAGAACTCCAGGTGGTCAGAAATGAAGAAGAGAATGGCTTCTCCATAAGTTCATCGGCTGGAACTTTCCCTTTCTAGGAGGGCAACAATGAATAAGAGAGAAGGCTTCTCCACAAAATACTCCAGATGAGTAAAAATGATCCTCTTGAAGGTTTAAGGATTCACACAAATATATGGGAATGGATTTGTGAATCATAAAGGTATAAAACCTTAAAAAAGTGAAGTCTATTTTTTGTGTTGTGAAAACGCAGAAACTGGTGCATAAAAGACTTGGGAAAATGTGTAGAAGGTACACTGGTATTATACGAAAATCGAGGCGGCGACATCGCTCAAACGAGATATCCATCTCGCTCGAATGAAGGACACATGTCGTTTAAACGACTTCGCGCGAGATGCTTATCTCTCTCGAACGATAGTGGCTGCTCGTTTGAATGAGCCCGTCGACCGAGGCCCTCTACTTCTACACTTAGAAAAAATTCTTCTTTTGTTCAAAAATATTTCAAACTTCAAAAATTATTTTTTGAAAAATTTCCCAAATATATATGCAAATATAAACAACTCCAATAATACATTTTACCAATAATGCGTCGTGGAGTAATGGGAAATAGTTGAGCAGCACGTCGCATGTAGCATGATGCACGTGTGAAGATGATGGATGCATGGATTCAGATAAAGTCCGTCGTGGATGATCATGATGACGTGCCGATTGTAGCGGTATCAGACATACAAACTGTGATCTAGGACAAATAGAAAATTCCTAGATTCTTCCTCGGACATTTATAAAATTATGTCCTTACACCATCAAAGGTTATATTGAAGAAGGAATATTTCCAGCAGATCCAATCGAGGCAAAAAAACTTAAGTATAAATCAGCAAGATATGAGCTAGAAAAAGGAGTATTGTACATGAGAGGATTAAGAGTTATTCTGCAGCTCTGTGTCCATCTAATGGAGGTTCAAGACTTAATATAATAAGATCATGAAGGATCTTGTGGGGCTCATATGGCAGGCAGATAATTATCGCAGCAAATTAATACCCAGGAATACTATTGGCTAACAATGAGATCATACTGTACATCTTTTTCCAGGAGATGTGACAAGTGCCAAAGGTACTCCAGCATTCATAAAACTCCACAAGCTGCTCTTACTCCAATCATCTCTCCTTATCCATACGCTATGTGGGTAATAGACTTAATCGGGCCACTACCGACCACCCGAGGAAGATTCAAGTACTTAGTCGTGGCTATGGATTATTTCACAAAATGGGTTAAGGCAGAACCATTAATAGACATGCCCTAAGATAAGGTCTACCGGTTTATCTGGAAAAACACCATTTATAGATATGGTTTGCCTTACACTTTCATCATAGATCATGACACACAGTTTGATAATGAAGAAATTGCCGCCTACTGTGTCCAATCAAACATTCAAAAGTTGCACTCTACTCCAGGTCATCCTCAAAGCAATGGGCAAACTAAAGTGGAGAATAGGACTCTACTCAATGGGTTAAATAAAATACTTGATGAGGCTAAAAGAAATTGTATTAATGAATTACACTCCATTTTATGGGCGTACTGGACAACTCCAAGGACTGCCATTGGAGAAACACCATACATTTTGGAGTTTGGAACTGAAGCTAGGTATACTAGCTGAACTAGGTTTGCCAACCCATGGAGTGTTAAATTTTAATTCTCCTGTTAGTGACTTGGTGAGAAGATTAGACCAGGATATGCTGGAGGAAGTGTGCGTGGATGCAGCCTTAAGAAATGCTACTTACCAACAATAATAGCATGATTTTATAACAAAAGGATGAAGACGACCAATTTGAAGGACGTTGATTATGTGCTCAAGAAGGTGATCCAGTAGACCAACAAACTTGAAGCCAATTGGCATGGGACATATCGTATCTCAGCAGTTGTTCGACCAGGTACTTATTGAATTGAGACTATGGAAGGAGAAGAGTTCAAAAATCATTGGTATGATGAACATCTTAGGAAATATTACCAGTAATGTAATGAGACAAATCTTTGTAATAATGTCACTTCAGTGTAAATAAAATTATGATTTCCTCCATTTTTCAATTTTTTGGGGAGTACTGATGATATACATCAGCACATACTTGGTCAGTAAACATGCAAATGTTGATCAAAACAACAACTAAATAATTGATTAGTGATCACTCAATAGTTGGTTAGAGCTCAAAACAACAACCACATAGTTGATTGGTGATCACTCAATAGTTGGTTAGCACAAGCAACCGTTGAGCGACAACATACAAAAACCCAAGCTAAGATAGGACTCTAAGTCCTTAATACTTGGTAAACACAATTAGGGATAAAGCTCTTTATAAGAATAAATTTTTTTTATCCAAACTGGGAAAAATGGCGAAAGAACGTTGTGAAGATTCATAAATAGAAATGTAGACACATATTCCATATACGCCTGATCACCACTGGTAACTAATGCTAAACCTAAAAATGTAGGTGCATTAGTAGAACCTATGGAAATACCATGAGTAACTAGTACTATACTTAGATTTGAATCTAAGCGTGCTAGTAGAATCACATCAAAAGTAATTGATACCAAGCATAGAAATCTAAGTATATCAGTAGAACCTAGGATAATCTCACTGGTAATTGGTACTAAACTTGGGCAAATGCTTAAGTATATCAATAGAATTGATGAATCAAAGAAGTCATTCACATCTAGAAATTAACATGATAAGTTAATCAAATATCTTGTCATTCATATCAATGATCATTACATGAAAATATTGTTCATAGTTGAATTACAGGAGCAAACTACTCTACAGGACGCTTTCCTTCAACCTTAGAGGATTTCTATGCTGGTTCCATGCTTGCTGGGGAGATAATGAAGTTGAAATATTTAAGCATTCTCATATTACTGCTGATCGGAGCATCTAACAGATGAGGAGGCCGAACGATTTCTAGCTCATCAGGCAGATCATAATCCCCTAAGTATTTGGAGATCAGTCATTGAGGAATGGTTTTTACCGGGATCCAACTGATATCCAGTTTAAAAGGAGTATCATAACACTCCAAAAGCCCCTAATCATCCCAATACCATATTCTACTGTCCTGATCAACCTTCATAACTATTAGGGAATTGGTCCAGACCCATTTATATTCTTTGTGGTGAGCTTGACTAAAGAGTTCATCAAAATGACCAAGAGCCTTATTGTACCCCTCCATCCAAAATTCTACAGGTTGCTTGTGAAACTAGAAAGTTAACCTTTCAACCTAGTGTTGCAGTGTCTTCAGCACTCCATACTTGATTTGCAGTTGAGAAGACTAGGTGGCAAGTTGCTCGCCTTGAATTTGGATATTTTGGGACATCTTAGCAATGGCTAAATTCTTGGCCTTTATTTCTGTAGCCTGATTGGCAAGTTTCTGGTGAGTTTTGCTTTCATCAGTTGTAGCTCGGTCGAGTCTTGCTCTTGATAGGGTGGAGGTAGAAGGTTTGGATTTTTTCAAGGTCTCAAATTCTTCCCTCAGATGAGCATTTTCAGTCTAAAAAAATGAGACTCCCTCATCATCTGCGACAGTAGTTGAACGAACCTTCAAAGAATTTATCTCCTCTCTCAAATTGTTATTTTCTTCCTCCAGCAACGTGGCAATATACCTGTCCTCATCCACTTCACACTTGAGCAAAAACTCTTTCTTCCTAAAAGAAGAAGCATATTTCTCTAATTTTTCGTCAAAATACTACAAGAAAACTATCAATTCGTGGCAATTTTATTAGTGTCTAATCATTTATTTCCACTAAAATGTATATTTTATTACAAAATTTATGTTTGCCACTAAAATATAATGTATTAGTAGGAACGAATTAAAATCGCCATTAATTCTGCCACTAAATGTAAAGCGGGACGAATTAAACATTAGCGGGAACACAAAATTCTATTTAGTTGCAAGATTAAAACATTTTCCACTATTATAGATTTATTAGTGACAAATATATTAATTTTCCACAAAAACACTTGTTTGATGCACTAAAATAATTTCTACAAAAAAAAATCACGATTTATCTCCCCCTCGATTTACACCCAAAAAATCCCTCCTTCATCTTGTCCCAAAATCAGTTCCCCCCAAATTCTCATTCATTTCCCTGAACTCTCAAAATCCTACAAATGGATTAATTTTGTGATCAAAGATTAAGACAACCTATGGCCAGAGTTAACACAACTATCCAACCAACCCATGACTAGGGTGAATGAATTGGTCAAACTGGCCACTATCATAACAAACCCAATGAGCAAGCCGACCTAATCAAATCCAATAACAAGTTATCCTTTGAATTACTCACAAAATAGGTATTTTTTCCATGGTTTATCTCTTCTTTGATATCATCTATCTACTTTACATTTTGAATGATGATTGCATAAGAAAATCTAGATGAGTTATGGATTCAACATGTTTTTTCATTTTGAATGATGCTTACCCTAAGAAAACAAAAAAAAAGAAAGGAAAAAAAGGCAAACAAAAGCAATTTAGTGTGTTTTTTCAATCTTTCATTCTCTCTCGTGCTTCTTCAACCGTTCTCCTCCACCCGGGCTTCTCCTTCTCCTCCACGCAACTCTCTCTTAGCTCAGCGTCCATGTTGAATCGCATTACATAGTTGAGCATGTATCACCAATGATAATGGGTTGTTTATATTGTTCTTTTGAATTCACTTATGTAGATGCTATTGATTGTATTTGTATTTTATAATTATAAAAGAGAAAAACAATGAAATCTTTGTGTATTGTTGAATCATTTTGTTATACGAACATTCATCATCTTCTTACTATACAAATATTATGTAAAAGAAGGATTTTACATAAATTAGTATTAGAAAATTTCAAATTTAACAATATACTTAACTTTATTCTGTTACTAATAGTTCAGGAATGTAGATTACAAAGGTTTGTGCAAAAATCCATTTGTTTTTCAAATTTGGCTCCAACCCTGATATACATATTTTTTATTTTTGGGTATTTGACATGGAGCTATTGCTTACGTGATCGTTTTCATTCATTTTGAGACATTTTATCTAAACCCAGCCATTCAAGTTACAACATTGAATTGATATGGATACAAGGTAATTTTAATTCTTAATTATTGATCTATATCATTAGTTTTTGTACATATGATTTGTAGTGGTGATATGAAGTTGTGGGTGAGCCAATTGAAAACTGGATTGGTTTGTAATGGTGATAGGAGGTTGAGGGTGAGCCAATTGAAAACTCGGATTGCCAATTTGTTGTCGTAGTATGTTTTATATTAATATAAAATAATATTTGTTTACTAGTTTGTGTTAATTTTAGTTAATTATTGATATGTTTATTTATAATTGATAATTTAATTCAATGGGGCGGGTTTTGGAGGGGATACACCCCGTACTCACCCCTGATGAGGGGAATTTGAGGTAACTAAACTGGTTGGGTTGGGTTTGAAATAAAAAAAATGTCTGGTTCGGGGCATGACGGGTTTCGTGTGTAAAATCCCCGAACTTGCCCCATTTAAGGGTATTCTTATAAGTATTCTACTTAAATATATTCATTATAGTTAGTTTGGGATAATAATAAATCAATGTGTACTCTTAGTTAGAGGACTTCAATTTTTATTAGTTTAACATTAAAAAAACAACTTGAAATCCATTAAAATACTTGAATAAAATAAGTTAGAAAATATCATAAAAATGCTTTGTGGCGGGTTCGGGGCCCTCACGGAGTTTTTAAACGGATTAATGGCGGGGGGTGGTAAGATGGTTTGGGGCGTGGTAACGGGGTCGCGTTTGGTCAAACCCTTCCCGTTGCCATCCTTAAGTATTACACTTATCAGTAAGTTAAGGGGTACCACTCCTAATGCTGGACTTTATATGCCCCTTGTAGTCCATAATCAACAAGATGTTTTGACCGCGAACTACGAAAGGACATATTTATATCTTTGTCATAGTCTATTGTTTCTCTAATGTGGCATGCTTCATTCCGTGTAGATTGACATCAAACTCTTCTCATGTCTCCATATGGTACTTTCAAGAGATTTTTTTGTCTTTATGGTGTGCCCATGAGTATTACCTTTGATCGGGTCACTAGGATGTTCTGTTTCACTTACTATTTTTTACGCTCACCATGACCCTATTTCGTCACTTCTAGTCCTTGAACAACACAATGTTTTGATTGCGAAATGAAAAAGGACATATTTATCTCTTTGTGATAGTCGATCATTTCTATATTGTACCATGCTTTATTCCATTACATCAGAAACTTCACATGTTGACAATTGGAACATTCAAGAGATTATTTGGTCTTCACAATGTGCTAATGAGTATTACCTCCGATCGGGTCACTGGGATGTTATGTTTCAATGACCACTTTTGATGCTCATTTTGTACAATGATGATTACTTACATCTCTCATAACCCTATCCATCGCCCAGTTTCTCAATAATTGTCTGTAACCAAAAGAACGAAAATTTACATGTTACAAGTACACTTTTCTCTTGCCACGCCTTCCAATATCTAAAGCCACTAGGCTTATTGATGAAGGCATGAGTGGTGGTGTTGATAGACCAACTGATTCAGGAATGTCAAGATTCACTTTCATAGATGGTCCTGCAAGTTCTCGCTTGATATCAGCCTTATTCAACTGATGGACTTCAAGTTTTAGTTTCTCAATTAATTCAATATGATGACCGGAAGCATGTGCATTAGCATGTTTCTTTTGTAGATCATACGCCTTCTTACTTTGGTATCAAAATTCGTCATTTCATTGCCTTTCTCACCTAATTGCTGATATTTGGGAGATCATAGAGCTTCTTCGATAATGTAAGGGAGGATCTCAAGATATCTCTGGCTTGTCTAGTGTCATGAAGAGAAATTGCCAAATTCTGAAGGATCGTCAAATACTGTGAAACACATTTAAGATTCCTCAAACAAGTGTGTGTTTTCTACAAGCCATTGTCTATTCGAACTCGTGCTTCTTCAAAATTCTGCTGCCTCATCAATAGAAAGCCATATGCAAAAAGGGTAATGGTTTTCTCTCGCTGTCCAATAAAAGAATCAATCATCCTATAAACTGGTCCGATCAAATCAAAATCCTGCGCTGATGATTCTGAGTCACCAATGCAGATGTTTAAGACTGCTGCATAAACTTCACACATGGCTTTCATTGATTTTCTCTTGGTCAGCTGGATACGAAATTTAAAGGATACATTCATTTTAAACACCACCAAAATATATAAGAAATTCAACTTACCTTTGCTGATAATTTGTTCACAGACCCCTTATTTCATAACTAAATAGGGACTTCCCAAGTCGAGGTATTTATTTATTTTGAAATACGCGAATGGTATTTATATGATTGAACAACTCCACTTCCTAAAGCCTCTCTCCCTATCTCATTTACACACACTCACATTGATATAGAAGTAAGAAAGTCTATTAAATGAACTTATTCCCTAAATTCCTTTTTATTTATTATTTTTTGATACGTTAGGGTATCCAGTCCTCCAAGAGGATCAGATCAATCCTAAGGGAATGTTAAAATTCTCCATTCCACTTGCATCAGAACACATTATATGGGTGGTGGTGGAAGAGGATTCAAACTCTTTATCTTCATGTTGTGGGGTGAGAGCCCATGCCTCTAGGTTACCCCCTTGAGGTTATTCCCCATATTTACATAAACATAGCACAATGACTCCATCCATACTCCAAAGAAAAATCATCTGAAATTTTTTCTCCTCGTTGAAATTATTCAGCAACCAAGACCTATAAACTAAAACAATTTTCAATCTTTAATCACTTCTAGTTTACTATTTCAGCAGTCGATGGAAATTTTTATCAATTATTCGTGCCTTAATCCTTTTCGCACTCCAAATCTTACAGACTGTCTATACCATCCATTCTTCGATCTATAGATCTTCGTGCCTTCAACTACATAAGAAAAATGAAAACAGAGAATAATCTACTTACAAAAGAAGGCATATTGCATAAGAAAAATGCATATCGTACACAAGTAGTGATAAAAGAGAAAGTGAAACTATCTTAATCACAATTGGTTTCAAGGTAGTAAAGAAATATTATAAATAAAATCTATAATATATGCAATATATAAAAACAAAAAGTTAATATACAACTAATGTCAGATGGCACTAAACAAATGCTTTTCGAGGTGCATCTACCATAATATTGGGAATCAATTAATTGAAGTTGATGATAGTTAACAAAGTTCTACAATGGTAATCAATTAGCACATACGTAGCGTGAATAAAAAAGTGTGAAATATATGGTTTTACCTACCTCATTCAAACTATGTATTAGTGAGGTAACTGACATTATAAAAGGCGATACATTAAATGACACAACATGCCAAATTTAGCATATATACATACAGGGGTACGTAATATGGCGTTCTCATATATAATCATAATCACCATCATGTGGGTGCGTGGAATTCCTCAATTTTGGTACTCAATAGCATATGCATATGCAATCACTTTTCCTGAAATAGACATACACAACACATCCATTTTAAATTCTTAAAATTCGGCCTGAAATATCCTTGTTAACAGATTATGGTGATCATGGGGAGTTGGAACGAGTAATTCATCTTTTATTTCCTCCCAATTTGGATTACATGTTATTGGGAGCAATAAGTCAGGCTTGCCAGGTCTTGAAACAAATGCCATTGCATCTTGATAGCGTTAATGCGTGTCACATGGATTCCGAAGAAATGATGATAATAATATAGTTCAACGTCTCAAATTTCCTATCTTTCATTTCTGTAAATAATCAATATCCATATGGAAATATCTAAATTCAGTATGAGTTCATCAAATAATCAATGAATTGATATTTCAATTCAATATCGATCTTTGGTTGACATGGATTATGTATGTTGTTTGTCCCCAATACTTCGATGCTTTCTTTCATATTTGATATATGGAGATGAAACATTGGCATCCATAAAATGATTTCACAATTTAACCTGGACATGTGAGTATAAAGTGAATAACAAAAATTCTCAACAAAATAATATGACAAAGCAAATAGAAAGTAATATTTATTATGTAATGAAATGACATAGTTTAGCAATCAAAGGAACTCATATTTCAATTATTATTTTAATTTGTTAAATAAATCCGTAAAAAAATAAATTACATTTCAATTTGTTCCAAGTCAACAATCTCTTTTTTCAATATTTTCATAAAAATAGACTATGTTTCATTTTTTCCAACATTGTAATCAATCGAACCCTTAATATTTGCCATATATACTAAATAAAAAATACAGTTCCCAGATTCAAAACTGCTTCCCAAAATTTATAGCCTAAGAATTTTAACGTTACAATTGGCCATGATCCCTCATACTTATTTTCTCAGTCACTAGATAAGGTAACTAAAAATTAGATAAAAATCAACAAAGAAGGAATAGTTCGTAGGAGGTTTGGCGACTATAATAAAAAAGTACCAAACTAGCTAAATACACTAAAGGAATTATTGTGTAACGGAGAGCGACATGTGTATAATAATTTCTTCTCAAATTCCAAGCATATTGTGAAATAATCAAGGTACTTAGGATTGCCCCCGTATAAGATAAGCTTAATCATGCCATCTATTATAAAACTTATATGTTTTTTAGGATTAATGAGTTTATAGGAACAAAAAAAAAATGCTTACGATACAATCGAAATTATTAATAATCTTGTGAAAAATGAATAAATGATATTTTGCCCATCCAATTTCTACTAAAGACCCAAATTCGGCAAGATTAAATAGACAAAAACAATAGTGAAAATGAGAGAAGAGCAGCACATTGGAATGATATCTAGGATTCAATTGTGTTTTGTATCAAATTTGTTTAGTGTTATGTATCATATGTGGACTTGCGACCTTTTACTCTACAAGTGCTTTTTATTAACGAATGCATGACAAAAGTGCGACGCATGTCCTAAATCAATAGATATCATATCTGTGATGAAAGCGCGTGAAGCCCACGTTGAGTACGTGTCACGTAGCTGTTGTATGTGGAGTATCATGCGACATGGTACTCTATTTTATTCTAAGATAAGTATGAGTTCAATGTAACTGATCTAGTTGATCCAAGATGGATATTTATTTGCATACATAAATTGTATGAGTATGCAAGTCAAGTTGACAGTGATGCAGTTGGGAGCATTGGAATAATTGCTTCTTTTAATGCTGAAAAGAAAGTAATGAAGCTATACCAATTTTAGAACAATTGCTTCTTTTAATGTTGGGAGTATTAGAATAGTTGCTAGGTTTTCACACTATATTATTCTCTTTACTTGATTGATTTCTTACATTAATGACACCCTATTCTTTCTCATTCCAATTTTAAAAAACTTTCTAAAATGCACGCGAATGTCATTATTAAAGTGTTGCTCTTGTTGGAGAAAGGAATTACACTTGTTTGGTGCAACAAGTACATTTCTTTCAAGTTACAATTTATTTTAATTAATTTTAATTGTTTTAAATTTTGTTACTTTCATATTTAAAATGTTTTGTACTATTTTTTTCAGGTTTTTTCGGTGGTAGTCTCGATAATTGAGTTACGTAGGGTTAAACTAAAAGTTGTTCAGTTGATGAGTACCATATATGCTTCTAATTTGGTATTTTTTCTTAGAATTTGTTGATTCGGATATGGACTATGTAGGTTGTACGTTAATGAGTTTTTTTTAATTGTTTGGTTAGGAGAGTACGACATTGACAGGATCACCTCGTATTCTTGTATCTACCCCGTCTTGTATACAAACGTGTTTATCGGCCGATGCTCTTCAATCAAAATTTATGCATGATTCACTTTGGATTTTCATTCTTAACGAGGTACGGATACAATCTATTATGAATTTTGGTATTGAGTTTTTTTTTGTGTTGTTTGTACGTAGTAGTTGTCCATTATGGATTGTTGGTATGCTTCGTTATGTTAAATATATGTTGTACATCCTTATAGTTTCTTCAATTAGTTTAGGTAGCTTTTTTAGTTTATATCATTATTCCTATTTTCATATATATTATTTGTATACTGAGATTTCATAAAAATGGTAGATTTCATCTTAGATCCATTACTCAGAGGTGTTTATAACATTACTCCTTTTTTGTTTAGTAGGTCTTTCTCAAGAAAATGCTATACTTTGAAAATGGTTACCACTTGTCATATGTTGCACTCTCTTAGCAATTTGAATCCCTATGACAATGCTCAAGGTCTTGTATTTCACTTGGAGCATCTCTGGAAGACTATATTTTCAGTTGTCATCTCTAACTTGATCTCCTCCAGATGGACCTGACATTTAAGATGGCTCAATATTATGGATTGTTGCTGCTATACTTGTACTTTTCACAAGATCCATTTCATTTGGAACTACTGCTTCAGAGGGATTATTTTAGGCCCACTCTTTGGACTCCACATTCACTTCCCATGTATTGGATTATAGACTCCTTTTTAAATGGAAACATAGTCAAGCTTATCTTCGGTAGCTCTCAATTAATATGGGGACAGTCTATTTGGATCTACAGTTCCTTTAGGATGATTAGCTTGCATATCTTCTTTATGCTCTTGGTCTATTATAACTTTTCATGTCAAAAAACCCCTTTTTTACTCTTTATTGATATCACTTTGAGAATTAAGGCTAATCTAGTTGGGATCTTTCTCAAAGCTCATATCACTTTAGCTGATTGTACAAGCCATTCATATAAGGCTTTAGGCTTTTCTTTTTACATTTAGGGTTTTTTCTCTTTCTATTTAACTTCTTTTTAATGTAGTTGTGGCTCTTTGAGTCTTCTATAAAAAAATATTATTTGCAAATTATTTGAGGCATAAAATATGAAAATTGAATGCAATAGCTATTATTACAGGTAGTGATTTGGTATAGAAAAACATTTTTAGTGGAAAATCTGAATTGCCACAAAACTATTTTTACCTCAAGCAAAAATTTAGTTTCAGTACCAAATCTTATATTTGCTACTAAAAGAACCTTTTAGTGGCAAATCTAAATTGCCAGAACAATCTTGACCTTAAGCAAAAACTTAGTTTTAGTAGAAAATCATATATTTGCTACAAAAAGAACCTTTTAGTGGAAAATACCATGTTTTTAGTGACAATTTCGATTGTTTTTTGTAGAAAATAATTTGCCACTAAAAGTACATCATTTATTAGCAAAATCTGTTTGCCACTAAATTTGTAACATTTAGTAGCAAATGCCAAAAAATTGCAACTAAAGATATTAGCAGTAGGTCTTTAGTAGCAAAGTCGTGATAAATTATTTTTTTCCACTAAATGATTTAGTGGAAATTTCTTAATGATTAGTCACAATTTTGTTTTGTAACTAAAAGACTTTTTTCTTATAGTGAAACCCCAAGGTTCACTTAGAACTTTTTACTTCTTCTCATAATCATCATGTAGGAGAGCCTTGGTTTCTTTGTGACCTTCTTGAAGCTATTCAATGATTTCAATGTGAGCTACATTATTATCTACTACCCGATCAAGAAGATACTTCAGGTACAAGTAAGCTGCCTTGGATTGATCTAAAACTTCATCCCTGAGCAACTTTGACAGATCTTCCTCTGACAATCTCTTTTGAGTAGCTCGTACACAGTACAGGAAAGTTGATCCATTTTTTCCATGAGCTATAAGAGTCAAGAATATCAAATCAATAACGGAATATAGAGTTTTGTGAAGCAATCGAAATAAGACAAACGTAGAGACAAGAAATAGTCATTTTCATTGATAAAAGTCAAATTACATATACATTGAAAGGAAATAAAAAAGAAATGAAGAAAAAAAGGAAAAAAGTTGATTGCCGAGAAATTCTACACCTTCTCCCTATTAATAGGAGTTTTAACTTGATTGGAGACAGGAATGGGTGGAGCGATTTGCTTGTAGATTTAAGGGAGAGAAGACTCAGTAATAATCCACAGTTGGTCGACAGCAGAATCCAGAACAAGGGTAGAATCCCTTGATCCCACGTGATATTCAAATTCCTCATCCAAGTTTGGTGGGGGAACCAGGGTCATGTCTGAGGAAGAGTTCAGACTCTTGAGGAGTACCAACTTCAGTAAGTGTTGCTGACTAACCATCCTTATAGAATTTTTTCTTCATAAATTTAATCTAGATAGAAGCAGCTGCTATGGCCTTCTCCCATCCCTTGTTGAAAGAAGACTTTCTAGAGTTCACCCTCTTAGAATTATCTGCAACCTAGTTCTTTTCCAACTCAGAGACTTGTCTTCGAGCTGCAATAACCTCATCTTCAACTTTTTTCTGAGCTTCCTGAGAATCTTTTATTTTATTCTCCCAAGATTGCTTCTCAGTTTCCAATTCATGTTGCGAGTAAATAAAGGACTTCTTCAGGCCTTCAAAAGATTATTCTACATCATTTGAAGAAGAACGAAGGGCATCCACCTTCTCCAACATCTAGTTGAAATTAACTAGGAACTTCAAGAAGAGAGGTCAAATTAGTACACAAAAATATTAAAAAAGTACAAATATGAAGAAGCAAGAATTCTTACTAAGGTAAGGCTTTGAGAAGATCTTTACGAAATTTCAAACGGGGCATGGTAGAGGCAGAATCCCAATGATCTGGAAAAGTACCAGACTTTATTAATTGTCTGGAAAACCCAGGACCTATGGCCACAGGAGAACCAGTGTCAACAACATAAAAATTGACCAAGTTTTGTTGATCGGTAGTAGTAGTAGTTCCTTCATCAAGTGTGACACCCCGCACAATTAAATATCGGGTGATCAGTCCTTTATAAAAATTAAAACAGAATGTTCGGTTGGTTCATTCTTCGCATCACTGTCGAAAACATAATAACTTATTTAATCACCTAATATAATTAAGCTAAGTGTCAAAACATTTCTTATTAATTAAAACCATTTAATTACCAAACCAAGAAATTTAATATAAGCCATCCACGCATAATTAATTGATATAAATACTGAATCAAAATCACATGCTGAAGTAAATATGACTGGATAAAACATTCCAGTTCAAAACTCTAAACCAACACAATAATAACCACTAATCCAAATGAAACTGAATGGGAAATGAACTGAACATAATCTCTTAAAGTTGTCCAAGGAATGGGCAACACATGCCCTAAAGAGAATGTCTATAGAGAGTTGAAATGAAATAATTGAGGCGTCTGATACAAAGTCCTACAGCTTCCACAACAGCTAGAGCACGCCAAGCAATCCGAGTCTCTAAGCATGATGTCCCTGTGGCTAAGCACCTAATATAATACATACATATAGCAAGAGAGAAGAGATGCAAGAAACGGGTCAGAGCCCGATGTGTAAAAATATTTGTTTAAGCAAGTATTTGAAATTTGCAGTTAAGGTATCAAGTGCATGTTAGTTTGAACTCTCACATGATATTCTCAGTTCTCTTTTATTGTGCACGCCTAACGAGTATCTAATTGTCTCCTTAGCTGTACAACCCCATATAATTAGTCTAAATTCATCCTAATAGTATTTATCCTCACTATTAGTAAACCCGTGTCGCCCATACAATACGTTATCAAATTAGCCTATGTCGAATAGCTAATTAATATATGATCCCGTTATTCATGATAAATCGATTATGCTCTTAAGATTATCTTAACAAATTTACATGCCCATCTCTACAAGATACACATAGTAGGTTGATTCACAAACTCACGTACACACATATATATAGTCACATATGCCCTATACATATATTATAATACTGCACCTCCGGGCTATGACCCATTAGCGCACCTAACCAAAATGTTGTACCCCCGGGTTATCACCCATTAGTACTCTTATTTAAATCATCTTGTACCCCCGGTTTATCACCCTTTAGTACACTTATAATTCATTCTTTTACCCCCGGGTTATCACCCATTAGTGAACTTAATAATAAGATTCTTACACCCCTGGGTTATCACCCATTAGTGCCTTATATAATAATAATACATAATAGGCATACACACATCCTATTATAATTTATAGGTATTTCCCTCACCTACATATATACTTCTCTTATGTATTTTGATTTCAACATTTCGAAATACAGTAATTGAGATTATTATCCCTCTCGTAATCTCTAAGGTACATTCTCTCCGTGCCAATTTCATTAAAGTATTTAGTCACTCATACTTTATTCCGAAATTATGTCTTACATAATTTTATTACTTGGAAATTTATCTCTCTTCCATGAACCATTAAACTCAAAACTGGATTCTAAAAAATTCCCAAAATTTCACTCTGTCGCTCGAACCAGATGGCATGTCGTTTGAACGACTTCCACATGTCACTCGAACGACTTCGCGCGAGATGCAATCTCGCTCGAACGACTTTGTGCGACTTCGCGAGATTGCGTTGTCCGTCTCCTACCGAGATTTTCAGCGTTTTTCCACCACTTTAACCCTAAAATTTCTCATTCAACATTCCAAACTCCAAACAAACAGTTCTAAATCGAATCCCATCAATAGTATATGAATTCTAACATCCTAGAATCATCAATTCATTACGAATCATTCATAAAATATGAAATTCCCAATTTAAATTTATCAAAACCCTAGTTCTTCCGATTCATATTCAAGAACCCAAAATTTCCAGATTTTTTCTACACATAAGTTCCTCAAAACCTGATTCCTAGTCTACATACATGAAAGGTTTCAATTTAACAAATTTCAGAATCAATTTACGTACCCGAAATCCTCAATTTCATCATTTTTGTGAACTAAACATATTTCTAACAGTCCTATACTAACATGAGTATGATAAATACCGAAATACAACAAGTTATAAACACTTGCCCTGAATTAGTCATCTGATTTCTTGAATTTGTTGGTATGGGTGTGTTCCCCTTGTCCCGATCTACACTGTGGTGGTGTTGGTTGTGCAAAGTGGTGTCAATTTGGCCCTCTTCTCTTGGCAATAGCTTTCCCTCAAACTTCCTATAACCGTTCTTACTTCCTGTAGCTTTCTAACCCTAATGTACTTCCTTTGGCTGATAATTTAACTCATAATAATCGTCCATTAATTTAGCCTAAAAATCCAATTTACCTTAATGCCCTCTCAGGGTGTCGGTTAGGCCTAAAATTACCCCGGGACCCAAACTAAACACCCAGGTATGCTATTTTGACTATCTCGACCCTTTCGGACTCAACGGTACACTCGAAATGACCATACGAGTTACGAAAAATAATTAATATATTTATTCCACTAAATTAGTCCTGACACGACTCACACACGCGTCTGACTTAATTCACTAAACTGTCATATTATCCTCTCTCTCTCGATAATTTATCAAAAAGTGTATGGTTCCATATTACATATCGCACAGTAATATTAAATTAATAAGTAGTAACCCTTGGCACGCTAGTTAATATTTTCCATATTACATAATTAAATTAATAAGTATTAACCTTTGGCACGTCAGTTAATATTTATTTTTATTAGATCCGGATTAATTAATAATTTAATTCTCACATTTAAATTCACTTAATCCCTATGTAATAGTTAATCCTATAATTATTTAAATCATAAAAAATATGGGGTATTACATCAAGTCTGTAACGAAGACATTTTCTTATACGTTTAAGAAGGAACTCTTCACTTTTATTAGATGGGGCTTTCTTGCCAGTATCTTTTTTATTAGTGGCCCCACCAGTAGTCGATTTGGTGGAGCCAAGGGCAGCAACATCTCCTATGATATTAGGGAATTTCCTCTTTCCCATAGCAGCAGTAAGTGGAATATCACAATCTAAGGATGAAGGGAGGCCAGTAGCAAGTTCACCACTACCTAATGATGTGGAGACTAGGTCCTAGTCTAAGTCAAGAACAGTGGTAGGAGAAAAAGAAGAAGGTCAGGCAACAAAGAAGGTAACATAAGTCTTGTATTTCATCAAGTGTGATGTCGACCTAGTATGCTCCTTGCCAATTTTCCGATGAAGGCCCCAGAGAAACTTGAGCTTGTTAAGCTTAGTGTCACCTTCTTTGGGACACTTCCTCTTTCAATCAACTGCAAGAAAAAAAATAACTAGTGATTAATTAACATTTCAATAGAAAAATTGTTAAAAAGTCACATAATAATTTAAAACAACCTATCCCATGGCCTTCCTAAGGGAATTTTGGGCCACTGTACACTTCACCCCCCCTGTTAAGGGTATATATTGACAATTTTTGGCAACCACTCCATGGTCAAAGTAATGCCTATTGGAGTCAGGAAGGTTAACAACTAAAGCAATATTTACAGCCCTAGTTTTTAAATAGTAGGTACTATCACTGATGACCCACTTATAACAAAACATGATTTCGAGAATGCCTATGTGGGTCCCATGAAGTTGATTGAGTATATGAACACCATTGACAACCCTCCAAGTATTGTGGGCTACTCTAGCATGTACAATGTCAAAATATTGACAAAATTCCAGACAAAAATGATTTGGGGGAAAGGTAAAACCCCATTCAACAACAAATAAGGAAGGGATCCAATGTCCCTCAGGCATAGAAAAAACGTCTACAGGGGAACTGGGTAACCCTAAGTCTACCCAATCTGGTATGTTCCATTCTTTTCTAAACTTGTGTAGAGAAATAACAACGTAAACCAGAATTCGATGTGAAGAAAAGAAGAAAGAGAAATAATTATTATAAAGACTTAAGGATTCAGCAAGAACTAGAAGACAGGAAGAACGATCGTACGAAAGCTCAAGAAATTATAGAAAAAACTTAGAGAGTTTGATGTAAGAGATGATCAGGATTTTATCGCCTTTTTTAGATTGACTCGAAACCAACAAAGGTAATGATTAAAGCGAAATGACGATTGAAATTTTGGCAGCCAAGTAGAAAAAGACGTATTTTCCCCAAAATGATTCGTTACAAGTTCTGATATTTAGAAAAATGCCATCAGCAGTACAAACCATAAACAAAGCTAATAATTTTACAAGTGTGGGAAGTCGGTAACTAACCAAGCATCAGAGATGTAGTATGAGATACTATTAGAACTAAATGCTCCATTCTTTCAAGCAAGCATCAAGCATGGAACATTGAGGGCTTCTGTTGATACAAAATATTACCCACTTACGTGGACCAATTAGAAATAGACATGTGACATCCACTGTGGCAATAGTCCTAGTCAGCAAGTAATAAACACCAAACAAGTCCTGGAATGTCAACCATCATACTGGGATGCCGACCAACACCAGGAAGCCTGACCAATAGTAAGGGACGTTGGCCAACACGGTCAGAAAAATGTCAACAACCAGAAACATTATGAACATTATGTACTGATGTAAATGCCTAATTTATAAAGGCATTCCATCTCTTGGTCTTCCTACTGGGATATAAATACATTGTAATCCCTTCATAAAGGGAATGTGATTGAAAGGCAAACACAAGGCAATAACAAGTACAGTGGACGTAGGCTTTTCTCTATAAGGCGAACCACTTTAAAAACCTTTTTGTTTCTTTACTTTACTTACAAATATTATCTATGATTGATTAATTAGACATAGTCTAGTTTTTTACATCAACATTAAGGATGTGGCTCCAAATAGTCCTAAAAAAACTTAATCCATCTCGGATCCTAATCTCAGCCCCTTAATTATAAGTAATACCACCAAATAGTTATAATTTCAACTCCACTCCTTAACTCAAAATTATATTTTCATCACCTTATTACTAATTAATTAATTTCCCCCACGTTAAGGTTACATATACCCGTTAATAAAATAAATTACTAATAATTTATTTGATTAAATTCTTTAAGTCCTTGAGCAATCCAACTAAACTTATATGTAGTGTTTAATTAACATAATCCACTTGCAGTGTTTGGCACATACAAAACTTATAAGCATCTCAAGGGGTATCACAAGTCTATATACCAAGACGTGGATTTAATTCACCGTACATTAATCATCATTACCCAATTTATCAAGATTATTGATTAAATAATAAATCTTACCCGATAAGTTAAAGTAATAAATAACTAGTGCATATGTCTATCAATCATATCTGGATTAAGAGCCTTAAGTAAACCTAATAATCACGAGGTGTACATTGTCTTGTAAAATCAGTATAAAAAACATGACCTCAAATTGGTCCCGTTCAACACACACAAAGTGTACTGGGACAATAAGTTAAAACTATACACTTTCCCGTAATCAATATAGACCTACGGAAATATTTTACTACAGTCCTACGATGGTGTGTCTAATTACATCTAAGTCTATGAACGATAAAACTTATATTCTATAAGAACTGGTGATGTGATCCTCTGTGTGTCAGTCGTACTCTACACCCCAAAACACCTACTAAGCAGAATAAAGGACATCAAAAATATATAAAATACTGCAAAACATTATGTCCATATATGATTCTCCTTAAAATAGGAATAACTAATTTGTTATAACAATAAATCCATAACAGAAGTTATTACACGAAGCATGGTTTTATTCTACGTCTCTAACAATCTCCCACTTAGACTCAAAGCCATGCTGCAAGGCATCTAACTCCCATCCCCTTTACGTGACTATCAAAAGTCTTGGCTGGTAAGATCTTTATGAAAGGTCTAACCAAGTTATTATCTGATGCAATCTTCATAACTATGACATCACCCCGCTACAGAAATTCTCGAATGAGATGATACTTACGCTCAATGTGTTTAACTCTCTCAAGGATCCTTGGTTCCTTTGAGTTAGTAATCGTACCTCTATTATCACAATAAAGTGTAATAGCCGACTGAACTAAAGGTACCACTCCTAGATCTATTAGGAAGTTTCTAAGTCATTCTGCTTCCTTGGCTGCCTCGGAGGCTGCCATATATTTAGCTTCCATGGTGGAATCAACAATGAAAGATTTCTTGATAATCGTCCAACTAATGGCTCCACCTCCTAGGGTAAACACATATCCAGAGGTAGACTTTCTAGAATCTCTATCACACTGAAAATATGAATTGGTGTACCCAATAGGTACTAGATTCTCTGCCTAGTAAACTAGCATATAGTATCGTGTTATTTTTATGTATTTGAGTATATGCTTTAGTGTAGTCCAGTGTTCTTGCCCAGGGTTAGACTCATAACTATTAACCATGCCAATAATAACGCAGATATCAGGTCGAGTGCATAACATTACATACATAAGGCTCCCGATTGTCGAAGCATAAGGGATGTGTTTTATCTTTTCCATCTCATCATGTGTCTTATAACACTGATCCTTGGAAGGTGATAGTCCATGTCTGAAAGGGATGAACCCTTTCTTGGAATATTTCATGCTAAATCTGGTGAGAATGGAATTGATATAAGTTGCTTGTAATAAAGCCACCATCATATTCTTGCGATCACGCATAAGCTTGATCCCAAGGATGTGACTAGCTTTTCATAAGTATTTCATATCGAATTGGCTTAACAACCACACTTTAATCAAAGAAAACAATCCAACATCGTTTCTAATGAGTATAATGTCATCCACCTATAATACTAAAAAAACCACCACATTTTCATTTTGTTTCTTGTAGACACAACACTCATCTAGACTTTGATCAAAACTAAAAGATTTGATTACCTTATCAAAAAAATGTTCCAAGTTCTAGATGCTTACTTAAGTCCAAAAATGGATTTCTTAAGCTGACATAATTTATGGTCTTGGACTTGGGCAACAAAATCATTTGGCTACACCATATAGATACACTCATCAAGAAATGCAATCTTTACGTCCATTTGCCAAATTTCATAATCAAAATGAACGACAACGGATAAGAAAAGTTGCATGAACTTCATCATAGCTACCGACAAGAAGGTTTCCTCATAATCGATGCCCTATTTCTGAGTAAAATATTTCGTAACAAGTCGTGCCTTAAAGGTATCAACCTTCCTATGCACCCCTTTTTTTATCTTATAGACCAACTTGCATCCTAATGATTTTATCCCTTCGGGTGGATATACAAGATTCTAGACCTTCTTAGAATACATAGGTCCCATCTCAGAATTCATAGCTTTAAGACAAAGTGCTGCATTTTTATCATAGATAGCCTCGTTGTAGTTACAAGGATCGAGTTTGAGTTCTTCAGGGACCTTATCCTAAGACTATCCTAAAAACATAAATTGTTTAGGTTGACATATAACCCTTCCACTACGATAAGGTAGTCCCTGCGTTGTTGTACTAGTGGCAACACGTTGTATTATTTCATCCTGTATTGGTGGTGTTGAAGAATCTTATTGGTTCCCTTGCAACCCTTCGATAACAATTTTAATTTGGGGTTTATGATACATCATATAAGTCTCTTCCAAGAATCGGGCATTGATGATAATAATGACCTTCTGATCTTTAAGATCATAGAATAAATAGCCCTTAGTTTATTTAAGATATCCTATAAAGAAACAAACTTCCGATCTTGATTCCAACTTATTGGGATCTCTCTTTAGCACATGTGCTGGACTATCCCAGATCCGAATATGTTTCATAATGGGCTTACACCCAATCCATAATTCATTGGGTGTAGTAGAGACCGCCTTTGAAGGTACCAAGTTTAGTAAACTACTAGTCATTTCTAAAGAATGTCCCCAAAAGGAATATGGTAGATTCATATAACTCAACATTAACCTAATCATATCCAAAACGTCTTGGTCCTCCTTTTTTCTTCTCCATTTTACTGAGGGATACTAGGTGCGGACAATTGGAATGTGATCCTTTGATCTTGTAGATATTTCCTAAACTACCATAAGAGATACTCCCCACCACGATCAGATCATAATGTCTTGATAATTTTACCTTGATGCTTCTCCACTTCTACCCAATAAACTTTGAATTTCTAAAACCCTTTGGACTTATTGTGCATTAGGTAAATGTACCCATACCTTGAGTAATCATCTATTAAAGTCATAAAATACTCAAAGCCTTATCTTCCTGTCATCGGTCCACATAGATCAGAATGAACCAATTCCAATAGTTCTTTCGCTCTATAGCCCTTAGTCGAGAAAGGCCTCTTGGTCGTTTTACCTTCTAAATAGGATTCACAAATTGGAAGTGCCTCCTATTCTAGTGAGATCAATTCCCCACTTTCTACCAGTCTACGAATCCTTTTTTTGATTAATATGACATATGCGTAAGTGCCAAAGATACGTTTGGTTCACTAAGGAAGGTTCCTTTCTCTTTAAATTTAGTCTAATTGAATTACACAAAATATTAATTTATTATGTGGGAGAGATAGGATTTACAATATTAATATTATCAACCAATGTACCAGAACAAATAAAATATTTATTTTTCTTAATAACCACGAGTTTATTAAAAGAAACTAAATATCATAAATGGCTAAGCAATAAACTGAAATCAAATTCCTCCGAATGGAAGATGCATAAACACAATCTTTTAAAGTAAACTCCTATCATTATTAAAGCTTAAATGAACATCTCCCAGAGTAATTACCTCTACTCTCGTAGCATCTCCTATAGTCATATAAATATCTCCATCACTTTGTTATCTGGTTTCTTGGAACCCCTACAAATAATTTCATACATGATTAGTGATATTTGTATCTACGCACCAGGTACCGGTAGTACGAACCCCAAAACATGATTCAATGACAAATGAATGGAATTTACCTGCATTATTCTGTTTATTGCGAAAAACGAGAATTAGTTTTTCCAGTGTCCTGACTGCTTATAGTGGAAACATTTACCCTTGGGCTTTTTCACACCTCCACCATAACCTCTTTCTGAGCCTTCTTCTCCTCTTTATTCTCCCATAGGCTTTGAATTATAACCTTTCTCAGCAACAAAAGCACTTACTGACTTCTTGATGAGACCCTCAGCTTCTTGTATTTCTTTAAGTAGTTCTGCCAAAGACTAAGAAAGTTTGTTCATGTTGTAATTTAGGCGGAACTGCTTGAAGGACTCGGGCAACGACTAGAGAACAATATCGACCTGAGTTTCCCTATCAATTTATTCTCCAAGGATTTCAAGCTTATTGACAAGATATGTCATCCTTAAAACTGTAATACCCCGTATTTTTATAGCTTTTAAAATTATGGGATTTATTAAATTTAATTGAGATAAATTAATTTAATTTTAATCCGGAATGTTGCTTTGAATATTTACTAGCGTGACGAGAGTTAGTAATTATTGGAAATTTGTTATTTGTTGCATATTACTGGATGATTATAGTAATATATGAGATTTATTTTTATAATGTTGTCATGAGTGAATTAAATGACTATTTCGGAAATTTAAGACGGGACGTGCCCGTGTCACGTCAGGAATAATTTTGTTAAATAAAAAGTGAATATTTTATAAGTTATTCGTATGGTCTTTTTGAGTGCGCCAATGCATCCGGAAGGGTCGAGATAGTCAGAAAAGTGTACCCGGGGGTTTAGTTTGGGTCTCGGGGCGTTTTTAGGCCTAATTGGTACCCCGGGAGGGCAATTTAGTCATTTCACCTTTTTGGGTAATTAAACCCACGAAATTCAGCAACCTATATCAGCCAACTAGGTTAGTCTTTTAGGGTTAGAATATTCAGAAAACAAGTGACGGCCATTGGAGAAGAGAGGAGAGAGCTCCAAGGCAATTCAAGGCCAAAAAGTCACCGGTTTGCTCCGTCGCCACCACCGCCGCGTAGATCGCGATACGAGGAACGCAACCATACCAAAATTAGCCGTGAATTAGAATACCAAAAATCCCAGGCAAGTGTTTAACTTTCTATTTTCGTTGGTGCAATCTTCATATTAGTTTAGGAATGATTTGTGATGAAAACTATGGAAGAAAACCCAATTTATGATAGGAGAATCCATGTAGTATTGATTTATATTGATTCTGGAAACCCTCGCCATGTAGAGGAAATAAACCACGAAATTTTGATGATCATAAGAAAGAAATTCTGGAGAAAGATTGGTTAGAAAACTGTTT
This sequence comes from Sambucus nigra, assembly GCA_949130495.1. NCBI lineage: Eukaryota > Viridiplantae > Streptophyta > Magnoliopsida > Dipsacales > Adoxaceae > Sambucus > Sambucus nigra. The sequence continues at coordinate 294,045,893 of OX422213.1, forward strand.
AATAAAATTTTAGGGTTCTTGATAATTGGATATAATTTTAGGTTGAAAATCTATGTTTAAATGATGAATATGTACATGCCTTACGTTAGAATCATCTAGTATATTGTTATAATGTTAGTAGCAGAATTCTGGGATGATTGGAACTTGAAAATATGGATTTGGTGTAATTTTGATGATGAAACCCGTAACTGCATTCTGCAGAATTTTCACAGACCTGCTTGATCGATCGATCGAGCCTAGAGCTTCGATCGATCGAAGGTTCGATCGTTCGAGCCCCAATCTTCGATCGATCGACACCTCCTGGCAGACTCCTATTTCCCTTGTTTAATTATTTAAATTAAATTTATTGGGAAATAATTCTTGGGTATTCCTAATGAAATGTTTTGGGAGATAGGAAAAACCAATAGGACATATGAATGAGTGTTGGGAACTTTATTATAAGTCGAGAACCTTGCTTTTGGGATAATTATAAAATAAACGATGAAGCTACGTAATTCAAGTGAGAGATTTCGGCGAATAACTACGATAGTGAATAAAGGTATACCTACTGAATTTTTTACTTGGAAGGATAGAGTCCACGAGTGTCATGTAATAAGTGAGAAAACCCTTCGAGTTAAGGTTAGAGACGAACCCTTATACGCGATACTAATAATATGATAATATGGAAATGTCAAAATTATGGGAATTAAGAATTTACCTAATATTGTTAGGGTAATGTTAGTATAGTTATATGATTGTGTGTGCATATACTATCTATGTGTGAAAATCATGCCCACGCTACTTGCTATCCCTGAGGTTACCGCGCTGGGACAAGTCTTATCTCGATGGGACCTTTATGGGGGATATTGACTTGTACCCTAGAAGATAGATATCCTTGGTACAGGTTATCGACGTGATAGTTCAGACGGTCCTAAGAGACGCAGGCATGTGCCATCCTCTTAGAGACTTGGAATCTATGCTTCGCCTCAATATTGTTTGTGTATTTATGTTAATACAATTCGAGAGAGATTCAGATTGTATTCCCCTTAATATGAGTGATATGGGGTTCTGGATAGTAGAGTATGCCCGCACCATAGTTTATTTGGGGTGTTGTTATTATATATATATATTATACGAGTAGTTAATATATATATAGAATTCTGAAACTTGGAACTACCTACAGTGGATTGATATGTAGGATTGGTTGATGACTCAAATTGTAAATACTTGTTTTGAGAAAGTATAATATGACTCTCGAAAACTGTATTGACTAATAAAGTTAAAATGAGAACTTTGGTTATTACTTGAAATATTCTTTTCAAACAATTGTATCGATAAATTTTGAATCGTACGAAATGCCTAAGATATGTTAAATCATTGGGGAAAGATAGCGTGTTATATAATGAGATAAACCATTAGGAGGGTTAGTGCGATAGGAGTGCACATTACAAGAGAGGTGAGAATTTCTCAAGAGAGTGTCGCACTAATATGTTGTTGCATTGGCCTGTACCAATTTAAATACTTGTTAAACGTATTTTTTAAATCAAACACACTTTCGGGATCTGACCCGTTTCTCTCTCTCTCTCTCTCTCTCTCTCTCTCTCTCTCTCTCTCTCTCTTGTATATATATTTATGTATTACAGGTGCCCAGCCACAGGGGCGTCTTGCTTAGAATCTCTTGGAAGGAATGCGCTGCAGCTTAGGTGGGAGTTGCAGGTCTCTTGATTAGACGACTTCGTCCATTCGGATCCACTCTTAGTACTTTCATTTAGTTGGGCATGTGTAGCCCTTTCCATTATTTCTTTGTTATTGGGACATTTGTATTTCAGTTATTTCCAGATTGTTACTATGGGATTTATTCAGTTTGGATGTATGACTTTAGATTTCATATGTTGACATTCGACTGACGAATGTATTATATTAATTGGTTTATGTTGCCGAATTTAATATGGTGTGATTCTTACTATTTGAATGTTGTTAATAAAATAAATGTTTTTCTTTAAATAAAATTTGGTTAGTAAGTCTGAAAAATGATTTTGACACTTAGCTTAATTACTTAGGGTGTTAAATTGGAAAATATATTTTTATCGACAGTGATGCTAAGAATGAACCAACTGTTTACCTTGATTTAATTTAATAAAGGAGTGATCGCCCGGTATTTAATTAGGCGGGGTGTCACAGGTGGTATCAGAGCATCAGGTTCTAGTGTCCTTAGGATCTGTACGGCTTATTATGCTTTCAGCGTTACTTTGTTTGTATAGAGCCCTATGTTTAGGATTGTCGATTCCTTTGGCGAGATTTCGTTCTCCTGCTATAATGTGTATGCATTATTGAATTCTAATTTCGTTCGGATTTGTGCGTGTCCCGAGCGATGACGGATGTCAGAAGAAGACCGTTAAGCGTACATCAGGAGGCTGGGCTCAGTTGAGATTAGGAAATATATTCGAGGATGACGACCGTAGTCGAGGTCACCTCCATTATGGCACGAGAAGCCAAGACTTGAAAGGCGACTAAGGTGTAGCAATGATTTTCAAATGGTGTTATAGTCAAATGAGGTACGGCGGTAAACTTACCCAACGTTTTACAAAAACCTGTAGAGACTATCAATGGGAAATTTTAGAAACGTGAAAATTGTATGTGTCTTTACCAAAGGCGGTAAAGTATCCAAAGGCTTAAATGTAGAACGGAGTGTGGTGAACCGAAAGTGAAAATTTAGAGAAAAATTTTCTTGGCTTTCGGGACAAAATTTTAATTGTTGGAGACAACCACCAATTTTAGAAGTGGAATGTTATGCCTATAGGAGAACCTGAGGTACAGTGTTGACCGTATGTTCCTTCCTTAACTGTTCAGCATGAGAAGCAAATGTGGTTCTGAACTCTTCGAGGGAGGGCATACCAGGGGTCCATTCGTTAGCCAATTTTGTATCAGAAGATGTAGATACAAGTGGGGGAAACGACTCCAAGTGGAAGACCAACTCGTAATAATAGTTGATAAAACTCGAGGAGGAAATTTTGGTGGACGAACGATCCAGAGGTTGACATTGTCATATTGTGTCAGAATAGATGATAACACTTCTTTGTGGAGGAAGTTAAAGGAATCGAAGAATTTAGTCGAGAATGAGACTGAATGCAACGGTGGTGGTATAGCACCACAGAAGGATGTGGATACACATCAGGAAAACCATTTAAATGCTTCAGACAGTTAAATTCTTACCAAGTGATGGTAAATTCAGTAAGTACTAGTATAGATAGTAACATGATCTTTATGGCCTAAGAAGGCTATGGAACAACCGGGATGGTTAATAGAAATCGAGTCTACTAATGTCCGAGGAAAGGACAAATCCTAACCTGGTTAGTAGGACAGGTGATAGTTGAATTATGTGTTGAGGTATTTTATGCGGAGTGAGATCGCTCACGATAATATGTTCCAAAGTAAGTATAAGGGCAAGAATACGGTGCCTAGTAAAAGGCAACGAGTAAAGTAATATTGTTTGGTTTGTGTAGACGTGTTACGTCCAGAAACCATTTGCACAATCAAGACGATTGTCAAGGTAGAAGTGTATGTTGTATCCTTAGAGGATGAGGCGTGTTTATGTGACACGAGCGAGTCACCATATTTTGATCATTTCTAGATTAGCATGTGAGACGAGTTTAATGCATATAATTAGAAATGTTACCATTGTGTGAATATTTTTCCTTAGTGTAGCGGGATTTTATTTAGAGCTATCCGCGGAGGATGGGTGAGTATATTAACAGTGTTTTATACTTTATGGAGATTGCTTGTTGTAGTGATGCGATACACGAGTATGATTTTATCTTTGTTAAAATGTTATAAAAATGGGTAGTATGATAGTGGGCATTTATTGCGAGGCTATTGGAGTAGTTGCATTGGTGCAACATGTTTCATGTTTGTTTTGGCGAGGCTTACCTGTAAGAAAGTTAGACTCGCACTTATATTATCTATCCTAGAGACTTCGGAGGAGATAGTGGGCTCGAGATATTCGATGCCAATGTATGTATAGACTTTGTTAGTATAATTCCGTATGTATCGGGATTTACCATTGAGCGAAAAGATTTGACTCAGTATTATGTTTATCACTCCGGACTTAGTGATAGGAAGAGTGCATTGTTATATTTAACCTTTAGAGATGTGGGAGTTAATCTTTATACCCCTATTAATAGGGAAAGGAATTTAGAGAATTCCAATTGTATGTCTTCGAGGTTTATGGAATGCTATTACCATCAACCAATACGGTAGTGAAATTGGTGAAACGTTCTTTATTAAGCATAATTACGGGAGAATTGTAACTTTTCTGTCAAGAGACGGAATAAAGGGGTACATACCACGGACGGAGGACCTAACGGATTTCGATGACCGACAAAGCTAGGTAGTAGTGTATCGAGGGGGTTCCTTGTTTGGATTTCGCTTTGCGAGACATCCCACGCATGAAACTTAGTGTAAGGTTGGAAATAGGGAGACGGTTGGTCACTATTCCACGAGTTTGGTACCCTGGTCGAAATGGGATCAAGTAATTATGTATGTAAGTTGGAAGTTGAATTTTGTTTTAAGGTTATTAGAGCCGGATCTTATGGTAGGAAAACATTGAAAGTTATCCCCACAAGTTGAGGGGTGGAACTATGATAAGGAGAATTTAAAAATTCTGATTTCTAGGGTGATTGAGAGTACCCGAATATCATAACCGCGTACAGAACACAAAGTGAATAAAGAGTTGGAATGATTTTTAGCATGGATTATCTGGAAAGAACTTTATACTATACATAAGAGATGACCTATAATTATTTTGATGAATAGAGCGTTAGTGATTTACTTTAGTTGTTGTACCTATTTGGGAAAATTGTTGTACTTATCTGAGAAAGGTTGAGAATTATTATTCCTCTTTTATTGTAATGGAATTTGAATGCCCTATTCCTTCTATTCCGTTGAATTTAGTTACTTCTACAGATGAGTAACACGCCGTTCCCTCTCCCAGGGCGGTCGGAGGGTTGCAAAAATGTGGGCATCTTGGTTAACTACAGTTAAAATGGTCTGAATCAAAGGGACGTGAAAATAGACGTGTGAAATATATGTTTGTGGGAATAGTATGACGAAGTGGAAGTGATAAAGTGGATTAAACGTCGCATGAGGGGCGATAATCCATACATAAGTGTGAAATTAGAATAACATGCCCTAACTTGATTGGAAGGCTGTGGAAGCCGTTCAAGAATTGGTATTCCTTGAATAGAGGAGAATTTAATGATTATGAAGAACACCCGGAGAGGCGTTGTTATTAGTCAAGTGTGAGAGCGACTTGCACATACAAAGAGTAAGGATGTTAGTATGGTATAAGAGATCCAGAAGTGCGCTTCGTGGAGAGAAGAGCACAGGTCGGAACTTTCGGCCTACTCCAAGGAGGAAGGGGAGTATTACGTGTCACTTAATGTGAGACATTTCAAGGGAAGAATCAATGTTTAGCGAGACGTAGTGAGTAGTCTCTACATGCACCGCCCATAAGTAAGGTTTGGTTGAAAGCGGAGAATCAACCAAAGAATTTTGTGTTTATCGACAATTCCTGAAATTGGAAGAGGTCGGTAAAGTTGGTACAGTCCTTGGATGGGTTGCCATCCTCAAAACAAGATCAAGGGTTTATCCCGAACTTGTGAATTAAGTGATTGATATTCATTTGGGTTGGATTACAATATTAACTAGTATACCCCAAACTTCCTTTGAAAGGAAGGATCATGCCAGTGCATGGTCCGGCGCAGTATAAATTTCTGAATCAGGATGAGATTGGTGAATCCCACCTTTGAAATGGGAATTCAAGAACTAGCGGAGATAAGATTTCATTCGAGTAGGATGTATCACCCTTAGCCAGGGAATAAGCGCATGGTGATTAAAGATTAGGGGAGCCACGTGAAGGAGATTTTGGAATCTTGGTACGATGATTTCAAGCATGCTCGGTAGAAACACTCGTACCTGTTTGTCGTGTACAAGGTACTTATTAAGGTTTTGTTATGGAAGAACCTCGACTATTCTCCTTCCGTATGATTAGAGGAGAGTAGGTAATCAGAATTTTTGGATCGGTCAAGAGAACTTTGTGACACCCCGACTAATTAAATACCGGGTAGCTACTCCTTTATTAAATTAAACCAAAATGCGAAGTTGGCTCAGTTAATAGCATCACTGTCGAAAACATTTTATTATTACTAACCACCTAATATTTAAAAAGTAAGTTGCCAAATTTTAATTAAAGTCTGATTAACATGCAGTAAAAGATTTAATGCAAGAATAATATCACCATTTACCATAACGAAGAAATAGAATAACCATCACACAATATAAATAAATCCGGAGGAAAACTCCTCACAACAAACTCCACAACAGAAATGAATAACTAAAATACTGAATACTGAAACAATACATGCCAAAGTCTGAAAAACTGAAATGGAAAAGTCTCTAATAGAATTTGGGCAACATGCCCTACAACTGAAGAATACTGAATATGGAATCCAAATGGTAGAAGCGTCTAAAAGCAAATCCCTGTAGCTTCCACAAACAGCTACAGCTCGTCACCTGAATGAGTATCCTATGCATGGTGTCCTTGTGGCTGCGCACCTAAAATGGTTTTACAAGAAAAAAAGATTTGAAAACAAACGGGTCAGAGCCCGAATGTGGAGATATTTTAAAAACCTACAAGTGCTTTAAAAACATTTAAAACATTAAATGCAAAGTACATGTTAGGACGTGCACTCACATGAAATTCTCACCTCTCGTCTAACTGTGCACTCCTAATGTAAGTACCCATCTAAAATGACCCAAACCACTAGCTAAGTGATATCATATCTATCTAGACTGTCATAGGTTCTACCCTTATTACTCGGTTCCCATTAACATTATAACGCTCGTAGTTAAATAGGGGCTTAACGTAAATTCAGGTTCTCATATAAAAGTAATAAAACTCGTTATAGATTATCCCTTTTATATTATTCCATAGTTATACACACAATACCATATGAAAGTTCTCATTTTACTAAGTGTATATTTTCCACAACATAAATATACAATATAAGCACCCCGAGACTAAGCTGCGGTGCACACATACTCTGCTATCCATCCCTGTACATCACGTACATGAGGATTACATATTCCAAATCTCTCAGGAATAGTTCACAGATAACAACATCACAAATAATGGAGGCGAACACAGTCACATCACATGGGTCACGCACATACCTACGCTCCCACGATCAACGGACATATTAACATCCCAATAAGTCTTTCTCTGACCTATGTTTATCGAGGTAACCAGTCTAAATCCGGGCAACACAAGGATTAGAGGGCCCTAAGCGAACGCAAACCTCCCGTGATAGCAAGTATGGTAGGTATGTCATACACACAAATAATGTATCAATACTAAGTAACACACGTCTTAGTAATCACTATAATATATTGGTACATATCGCATTCTCGTACCATCTTGATATATATATACCACTTATATAATCCCGGTCCATATTTATACGCGCCATAATTTATTCTCACGTCGTAGTAGGCACCCACGTCTCGACTCAAATGTCTATTTGATTTTATCCACACTGATATAATTTACTCCTCATTATATCCCGAATGTCCCAAGTATACTAATACACCATCAAAGGAATGTTATCTCTATCCTCGAACAAGTTTACGGGACTCCCAAAATCAAAACAGACCAAAAAGGCCAAAACTGCCAGCTCGTTAGAAGTCTCGTTCGAACGAGGCTGTTCAAACGAGATTTCGTTCGAACGAACTGGGCTATCTAACGAGATCTTGTTCGAACGAGATTATCGAACGAACATCCCTCTCGTTAGAATCCCAAACTGTCAACTCGTTAGAAGCTCGTTCGAACGAGCTCGTTCGAACGACCTGGGTAGGTCTTCTAACAAGTGACCAGATTCAAGCCCAGAAATCCTATCTCGTTTTTCACCAATTTCTACACCTCAAATCTCAACCAAAATTCGTCCCAACAATGTTTTAAGGTCTCCAATCATCCTAAAACATACTAAGGTCATATACTAACGTCTTTTAAGGAATTAACACATCCTAAACATCATTAATTCATCAAATATCTACCCTTTCCCCCAAATTTTCATGAACATAAACCCTAGAATTTTAAATCCTCAATAAGTCCATTCTAGATCCGTTTTTGTTACATCCAAAATATATTAATATCAGAATAATCATCTCCATACTATTCTACATGCAATTTGTCCTCAAAATTCAAGTCCTAAGTCCAATGAAAAGGGGTTTTTATTTAACTTCCAAGAACAAATGTAAATCTTTCAATTTATCTAACATGGAAGAAACATTCTCTGAATTAAATAGAATTAAATCACTTGCCTCGAGTGTCTCTGAATTTGGTGTTGATTTGATGAAGCTTTTTCTGCAGGATTCCCTCTCTCTCTCTCTCTCTCCACAAGCCTTCTTCTCCAAAGGTGGCTAAGGTGGCTAGGGTTTGTTTAGGAGACTTAGAAAACCAAATTCTAAAACTCTCCGTAGTCTTATGGGTCAATATGGTTGGTAGTGGGTTTAGTGGTTATTTACCCAAATCAGATTATAAATCCTAATTTTCGTCATTATTAAATCCCAAAAATACAATATTACCAAACTACCCTTATAAGATGCCGGTATGGCCTAAAAATACCCCGGGACCCAAACTAAACCCCCGGCTAGTGTTTTCTAACTATCTCGACCCTTCCGGACGCGTTGGCGCACTCAAAATGACCATACGGTTAATAGAATTTAAATTCACTTTTATAAATAAAATAATTATACCCTGACGCGACTGTCACCCGCATCCCAATAAAATGTCCAAATTGCCGTATATCAATCTCACGACAATTTTATAATTCAATATTCATAAATCATCATATATACTCAATATAGTCAAATACCAACTCATATCTCGCTAGTATTTTATCCGAATTAATTCTCAATTAATTCTCATTTAATTAATTAATCCCAAAAATAAATATTGCCAAAAATACGGGGTATTACATACTTCCCCCCTAATAACAGAATTTCGTCCCGAAATTCGGAACTAGAAAGTACCTGGTAAGAACAACTCTGGATAACGTTCGCGCATCTCATACTCGCGCTCCCATGTGGACTCCTCGATATTATGATGTCGCCACTGAACACGCACTAACGGGACTATCTTTAACCGCAGTTTCTGCTCACTTCGGTCCAAAATATCAATCGGCCCCTCCTCGTAGGAGCTATCAGGTTGGAGATCGATGTCCTCCAAAGCAATATGAGAATGAGCCAAATTGTCTCTAAGATATTTCCTTAGCGAGGAAATATGAAACACATCATGAATCCGATGCAAATGCTTTGGTAATCCAAGCCTATACGCAACCGGTCCAATCCGCTCAATAATAGGAAATGGTCCCACATATCTCGGTGCCAACTTCCCTTTCTTCCCGAAACGCATAATCCCCTTCATAGGAGATACTCTGAGCAAAACCTGGTCCCCTACTTGGAACTCTCTAAAGAACCTCTTCGCATCAGCATAACTCTTCTGCCGGTCTTGAGCTACCCGAATGCGACTCCGAATCAACTCAATCCTTGCCGAAGTATCCTGAATCACTTCCGGCCCAAGTAGTTTGTTGTCCCCGTCCTCTAACCAACCTGCTGGGGAACGACAAGGCCTACCATACAACGCCTCAAACGGAGCCATGCCAATAGTGAACTGGAAGGAGTTATTGTAAGAAAACTCCACCAGTGGGAGGTACTACTCCCATCCACCCCCAAAGTCAATAATGCACATGCGTAGCATGTCCTCCAACATCTGATTTGTACGCTCGGTCTGCCCATCGGTCTGCGGGTGATAAGCCGTACTCAACCACAATTCCGTGCCCATGGCCTCCTGGAAACTCTCCCAAAACCGCGAAATAAATATCTTGTCTCTGTCAGACACGATATTTAGGGGTACACAGTGAAGTCTCACAATCTCTGAAATGAAGAGCTGGGTATACTGTCCCGTAGTGTAGTCAGTCCTTACGGGTAAAAAGTGAGCGACTTTGGACAATCTGTCCACAATTACCCAAACGGAGTCGTGACCCCTCTGTGACGTAGGCAACCCCGTGATAAAGTCCATGGATATGCTCTCCCACATCCACACCGGGACCTCCAATGGCTGTAGTAGTCCTGCCGGTCTCTGATGATCCACTTTTACAAGCTGACAAGTGGCGCATTTTGAAACAAAGTCGGCAATATCTCTCTTCATTCCGCTCCACCAATACTGACGTCTCATGTCTTGGTACATTTTGTCCCCACCGGGATGTACTGCAAACCGTGCGACTCTGCCATCACCTCGTGTCATAATTCCTCCCCTTCCGGAACCACTGATCTCCCATTGAAGCGCAATCCCCCATCTGAGCTAACGGTATAGGACTCGGCTCCCTCTGCTAGTAATCGAACTATTTACTCCTGACAGAACAAGTCATTAGCCTGTGCTCGTACTACCTTCGTGACAATCTGCGGTGTAACAGTCATCACATACATGAAAGATCGGGCCACTGCATCCTGGTGTCCCAATTCCTTCCACTTGGCCTTCCATACCTCTGCCACTTCATCTGCTGGCCTACGGCTCAACGCGTCTGCCACCACGTTAGCCTCACCCGGGTAATACTGGATATCGAACTGGTAGTCTTTCACAAACTCAAGCCACCTACGCTGCCGCATATTCAACTCCTTCTGCGTGAACAGGTACTGTAGGGACTTGTGGTCCGTGAACAGTTGGAACTTCTCCCCCAAAAGATAGTGCCTCCAAATCCGTAGGGCAAATACCACTGCCGCCAACTCCAAATCATGCGTGGGGTAATTCTTCTCATGAGGCTTAAGCTTACGGGAAGCATAAGCTATGGCCTGTCTCTCCTGCTGCAATACACCTCCAAGTCCTTGCAAAGACGCATCGGTGTAAGCCAAATACTGAACTCCCGGTCTCGGTAATGCTAACACAGGTTCTGAGGTCAATTTATCCTTCAATTCATCGAATGCCAACTGACAGGCATCACTCCAGATGAATGGCACACCCTTACGAGTCAGATGTGTCAAAGGACCTGCTATCTTCGAGAAACCCCGAATAAACCTTCTGTAGTATCCTGCTAGACCTAAGAAACTACGAATCTCAGTCGGTGTCGTGGGTTGTCCCCACTCCCTCACCGCGGATACCTTCCCCGGATCAACAGATATCCCCCGGTCGGAAATAATGTGTCCCAAAAACTGGACCTCCTTCAGCCAAAACCCACATTTCTCAAACTTTGCATACAACTCGTTCTGACGTAGTGTCTGCAAAACTTGCCTCAAATGCTCGGCGTGCTCCTCCTCTGTTTGGGAGTAAACCAGAATATCATCGATGAAGACAATGACAAACTGATATAGGAAATCCCTGAACATTCTGTTCATCAAGTCCATAAACACTGCTGGGGCGTTGGTCAAACCAAAAGGCATAACCCAAAACTCGTAAGAACCATATCTCGACAAGAACACAGTCTTCGAGACATCCTCCTCCCTGATACGCAACTGATGGTATCCCGATCTCAGATCAATCTTCGAGAAGAAAGAAGCTCCTCTCAATTGGTCAAATAGGTCATCGATTCGAGGCAACGGATACTTATTCCATATCATGACCTTGTTCAACTCTCGGTAGTCCACACACAATCTCAGTGAACCGTCCCTCTTCTTCACAAACAAAAATGGAGCGCCCCAAGGTGAGGTACTCCTATAAATAAAGCCCTGACCTAACAGCTGCTCTATTTGATCTCGTAGCTCTCGCATCTCTGCCAGAGCCATACGGTACGGTGCGCGTGCTATAGGTCTCGTACCTGGTAGTAAATCTATAACAAAGTCTATCTCTCGACTGGGGGGTAGGCCTGGTATCTCCTAAAACACATCCGAATACTCCCTAACAACTGGGATAGAATCTAAAGGAATCACAACCTCCTTAGAGGTATCCTCCTCTATGTAATACAGATGAGCGGTCGACCCTCCCTCTGGGCGAGGCATCGCCACTACAAACATCTCTTGCCCCGGAATGGCAAAAACAATGCTCCCGCTGAAGCAATCAATCATGGCCCTATAAGCTACGAGCCAATCCATACCGATAATCACATCGTGAACATGCATATCTAATACCAACATGTATGCAGGTAATACCAAACCACCAATCTATACCCCCACTCCCCGGCATATAAAGAATGTAACTGACCCATTCCCCAATGGTGAGTCAACACACGTCACTGTGCTCTCCGCTGTGGCTAACAACCCTACAGCCTTCACGAAATGTGTAGCTATAAATCAATGTGTAGCCCCCGTATCAAACAATACCCGACCCATAGTGCCATGGATAGGAAACGTACCCTCAATCGCAGGAGGTACCTGTGGAACTGCTGCCTGGTGGACGTTATAGACACGTCCATACTGTAGCTGCCCCTGCTGAGCTGGGATTGCTGGAATGGGTGGCAATGCTGCCATCTGTGGTGGTGCGGGGAGAGCGACGGGAAACATAGGCCTCTGCGGCTCCTGGCGAGCACCCTGCTGCTGCTGCTGTGGGGCCCTGCCCCTATCAGGACAATCCTGTCGTTTATGGCCAGTCTTGCCACAAACAAAACACTTCCCTGGGAAGTTCCCTCCTCTCTGCCCCTGCGATCCCCGGCCCTGGTGGCCGTTACCGTTCCTCCCTTGGCCCTGCTGGCCCTGCTGAAACTGCTGCCCATTCTGCCCCTATTGGCCCTGATGGCCGTTTGGACCCTGATGGCCCTGACGGAAACCTCCCTGTCCGTGCCTGTAATTCCCTGATCTGAACCTCTTCTGATCCCCTTGCTGGGAACCCTGCTCACCCTGTCTCTACCCCTGAACAAATTGTGCCCCACTGGCACCATGCCCTCCAGTCCTGCCCTGATGGCTAGACTCTCCGGATCTCTTGCCCTCAGCCATGTGAAAGCGGTGATCCTGGCAGTGTAACAAAGCAGCGTTAACCACACCAGAATAAGTGGCCAACGAAAGGTTCCCTAATAGATGCTGACGGATCCTCCATGTCAACCCGTCGGTGAATTTCTCAATCTTCTTCTTTTCTGTCGGTATCTCATCCGGAACGATATTCAACAGATTCGTGAACTCGGCCTCATACTCGGCCACGGTCTTACCCTCCTGCTTCAGACTCATCAATTTCCTCCTCATTTCCGTGTGAACATCTGACGGAAAGTACTTGCGGTCGAACCGCACCCAAAAGTCCTGAATAGTGAGAGCATCCCTCTCCTCCATGGTTGTAATAGACTCCCACCACTGCAGTGCAGATCCAACTAGCTTGAAAGTAGCTAGCACCTGCTTCTGAACGTCCGTGCACTCATACATCCTCAAGTGCCTCTGTATATCCTTCCTCCACTGGCTCGAGACTACCACATCTGAGCTACCTACAAACTCTGGAGGATGCGCTTTCTGAAAAGCGTCACGTACACGTTCCCAAGCAGACGGGAATGCATTTGCCTGTACTGGCGCGGCAACCGGCGCCTGAGGTGGTGCCTGCTGAACTACGACAATTGCGGCATTTATTGCTTGGGCTACAATGGCTGCAACCTCAGCGGCGTTCATCATGCCCTGAACTGGAACGGGCTGGGGTTCGGGCGTTGCATCCCTGGGAACTCTTCGTGCACATCGTGGAGGCATCTGAAATAAGAATGAAGTTTATAAGTTCGCAGTTATAAAATTAAAATAGCTGAAGAACGAAACATACACAAAAGAGTACAACAGTCCTAAAATATAGGGCTCTATATCAAAGAAAACTTAGCGGAAACATAATAGCCGTACAGATCCTAAAGGACATTAGAACCTGATGCTATGATACCACCTGTGACACCCCGACTAATTAAATACCGGGTAGCTACTCCTTTATTAAATTAAACCAAAATGCGAAGTTGGCTCAGTTAATATCATCACTGTCGAAAACATTTTATTATTACTAACCACCTAGTATTTAAAAAGTAAGTTGCCAAATTTTAATTAAAGTCTGATTAACATGCAGTAAAAGATTTAATGCAAGAATAATATCACCATTCACCATAACGAAGAAATAGAATAACCATCACATAATATAAATAAATCCGGAGGAAAAACTCCTCAAAACAAACTCCACAACTGAAATGAATAACTAAAATACTGAATACTGAATCAATACATGCCAAAGTCTGAAAAACTGAAATGGAAAAGTCTCTAATAGAATTTGGGCAACATGCCCTACAACTGAAGAATACTGAATATGGAATCCAAATGGTAGAAGCGTCTAAAAGCAAATCCCTGTAGCTTCCACAAACAGCTACAGCTCGTCACCTGAATGAGTATCCTATGCATGGTCTCCTTGTGGCTGGGCACCTAAAATGGTTTTACAAGAAAAAAAGATTTGAAAACAAACGGGTCAAGGCCCGAATGTGGAGATATTTTAAAAACCTGCAAGTGCTTTAAAAACATTTAAAACATTAAATGCAAAGTACATGTTAGGACGTGCACTCACATTAAATTCTCACCTCTCGTCTAACTGTGCACTCCTAACGTAAGTACCCATCTAAAATGACACAAACCACTAGCTAAGTGACATCATATCTAGCTAGACTGTCATAGGTTCTACCCTTATTACTCGGTTCCCATTAACATTATAACGCTCGCAGTTAAATAGGGGCTTAACGTAAATTCAGGTTCTCATATAAAAGTAATACAACTCGTTATAGATTATCCCTTTTATATTATTCCATAGTTATACACACAATACCATATGAAAGTTCTCATTTTACTAAGTGTATATTTTCCACAACATAAATATACAATATAAACACCCTGAGACTAAGCTGCGGTGCACAAATACTCTGCTATCCATCCCGGTACATCACGTACATGAGGATTACATATTCCGAATCTCTCAGGAATAGTTCACAGATAACAACATCACAAATAATGGAGGCGAACACAGTCACATCACATGGGTCACGCACATACCTACGCTCCCACGATCAGCGGACTTATTAACATCCCAATAAGTCTTTCTCTGACCTGGACTTATTAACATCCCAATAAGTCTTTCTCTGACCTATGTTCATCGAGGTAACCAGTCTAAATCCGGGCAACACAAGGATTAGAGGGCCCTAAGCGAACGCAAACCTCCCGTGATAGCAAGTATAGTAGGTATGTCATACACACAAATCATGTATCAATACTAAGTAACACACGTCTTAGTAATCACTATAATATATTGGTACATATCGCATTCTCCTACCATCTTGATATATATATACCACTTATATAATCCCGGTCCATATTTATACGCGCCATAATTTATTCTCACGTCGTAGTAGGCACTCACGTCTCGACTCAAATGTCTATTTGATTTGATCCACACTGATATAATTTACTCCTCATTATATCCCGAATGTCCCAAGTATACTAATACACCATCAAAGGAATGTTATCTCTATCCTCGAACAAGTTTACGGGACTCCCAAAATCAAAACAGGCCAAAAAGGCCTAAACTGCCAGCTCGTTAGAAGTCTCGTTCGAACGAGGCTGTTCGAACGAGATTTCGTTCGAATGAGATTATCGAACGAACATACCTCTCGTTAGAATCCCAAACTGTCAACTCGTTAGAAGCTCATTCGAACGAGCTCGTTCGAACGACCTGGGTAGGTCTTCTAACGAGTGACCAGATTCAAGCCCAGAAATCCTATCTCGTTTTTCACCAATTTCTACACCTCAAATCTCAACCAAAATTCGTCCCAACAATTTTTTAAGGTCTCCAATCATCCTAAAACATACTAAGGTCATATACTAACGTCTTTTAAGGAATTAACACATCCTAAACATCATTAATTCATCAAATATCTATCCTTTCCCCCAAATTTTCAAGAACATAAACCCTAGAATTTTAAATCCTCAATAAGTCCATTCTAGATCCGTTTTTGTTACATCCAACATATATTAATATCAGAATAATCATCTCCATACTATTCTACATGCAATTTGTCCTCAAAATTCAAGTCCTAAGTCCAATGAAAAGGGGTTTTTATTTAACTTCCAAGAACAAATGTAAATCTTTCAATTTATCTAACATGGAAGAAACATTCTCTGAATTAAATAGAATTAAATCACTTGCCTCGAGTGTCTCTGAATTTGGTGTTGATTTGATGAAGCTTTTTTCTGCAGGATTCCCCCTCTCTCTCTCTCCACAAGCCTTCTTCTCCAAAGGTGGCTAAAGTGGCTAGGGTTTGTTTAGAAGACTTAGAAAACCAAATTCTAAAACTCCCCGTAGTCTTATGGGTCTATATGGTTGGTAGTGGGTTTACTGGTTAGTTACCCAAATCAGATTATAAATCCTAATTTTCGTCATTATTAAATCCCAAAAATACAATATTACCAAACTACCCTTATAAGATGTCGGTATGGCCTAAAAATACCCCGGGACCCAAACTAAACCCCCGGCTAGTGTTTTCTGACTATCTCGACCCTTCCAGATGCGTTGGTGCACTCAAAATGACCATACGGTTAATAGAATTTAAATTCACTTTTATAAATATAATAATTATACCCTGACGCGACTGTCACCCGCGTCCCAATAAAATGTCCAAATTGCCGTATATCAATCTCATGACAATTTTATAATTCAATATTCATAAATCATCATATATACTCAATATAGTCAAATACCAACTCACATCTCGCTAGTATTTTATCCGGATTAATTCCCAATTAATTCTCATTTAATTAATTAATCCCAAAAATAAATATTGCCAAAAATACGGGGTATTACAAACTTCTGATAAATGTGGTAGAATTCCACGACTGTATTAGGCGAGAAAGAGTGATCAAATGTTCATAATATTTTCTCAGAATGGAAGTTTTGTATATAAATGATCCGAGTAATTGTCTATAGTAGGGTGCGGCCTCCTAATGTTAGTGAGATAATGAAATATATAACGTATAAGCGTGACTTATTCGAATGTTGTCGGTTGGGAGCACAAGGTGAAGTATCTCTAATGAGAATGTAAAACAATGTTGTTGTGAAGAAAGGGCTATAGTAATTGAGCGTCGTAATGTGTAGTTAGTTTGTGTACGGAATGGATATCTAGAATTGTGCTATCGGATAGGCCTTATTTTCCGAATTTCGGGACGAAATTCAGTTATTAGGGGGGAAGTATGTAATACCCCGTACTTTTATAGCTTTTAAAATTATGGGATTTATTAAATTTAATTGAGATAAATTAATTTAATTTTAATCCGGAATGTTGCTTTGAATATTTACTAGCGTGACGAGAGTTAGTAATTATTGGAAATTTTTTATTTGTTGCATATTACTGGATGAGTATAGTAATATATGAGATTTATTTTTATATTGTTGTCATGAGTGAATTAAATTACTATTTCAGAAATTTAAGACGGGACGTGCCCGTGTCACGTCAGGACTAATTTTGTTAAATAAAAAGTGAATATTTTATAATTTGTTCGGATGGTCATTTTGAGTGAGCCAACGCGTCCGGAAGGGTCCAGATAGTCAGAAAAGTGTACCCGGGGGTTTAGTTTGGGTCTCGGGGCATTTTTAGGCCTAATTGGTACCCCGGGAGGGCAATTTAGTCATTTCACCTTTTTGGGTAATTAAACCCACGAAATTCAGCAACCTATATCAGCCAACTAGGTTAGTCTTTTAGGGTTAGAATATTCAAAAAAACAAGTGACAGCCATTGGAGAAGAGAGGAGAGAGCTCCAAGGCAATTCAAGGCCAAAAAGTCACCGGTTTGCTCCGCCGCCACCACCGCCGCGTAGATCGCGATACGAGGAACGCAGCCATACCAAAATCAGCCGTGAATTAGAATACCAAAAATCCCAGGCAAGTGTTTAACTTGCTATTTTCGTTGGTGCAATCTTCATATTAGTTTAGGAATGATTTGTGATGAAAACTATGGAAGAAAACCCAATTTATGATAGGAGAATCCATGTAGTATTGATTTATATTGATTCTGGAAACCCTTGCCATGTAGAGAAAATAAACCACGAAATTTTGATGATCATAAGAAAGAAATTCTGGAGAAAGATTGGTTAGAAAACTGTTTAATAAAATTTTAGGGTTCTTGATAATTGGATATAATTTTAGGTTGAAAATCTATATTTAAATGATGAATATGTACATGCCTTACGTTAGAATCATCTAGTATATTGTTATAATGTTAGTAGCAGAATTCTGGGATGATTGGAACTTGAAAATATGGATTTGGTGTAATTTTGGTGATGAAACCCGTAACTGCATTATGCAGAATTTTCACAGACCTGCTTGATCGATCGATCGAGCCTAGAGCTTCGATCGATCGAAGGTTCGATCGTTCGAGCCCCAAGCTTCGATGGATCGGCCCCTCCTGGCAGACTCCTATTTCCCTTGTTTGATTAGTTAAATTAAATTTATCGTGAAATAATTCTTGGGTATTCTTAATGAAATGTTTTGGGAGATAGGAAAAACCAGTAGGACATATGAATGAGTGTTGGGAACTTTATTATAAGTCGAGAACCTTGCTTTTAGGATAATTATAAAATAAACGATGAAGCTACGTAATTCAAGTGAGAGATTTCGGACTACGATAGTGAATAAAGGTATACCTACTGAATTTTCTACTTGGAAGGATAGAGTCCACGAGTGTCATGTAATAAGTGAGAAAACCCTTCGAGTTAAGGTTAGAGACGAACCCTTATACGCGATACTAATAATATGATAATATGGAAATGTCAAAATTATGGGAATTGAGAATTTACCTAATATTGTTAGGGTAATGTTATTATAGTTATATGATTGTGTGTGCATATACTATCTATGTGTGAAACTCATGCCCACGCTACTTGCTATCCCTGAGGTTACCGCGCTGGGACAAGTCTTATCTCGATGGGACCTTTATGGGGGATATTGACTTGTACCCTAGAAGATAGATATCCTTGGTATAGGCTATCGACGTGATAGTTCAGACGGTCCTAAGAGACGCATGCATGTGCCATCCTCTTAGAGACTTGGAATCTATGCTTCGCCTCAATATTGTTTGTGTATTTATGTTAATACAATTCGAGAGTGATTCAGATTGTATTACCCTTAATATGAGTGATATGGGGTTCTGGATAGTAGAGTATGCCCGCACCATAGTTTATTTGCGGTGCTGTTATTATATATATATATTATACAAGTAGTTAATATATATATAGAATTCTGAAACATGGAACTACCTACTGTGAATTGATATGTAGGATTGGTTGATGACTCAAATTGTAAATACTTGTTTTGAGAAAGTATAATATGACTCTGGAAAACTTTATTGACTAATAAAGTTAAAATGAGAACTTTGGTTATTACTTGAAATATTCTTTTCAAACAATTGTATCGATAAATTTTGAATCCTACGAAATGCCTAAGATAAGTTAAATCATTGGGGAAATATAGTGTGTTATATAATGAGATAAACCATTAGGAGGGTTAGTGCGATAGGAGTGCACATTAGAAGAGAGGTGAGAATTTCTCAAGAGAGTGTCGCACTAATATGTTGTTGCATTGGCCTGTACCAATTTAAATACTTGCTAAACGTATTTTTTAAATCAAATACACATTCGGGCTCTGACCCTTTTTTCTCTCTCTCTCTCTCTCTCTATTGTATATATATGTATGTATTACAGGTGCCCAGCCACAGGGGCGTCTTGCTTAGGATCTCTTGGAAGGAACGCGCTGCAGCTTAGGTGGGAGTTGCAGGTCTCTTGATTAGACGACTTCGTCCATTCAGATCCACTCTTAGTACTTTCATTTAGTTGGGCATGTGTAGCCCTTTCCATTATTTCTTTGTTATTGGGACATTTGTATTTCTGTTATTTCCAGATTGTTACTATGGGATTTATTCAGTTTGGATGTATGAATTTAGATTTCATATGTTGACATTCGACTGACGAATGTATTATATTAATTGGTTTATGTTGCAGAATTTAATATGGTGTGATTCTTACTATTTGAATGTTGTTAATAAAATAAATGTTTTTCTTTAAATAAAATTTGGTTAGTATGTCTGAAAAATGATTTTGACACTTAGCTTAATTACTTAGGGTGTTAAATTGGAAAATATATTTTTATCGACAGTGATGCTGAGAATGAACCAGCTGTTTACCTTGATTTAATTTAATAAAGGAGTGATCGCCCGGTATTTAATTAGGCGGGGTGTCACAAAAACATATTCCCTCAGTGGGATCCCTTCAGTCAAGTTTGTGTTCATCAATTATTTCATGGCAACTTGCCTTGCAGCACAATTATGATTTCTAAGCATATCTTTGAGGCTCATTATCATGCAATAGTCCGTGTCCATCGTCTAATGTTGATGTTACAGAACATTTGACATAGATGCCAAAATGTAACATCGCGCCATCTCATCATCCTTGATCCATTTATGGAAATCCTAGGTTTCCTTTTCGATTGCACCCTCACCAGGTTTCTCAGGACAGATCTCATAGAGCACAAACTTGTACCCTTCAACAATCAACACAATATCCAAATTCAATTTCCAGTCACCTTAATTAGGTCCAGTTAATTTATTTTCCTTGAATAACAAGTGGATTGAAAGAGCTTCCCATCTTAATACTGAGAATCAAATAATAAAATGAATTATTATATGGCATCAAACTTTTTGAATTCTAAATTAAAATTAATGTTCCCTCTATCAATTTTAATAGAATTCATCGACATACCGATTACCATTTGAATAGTATTCCTCTTTAGAGAACCTACTGTCCAAAAAAAAATTAGGCAGGCTTATTCCTTTTAATTTTATTATCTAAACAAAACCTGTGTCAAATAAAATTAAATAGTCAACACTTTGGTCCCACAAAATCATAGCATTCCACTTTGGAGAACCTACCATTATTTTATGTCTATGTGTATGGGACCAACTAATTTTAGATTATCTCATATCACATAGAAACCTCATTTGGGCGTCTTCTATATGAATAATGAATCCAAAATTACCCTTAAGGAAATTTATACCGACTACCACAATAATTAGCATTCCTCATAGGAGGATCTACTTATTATTGAAAGTCTACAAATCGTTGATGGATACCATGGGATTTTCTCTTCGAAAAATCCCTCTCCCACTTAGTCATTTAAAAAAACCTTTTTGTGAGGGTTAAAAAAAGTTGTGTCCAATTCTTAATTAATTTGAAAAATCTAGGACATTTGATATATTTCCCAAAATACTGAGATATCCCTATTTTAATATATCAAGCAAATGTGTGATAACTAAAAAAAATTCAAATACCATTGATCGTTAGAACAATGAATACTCAATTTTTTTATACTCTAACTACGCATATTAATGTCCACAATTCAAAGTAATTATGAATTATTTACATTCAGCATCTGCGTGATTAAGTGTAACACCCCGCCCGCCCGGGGAGAGAGAACGGAGCGCTAATGCGATAAAATAAATCCAAATCCACAATAACAAGGTATAGAGCATCTGTATAAACCCACAATCATATAAATCCACTAATCTCAATTCTTCAAATACAACAAGTCTCTCGAATAAATACAACATCTAACTCGAAAAATAAAATACAAATCTCTAATGCTCTATACAACAAAATAAATAATACAAATCTTTCCCAAACAATCCTCGCTAAAATCAATCTCCATAGCGCCCCAAAATCCGCACTAACCTTCCACTAAAAGAAAATATGGGGAATTACACAATACGACATGAAATATGCTCAACAAATATATTAGCGATGAATAAAACGTAACAACACGAGTACGAATATTCAAATCAAAATGAAAATCTCAAAGAATTTATCAATATAATTTCTCAATAACACTTTAACCAGGTCACCAGGCCTCACCACATCCGTATATGCTTAATCAAGCCATAGCCCGGGAAACAGGAATTTTGGCGTGTGCCCAACATCCTTGCCATATTAAAATCTCATGACAACGTGCTCAACAACATGAATCATACCACATGAATCAAAATAATTTCAACAATTATTTTCCAGATTTGAATGAAAATAGTAATTCAAACATGAGTTCAATTATACAAGATTTCAAAGAGAATGACACTCGTGAGATTTAAGGAGCATATTGTGTAAAACACCATACCTCAAACCATGATGAGAAACCAATGATCACATCCTCAAGATCAACTCAAAATATCTACAAAAGCTCCTCCAAGAACCTCCAACAAAATAACCCCAAGAACACCTCTAATCTAAGGTTGGAACTCACAAATCTCAAGGTCCAATGTGTATATAAAAAGAAGAGGAATATAAAATATATTTGCTGCCAAAATTTGTGCCAAAAGTATGTTAAAAGGGTTGCCCACGACTTCCTTTTATAATGCAAAGAAATGAAGAGTTGGAATCCAAGAGACTCCTTTAAATAAGGCAAGTAAATGAAGAGTTGGAAGTCAAAACAACTCCAAGAGTTAAAAACATTTTAAAATCATTTTAAAATCTGTTTTAACTCCATTTTTGAAACCGGTTGAAATTCTCGCCTTTAAAAATAATATTCAACATAGTTGAGCAATAAAAATAATTTTATCAAAAACTTTATTTTCCTCTATTTTCCAAAAATTAATTAAAATAGCCCAAAATTACGCGGGTTATTACATTAAGTCGGGTCGGTATTCCATGTTGTCCGTAATTCTAAGGGAACTGTTAACACATATTAGCAAACCAATTAGAACATGAATAATAGAAACATAAATGAACATAAATAAGAAAATCGAGATAAATAAGGATTCCTGACTATTATGGTCAAGATACAACTCTGTCATGGATTGAAGTTCTCAACAGTCATCCTTGAACTCAATAATAATCAGTGAACCCAAACACTCCATGTGCCACTACGCTGGGACAAAATGGGGTTCCACCTGGTTTCGAAATTGATTTATGTGCCAAAAAATTGCCTTTGATCACGGATATGGTTTCACACTTCTCCACTGAATATCACGATCAAAACAATAACAAATTACAGATGATATATGCCTCCATGAAGGAGTTAACATTCTACATAAATATTACATTAATACAGCATAAAAAATAACCACGAATAAACCATCGTGGGATCCAATCGCATAAAATAAAAACATAAATGTCTGACCATAATAGTAGAATTAAATCGCTGCAAAACATAATTAAAATAGATCTATATTCTATCCAACATCCATGCACATATGCGATTATTTTAATTGGAAAATATGGCTGAATTCAACCTATACGCGGTATCAATAGGGCTCGAATACCAATTATTGGAGCGGAAGTCCATGGGCCCATTAAAAATGCGTGTAGATTGAACAATAAAAAATTACACGTACATGAAATCCTAAAAGGTGTAAGATTTACCTTTCGAGATCTATTTGATTTGATCTCGTCTTTTCATGAATAGATTATGTGATGGCTAGATTCACCTCACAATCTTCTAATGTAATCCTGATATGGACAGTCACAAGTAGAACGTGGGCTCCTATATCGTGACTGCCCACTTGTCTCCTCTTTTTTATCTGCTACCTCCCTTTCTCACAAGTACGAGCTTGGGTCTTTTTGGTATCCAAGAGTGATGGCTAGGTTAAGAAATAATGAGACTTAGATGCATGTATATAGTCTATATTAGGGACCCTAATGAGAGATAAGGATGTGGCTCCTAATAGGCCTGAGAAAACCCTGTCCTTCCTGGATCCTAATCTCAGTCCGTTAATTGTAATTAATACCACTAAATAATTATGATTGCAATTCCATTCCTTAACTCAAAATTATATAGAGAGATCATAATTATTAATTACATAATTCTCCCCACATTAAGGTTACAGATCCTCGTTAATAAATTAAATTACTGATCATTTATTTGATTAACTTTTTTAAGTCCTTGAGCGATCCAACTTAACTTATTTGTAGTGCCGAATTAACATAATCCACCTGCAGGGTTTAACACATGCAAAACTTTTAAGAATCTCAAGGGGTATCACCAGTCTCTATACCAAGATGTGTATTCCATCCATAATAAACTTTCACATACATTAATCGACGTTACCCAATTTATCAAGATTATTAATCCAATAATAAATCTCATTCGACGAGTCAAAGTAATAAATAAGTAATGCATGTGTCCATCAATCATATCCGTATTAAGAGCCTTAAGTAAACCTAATAATCAATAGGCGTACATTCTCTTATAAAATCGGTAAAAAAAATAATGACCTTAAATTGGTCATGTTCAATACACACAAAGTGTACTATCACAATATGTTAAAACTATACAATTTCCCATAATCAAGATAGACCTATTAAAATATTTTTCTACAGCCCTACTGATGGTGTGTCCAGTTCCATCTAAGATTATGAATGATAAAACTTGTACTCTACAAGAACTGGTGATCTGATCCTCTATGTGTAAGTCGTATTCTGCACACTAGAACATCTACTGAGAAAAATAAAAGACATCAATAATATATAAAATACTGGAAAAACATTATGTCCATATATGATTCTCATTAAAATAAGAATAACTGATTTTACTATAACAATAAATCCATAACAAAGATTATTACATCAAGCATGATTTTAGTCTACTTCTCTAACACTCTACTCCTAAGTTTAAGACTCTATGTTATTAGTATTTGATCTTGCACATAGAGTTTAAGAGTATGATGCTTATATGGTTGAAGAATGATATTTATTAAGATTTATTAAAATTGGTTTAAAGGATTTTGAGTTAATTGATCTATCTAAAGAAAACTTATTACTAAACATTTTTACGAGTTACATTATTGGGAGTAATTTATTAAATAATATTGCAAAGTTTTCTTGAGAATAATTGGATTTTTGGTATTAATGGACATTTTATTCCAGTTTTGAAGAAACAAAAAATTGTCTTCTGCCTTGAAAGGTATGTTGTATTATAAAATTTCTAGAGTAAATTACATGTTAGAACCATTTATTTGATTTTTGGACTTAGAACCCATCTTCTCATGCATATAAACTTGTAGTATTTTGAGGTTGATCATATAAATAAGTTTAATGAGGGTTTTATTGGAACTAAACATGAAATGAAGAAAATAGAAATTTCAGCCCTTAAAGTGTGGTGTTGAAAATGGGATAAGTGTATGGTTTCAAGACTACATATATTAATGAAAGAAAATCATATTTTTCTTTAAAAGTGGTCTTTCAATGTCCAATGATTTCTTTCAAAAAGAAAATGATGAAATAAAGATATTTCCATCTTGAGAAGAATGTTACACCAAAATATTAAAAAAGTCTTAACGTATTAAAAATACTTAAGAAGTTGGTGTGGGTAACTAAATGGTATTTTGGGAAAAACACTTATGAAAAATGGAGGAAAAGACATGTTTTGAAATAAATGGGTATAATGGTAATTTTACTTAAAGTGGAACATTTTAATGAAATCAAATATGTTGGAAGGGTATTACACAAAATGATTCTAAAAGAACGTGATTTTTGGGATAAAATCAATGCTTGAGTAAAGGGGACAATAAATAATGATTTTAAAGTGTAACACAAGTTAGGGTGAAACCTCGAGTTTTGGCTTCACCCAGAAAAAGGAAAGGTGAAATAATGTGGACATTTTTAAAATGTTAAAACACATTAATATGGACTCTGATGACACTGGGATAATTATGTAGGTAAAGAAGTCCTAGGGTGAAAGACCCAAAATCACTGGCCAGAGCATATGGTAGAATAGTCGCTGGTGTGGAGCCCGTTAAAGTATGAATATATTGGAAGATTCTGAGAAAAAATAATGAAAATGGAACATGTCAAGAAATGGGTTGTGTGATAAATATGTGAAAAGACAACCTAACTTAAATGAATTAATAAATGTTTCGATAATGAATAAAGTGGAGAAGAAATGTGAAAATTGGCTTACGTCCACATGGTAAAGAAATGGTAAAGTGAATGGATTAAATGGGTAGTTAAGAAACCTAAAGAGGTTAAACCAATAATTGGACCATGAGTGAGTTTATGAAAGGTTTTCAAATAAACATAAGATTTTCTAACACATTGTTCACGTGTGTTGAGGGGTTATTTTCAATGAAAATACTAAGTTAAGTTTGGAATGAGTAACGAGGAAATTTCGGTAAAGAAGTGATTTTCGTTGAACAAGGGGTATTGTTTAACGTATTTAACTGGGTATGTCAGACTAAGAAACAAAGGTCAAGTCATGTAACCGTAAAATTCTTTAATAAGATTTAAGCGAATTAATGGGGGTAAGTAACATTTTTTGAATAAAAACAATTTCATTCATTTAAGAGTGTGTGTTTGTGTATACACACACACACACACACACTCTTAAATGAATCAAACTATTTTTATTCAAAAAATGTTACTTACCCCGATTAATTCGCTTTAATCGAGGTAAGTAACATTTTTTGAATAAAAATAGTTTCATTCATTTAAGTGTGTGTGTGTGTGTGTGTGTGTGTGTGTGTGTGTGTCTCTCTCTCTCTCTCTCTCTCTCTCTCTATATATATATATATATATATATATATATATATATATATATATATATATATATATATATATATATATATAAGGTATTTACATGAGAATGTAGGTATAATGTGTTAGAGTCTCATTTCTATCATTCCTTTCTATATTGCATTTTTGTAATTTCCCACTCGGCATTAGACTCATTCCCTCGTCTTTTTTATGGCATGTGAGGTGGGCGCGATTCCATATTTTGAGATCTTTGTACAGGTAAGTATTCTTTTTTTTATGTTAGTATCTCTGTATGCTTGGATTACGTGGATGTCTCCCATGGGTCCCTCATATAGCTTGATTTGATATGGAAATCGCATGCTAAACAAATGACATGTTAATGAAATAAAATTGGACTCGAAACATTATGTAGGTTGTTTCATTGCACTTCACACCTAACATTTGGGTCAAACTGGGTTGACCTCGGGTAACCCATAATTCTGGGTCGGGGCGTACAGGCTTCATTACTAGGTTACATTTGACACCCCATCATCATTATTCTGTTTGGCTGATTGTTGATCGATTCATGAATGTGTTGTACTTTTGGGTTGTACTTACTAAAGTTTTGACTAAATAGCTATCAAGATTGTATGTTTCCAAGTGTACGAGTATTCACATACTTATTTGTGCCCTCACTAGTAGTTGTCTTATTCTGATTTTCCAAAAAACTTTGGGTTCTTGATTTACCTCATCGGAAAGCTTCATCAACTTTCAGATTTTAAATTGATTTTTATCATCCTCGTGACACATGGATCACATTTTCGATGAAAGATATATTAGATAAACTTAAACTCAAGTCTTGTATTTTTGCAAATCTTGTACATCTTGGTAAAAAAAATTATGTGTGTAAAACTTGTGGTTTTACTATCTTATTTTTTCTTATCTAAAAAAATTTGAAAAATCAGAAGATAATAAATATTGAGAGAATGCTAAAAACATCGATAAGGTTGAGGAAAAACCTATAGGAAGATCGTGTATTTTTGTGTTAATATAGAGAATAATGTGATGTTTAGAGAAAAGGATATTTTTTGGGACATTGTTCAACCTACCTATAATTTTGGCTCTTTTGGTGGTATTTCATCAAGTGATAAAGAGTTGTATAAATCTTTGTATATTGATGATTAATACTCTTCTAATATTTATACTCTGTTTTCTGCAAGTTATTCTAGTGGTGATTCAATTTGTGAAGAACATAGTGACCTTCAACATGCTTATGACAAACTCTTTTTCGAAAATGACAGACTTCAGAAAAATGATGTGTGCATTTTTTTGTATATAACAAACCCAAAATTATATTTTTCCATACCCATTTTATTTTGTTTAATGAGTTCTTAGGACCATTTTGTTAAATAACGAAAAAAATGAAAGAATGATTGAATTCAGATTCAAGACAATAAATTTAAAAGCAAAATGGTGCAATTTGATAATTTTATAATGTTTGTTCTAGTTTGTCAAAAATGTTTCCTAGTGAAAAATTTGCAGGTAATAACGGAATTTGGTACAAATTGACGATCAATTAGGGAAAAGAGAAAAAAGTTGATTTTTACAGTCGTTCTAAAAAATTATAAAAATTATTCTCCGAATTGGACGAAATTCGACAAGCATATTCGACAAGTAATAATAAGAGTCCCTAGTGGGGAATAACTATGTACCTAATTTTGATCGAAAGATCAAGTGACGTGGAGTGTTTGGTTCCAACGTTAAAGAGAGTTTCACCCAAAATCAGATACCTCACCTTTTGACCTATAAAAAGGACCATTAGGCTCACTGTTTCAAACATAATTTTGAGACAATTTTTGGGCACACTTTTTACGAGGTAAAAGCTTTGTAATTTTTGGAAGTATTGTCTCTATTATTGTGTAATAATTCTTTATAAGTTTTTTTATTGATGAATATTTCTACTCATTATTGTAATTTATTTTTGTCATTCATTATGGACGCTTAATTCTTCTGGAGGGATTAGGGTGGAGTTTATCATATTAGCTAATACTGTCACATTAATTTAATTGTTGTTTATTCCCTGCTCGTTTTAATTATAATAAAAATTTCGGTATTCATTTCAAAACGACATGAGAGTGCATTTTAAAACCTTCAAAATTATTTTGTCAAATCAAGTTTTGAGATTTAAAAATAGTATTTTTTAATGGATTATGTTTTCACTTTGATTGTTTTGATAGTCCATGTTTAAATACATTTGTGAACTTTAAAACTTCTATTTTCTAAGGGAATGTGGATTTTATCCGTCTATTAGAGACGTTAGAAAAATATCGAACATAACCATTATATTTTCCAAATTAAATGAGACGGGAGTCAGTTTTATTTGAGTTATAAAAATGAAATGAAAACATTAGATTAGTGTGTAATATTAGTTACAGTACAAAAAAGGGTTATTCGGGATGGGGATATTTGGGACGACCATGACATTTTGTCCCTTAAAAGTACCATTTGGGACATATGTTATTAACCGACCTTTAAAGTAGACATAATTTTTTTTATTTTTATGGTTTTCATTTACCGTCTCTTATGTGATTTTAAAAACCATCCGATTTACTATAACTTATACCACAGATTTATAAAATCTCCCCTTTTGATAAATCTCAGAAGGGACACACTATAAAAACCATCCCATTTGGTATAGCTTATACCACGGAAAATACAACCCATTTGATAAATTGTAAAAGTGACGGAAGTAAAATTGTCCCTTTAGATAAATCACAACTAGTTTTTCTTTTTTTTTTCTTCCTTTTATTTTCCCACTCTTCTAATTTTCTCCCTTCTTTTCTAATTCTCTCTCTCTCTCTCTCTCTCTCTCTCGTGTAGAAATTGGCCATGTCATCATGTGACTACCGGTTTGAGAATACGACTATAATTTTTAAATAGTTAGACTTAGGATTAAAAACATATCATTAAATGGTGAAATGCAAAAAGGCCTCCAGACGGTCCCGTAAGAGGCACGAACACCTTGCACGGGACAAATGTAACTCATAGGAGTTGACCACATAGTCCTGGGACACCCAGTTTGATAATATGACTATAATTTACAAATATTTAGACTTAAAAACACGTTGTTTAACATCGAAAATGAAAAAGAAAACCACCAAACGACCCTCTAAGAGTCACGAAAACCTCACACGTGACAAATGTAACTCATAGGAACTAACCGTGTAGTCACGCGACTCCCGGTTTGAGAATATGATGAAAATTTGTAAAAAATTACACTTAACCTTAAAAACATGTCATTAAAGGATCAAAATGCAAAACAAATCACCAAATGGTCCGGTAAGAGGCATAATCACTTTGCACATGACTAGTGTGACTCATAGGAACTAACCTTGTAGTTATGATACTCCTAGTTTGATCATAAAAATATTTCAAATAGTGAGACTTAGGCTTTAAAATATGGCATTAAAGAGAAAAAAAATGCAAAATAGCCACCAAACAGACCGGTAAGAGGTATGAACACCTCTCACATGATCAATGTATTTCATAGGAACTCACTGCGTAGTCACAGGACTCCCAGTTTGAGAATATGAGTAAAATTTGCAAATAGTTAGAATTAGGCTTAAAAACATGACGTTAGAGACTGAAAACACAAAATAACCACAAACATCCCCGTAAGAGGTACGAATCCCTCCCATAGGACCAATCTAAATCGTAGCAATTGAGCACATAGTCAAAGGGCTCACTATTTGAAAATATGATGACAATTTACAAACAATTAGACTTAGGACTAAGTCATGTCTTTAAATGAAGCAAACACAAAACAACCCCCAAACGACCTTGTAAAAGGTATGAACACCTCGCACGGGACCAATATAACTCATAGTAACTGAACGCGTACTCAGTGGACTCCTGGTTTGAGAGTATGATGAAAATTTGCAAATAGTTAGACTTGGGCTTAAAATCATGCCATTAAAGGGAAAAAATGCAAAACATTCACCAAATGGCCCCATAAGAGGCACAAACACATTGCACGGAACCACTGCAACTTGTGGGAACTGAATGCGTAGTTACAGGACTCTCGATATTTGAATATGACTATAAATTAAAAATAGTTAGACTTAGACTGAAAAACATGACGTTAAAGGGAAAAAATGCAAAATAGCCACCAAAGGGCCCCGTAAAAGGAACAAACACCTAACACGGTTCCAATGTAACTCGTAGCAACTGACCGCATAGTCATGGGAGTTTGAGTTTTAGAATATGACCAAAATATATAAATAGTTGGACTTAGGCTTTAAAACATGTTGTTAAAGGGCAAAACATAAAACAACCACCAAACGGACCTATAAGAAGCATGGACACCTCGCACGGGACCAATGTAATCCCTAGCAGTTGAGCCCATAGTCACGAGACTCCCGATTTGGAATATGATGAAAGAGTTTGACTTGACGATAAGTATACACAATTTTTCTTCTTGAATAGATCTTTTTAAATATTATTTGATTACTGATATCTTTTATGTTTTGTGTCTTATAGTTTTTGCACGATAACATTTCAGCGTTAGCAATTATCTTCATAGAACACATGAACAAGTCAATGGCTTACACTAGGTAGATTGTTAATTTATTTTTGTTGTTGACATTTGAGATTGTTGTTTTTGATTTTTTAAGGTCGTATGGGATTTTGTAATGGTTAAACAAGTCGGTTTTCATGTATAAACAAAGGAGATTCTATCAAAATAATTTAAAAATTATAAACATTTCTCGATACGATTATATACTATATTTAGATATTTTATTTTACCATAATATTATTTTGATAAACAATTATTTATTGATTATAGGTTATGCACAAGAAGTAAAAGAGAAATATTTTTTAGTGTGTCTACCATATGTATGACATTGATAGAAGTTTTTTAGCATGACTACTATATTTATCCAATTTTTTTTGACAATTTGATTTATTATTAATTAGTATGGTTCGCAATCATTTATGTATTTCAACTTCGATGCGACAACTGTTTGTATTTACTGATTTAAAGGTTTATATTGGCTTACTGGATGTTTCAATGAATGAAGTTGATATATTGCATTTGTGGTTGGATAATTTGACTTATAAAATAAATTACATGTCATTTATTATTGCATCATACAACGTACAACAATATAATTTTTTATGCCAATTGGGATGGTTATAAACTGTCGCTCTTCCTTTTTTGTATCAATTTGGGAATATCTTTTGGGAAGTTTTTTTCGTCCTAATTGAGTTGGGATGAACTTTTGTTGTCCTAATTTTTTTTCCAGAATTCGAGGAGTACTAGGGATGGATAAACCGTCCCTCTTTTTTGTGCAGGAGTGGAAAGTTTTTCATGTGAATACCTTTTCGGACGAAAAAATCCATCCCGAATGAAAAATGTAAAGCATCAATGAATTTGAATTTAGTACGAAAAAATCCATCCCTAAAATATTTGTGACACCGAGTATAAAGGATTTTTTTGGCTCTTACAAAATCGGTCCTAAATACTCTTTTCAGACAGTCAAACACTTTTCAAGATGAATTTTTTTCATCCCTCATAACCTTTTTCTTGTAGTGTGACGTGATAAATAGACAAGGAATCATAATTTTTTCGATATTTAGGTATGACCTTTGATTTAGTTTGGTTCATAATTGTAGTCTTTATTCTTTGCCCCATTTAGTCTAGTTGGACAGCTGCAGTTATTTTAAATGTTAAAATTGATAACTCTCTATTGGTTCGAACCGCAGTTGTCAAAGCTATTCTATAATAGTCGAGCATTTGATGTAATTTAATTTCACAACAAGTTTTTCACGCCGCTGCAAGAAATTTGTATTAAGTTTTAAAGATATAGACTTTGAGACTAGTTTTACTTTGCTTTATTATAAATGTAATACCTCGAGATTTTTACGGCAATAATTTATTTATTTTGGTAGAAATACATATGATTTTAATTGGAGAATAATTAAATTGGTATTGAGGTCAAAATTTAAAGATGTTAGAAAGTGTTTCGAATGGCAATTCTGAGGGTGTAGTTGATTTCGGAAGGGTCGAGATAGTCGAAATGACTGTACTTGGAGCTTATTTGGGTTCCGGAATATTTTAAGTTCGTTTGGCTCGAATTAGAGATACCGAGTCATTTAAAGTGTGTATTACCATTTAAAGTTGTCTATTTGGGGAGTTAAACCTTATTAAGACTACGGGAAAAACAATTCTCCTTAGAGAGAAAGAGAAAGAAAGAGAGAAAGAAAGAGAGAAGAAGAAAATAAGAAGAGAGAGAGAGAGAGAGAGAGAGAGAGAGAGAGAGAGAGAGAGAGAGAGAAAAGTTGGGTTTTCCGGTCAATCCGTGATTTCGAGGACGAATCAGACTCTACGAATTCAAGACAAGTGATTAAACTTCCTAAATAATTGTTGTGTCTCATTTATTTCATGATCTGTGGACAAAATTATGGATTTTGGGTTTAAAACATTAAAACCTATATTTGGGTAAAATCTTAGATTTATTGTGTATATATGGTTTTGAGGTTATAAAATTGTTGGGTTGAGTTATATAATCAATTTGATGAGATATATATGTTTGGGGTTGAAGAGAAAAGGTTAGAAGTGGATAAAAATGATTTTGGGGATATTTGGCTTTGAGAAAAGTAGCCATTTTCGTGATTTCTGATAGGCCGAATCGATTCAGCCCCTTACCGAATCGATTCAGAATGTTGCAGGTGCCCAGGTCTGAGTGACCAAATCGATTCGGACCCGAGACAAAACGATTCGGCCTAAGATAGAGTCCCAGGTTCTTTGGACCGAATCGATTCGCATGGACGAATCGATTTGGATTTCGCCCGAATCGATTCAGAAGCAGGGTTGTTTTAGGGGAGTTCTTATGGAGTAAGTTTTATCCAAGATCATTTGTGTTTATCGATTGTGACTCTCTATATGAGTTATGAGAAGCGTGTTTTGGATACTTTTGGGCAGTTTCCCTCATGATAAATTGTTGGAGTCATATTGATTTAGTTCGAGAGAACACTGATTAGAGAGTATCGTATTAACTAGTGGGGAAGCCCACTATCATTAAGAATTATACTTGGAGATAAGTATGAATCTATAAGAGAGAGAGTTAGGATGAGCTTAGTGACAATGTATTTTGGAATTAAATCCCAAATAAGATAAATTTAAAGGTTCATATGATTGATTGAACCATATTATGGATTGAGAATAATAAATGTTGATAGATGTGCATAGGGATATTGATAATATCCTTAACGTAAATTGAATTGGGAGACGTTTTATAAATGATAAATGCTGATCAAGGTGCATTAGGATATAGAGAATATCCTCAACATAAATATAATCTAGCGACGATTCATATCAATAGAAGTGAGGTGTGAACTTCAAGAGAGAAATATTATAGTGTATACTAAGTGGGAAAGTTATGTGAGTTATTGATGAGTAGTATATTGAGAGTAAAATATACTAAATAATGAGATTATTTCACTTACGCCTAAGAGCATACTATGGGTATAAAATAATGTGATATATATATATGTGTGTGTGTGTGTGTGTGTGTGTGTGTGTGTGTGTGTGTGAAGCATACCTCCTCTATGCTATCATGGGAAATTGCGTGATGTGGGTGAGGCCCCTGGCTTAAGGATCAGGGCACGTATAGTCCCCAGGTCATAACGTCCATTTATTATTGTGTGATTATTTTTTTTAGGGGTGAGACGTGGTGGGTATGTTTCGTCTCATTTACGGGGAGGAACTATGACCACTTACCGTACGTTTTGATTTGTTGTTTTACCATGGCGATGTGATAATAGTCCGATATATGGTAACCTGGGATAAAGTGAGTAATTCTTGGAAGATGATAGCATTGAGAAACTGCATCCTCGAGTTATAGCTCGTTGGGATGATCATTATTATACTTGTGTGATTAGTATATTAATTGTATATGATTATGTGATATCAAATTTCTCTGTAGAGTAAAGAGACATGAGAAGATTACTTGAATCTCATTCCGGGAGATTGTTACCGGACTTAAATTGTTATGAATAAATTATGAGGAAATGAAGAGTAAATAAGTAGTGGAGTATATATAGTACCTTGGGTATCGGGGGCATAATGGACGTCAACGACCAACATTTCCCGGAGTAGTGTATCGGGGGGGGGGGGGGTTCCTTGTTTGGATTTCGCTTGCGAGACGTCCCACGCACGAAATGCAGCGTAATGTTGGGAGTGGGGAGTAGTTAGTCCTTAGTTATCATATTTATATAGTAGTAATATATCTCGATTATCGACAGTGCCAATGAGTAGTGTATCGGGGGGGTTCCTTATTCGGATTTCCCTTGCGAGACATCCCACGCACGAAACGCCATGCACTGTTGAGAAATGAGAATAATTAAATAAATCAATTATAGTATGAAACGAATTTGTGTTATACACGTCATGCATTGAGGGAATAATTAATCTTGATAATCAATACTTCAAAGGATTAGTGTATCGGGGGGTTCCTTGTTTGAATTTCTCTTGTGAGATGTCCCATGCACGAAATGCCGTGCAGTAATGAGAATTGGGAGAAGTTTAGTCCTTAGCACTTAGATGCTAATAACTCATATATAGATGTATATATATATATACATTGAGGGCATAATTAATCTTGATAATCAATACTGCAAAGGATTAGTGTATTGGGGGGTTCCTTGTTTGAATTTCGCTTGCGAGATGTCCCATGCACGAAACGCCATGCAGTATTGAGAATCGGGAGAAGTTTAGTCCTTAGCACTTAGATGCTAATAACTCATATATATATATATATATATATACACATATATATATATATATATATATATATATATATATGTCAATAACTAGAAATGAGAAATTCTAGTAAAATAGAATGTTTATGTATATTTTTATATGTTTAGAAAGTGGGCGAATATTTGAGATTTAAAATAGTAGAAGTTGAGAGTTATGATTTAGATGGATTTTAGAAAAGTATAATTTGGTAGTAAGTTAGATTCCTTTTCCCCTAGATATATTTGGGCAACTAATTGGAGACCATAGGCATACGTTTTTTTGCGCGCTTTAGTTGAGAGGTGAGTTGGATTTATGGAGAGTGTGACTCCACCTTAATCATATCATAATGCATTTATAATTATTATGTATTTTAATGCACTTACTATAAAATGTTTTCACACATTGGGCTCTGACCCGTTTATATATTCTCTTGCTATGTATATATATTTTGTTATTTTAAGTGTTCCTTCGCAAGGACGCATTGATGTTATCCATCTAGTGTACTCATGGAGTTGTGCCAGTAGCGGGGTTGTTGCGGTATTTTGTTATAGTCGATTCCTATCTTTGTAGATCTAGATTAGGATTCATTTTATATATCGGGTTTATACCCAAGTGTTGTAGAGTAACACTTTTATGTTTTCTCTCTCAGATTATTGTATTGTCTGCGACCCAACAGCATATTCGGGTATTTTATTTTGTACATTGTGTTGTACTCTTTTATATCATTTGAGCATGTGTGTGTCTCTTATCTTACATAGTCATGTTGTTGGTTAGTTGTTGTATGGTTTGTTTTAGTAATGAAAATAAATGTTTTAAATTTTTTTAATACCCTCTTTTTGTTGTAATGGGTAGTTAGACGAGTTTATTTAAGAATCGTCAGTAGATGTTGATAATGATCCACTTGAGATTACTGATTATTTTAGTATATGGATGGCCACCCGTTATTATTTTAAGCGGGGTGTCACAGGTGGTATCAGAGAATCAGGTTCTAGTGTCCTTAGGATCTGTGTGGGTTACCACGATCTTTCGTAAACATTCTCGACGTAGAGCCCTATTATTAGGATTGTTGTGTTTACACGACCATATTTTCTTCTATGATAAGAAAACTTTTGAAAGGCGTTCTGATATAATTGTTCTTATTTCAGATTCCACCGAAGAGAAGTCATTCAGGCAAGGCAAATAAAGGGGCTGAGAGTGTGGGACCCAAATTGCCTCAAAAGATTATGACTGCGGATGAAGTTGCCAGTATTGTGTCACATGCAGTAACTGCTGACATTTCTGCGATGGCACATCAACCTCCAGTTCCAGCATCACAAACCCATCAAGGACCGTCTTTATGGGAAAGAGTATGAAAAGATTTTAGTAAGGGGCATCCTCCAGAGTTTTCAGGGGGAGTTGATGCGATGGATGCAAGTCGATGGAAGAATAGTACGCAAAGGCACCTTCATATGGTTGAATGTAGTGAGGTGCAGAAGCAATTTCTTGCCACCTTTAAGTTAACGGGGCAACTCTCTAATGGTGGGAGTTTGTAACCACGTCTGAACAGAGAGACACATTACCCATAACATATTTTTGGGAACTTTTTGATTGAAGGTATTTTCCTTTCGCGATTTAGAAGGAAATGAGGAGGAAATTGATGGATGTGTTTCAAGGTGATAGAACGATGGCCGAGTATGAAGAGGAATTTACTCGATTGGTGAATTTAGCACCTGATGAGGTAAATACGGAAGAGAAGTGTATATCTAAGTTCATGCGAGGTTTAGATTGGAGAATTCGGCAGCATTTGTTAGGGAACCCAGCGTTAGTGACTTTCACCGAGGTAGTGAATGCGGCAATATTGCAGTGTCATGAATATTGTCTTCGTTCGTAAGGGGGTAAGAAATTTGGAGACTTGGGTTCATCAAGTAGGTTTGGTGAAGAGAATACCAGTAATGCCAAAAGTTATAGGCGGTATTTTCAAAGGTCGCAACAATGTTTTGTTCCTCAAGATGGGCAGAGAGGATTTGTGGGTAGATGTCTCTTTTCTAAGGAATTTTGTCATAGGAAGATAGATTGTCCTAAAAGAGTTAAAGGACCACATTTTGTGGAAGTTTTGGATGTGAAACCCCTACAGCATATTCGAGGTTATTTTAGGCCAAGGGACTTTGTGTGGGAACCCGTTGATGAAGAGAGGAAATCAAACTAGAGAGGTATGATGTAAGTTATTTTCCTTTGTGAATAGGATTATGCTATACGAAGCTTTGGAAATATCGTATGAGAGATAGTTATGAGAGGGTAGTGCTATAATCCTATTATGTATGGAATGACCCGGAAGGGAATTTTGAGCAAGTGAGGCTCTTATATGATTATATTTTTGGAGAATATATTGTTTTGTGTTATAATCCTTTGTTGTGAATGTAAGAATTATTGTAATGTGTTGAGTAGTAAGGATAAATCTACTTATCTTTATAGTCGTGTTAGACTTATATATTTGTTATGTTCCAGCTATGGAAGAGCCTAGTGTATGGCAATATATGAATATGAATTGAGAGATTATTATTGAAATGATTCAAAATTTAGTGGATTATTGTTGAGCAAGAGATTTAGCTCATAATTATGTTAATTTTGAGAACTATATATTAGTATGAGTATGCGAATTGTTAAAACCTTGTGTCATGGGCATAAGTTATTGTGTTTAAATGTCGAAAGACATAAACTATTTTAAAATAAACTGTTTTCAAAATAAAACTTTTTATATGCCTTTGGGCAATATCAAAATGATTTTCACAAAAATATTTTTAAACTCTAGTCCCGACCAAACAAACTCTCAATCCCCGACGTTGCTACATATTAGTGTATTGGTAGGGTTCCTTGTTTGGATTTTTCTTGCGAGACCTCCCCTGCATGAAAGTAGCGAATGTCAGGAATTGAAAGGAGTGAAATCCTTGGACCTTTTAAAATTGTTATATTATTAGTGTGTTAGTATAATTTAATATTTTCCTAGTTATTATATTATTGAGGCAAGTGAAGCCTAATTGTATTTATACGAGTAGAGCTCGAATAAAGGGTGTATGGGCACCCTAGTAGTATAATTGGTTTTATATAAGATTTAAAATAATTCATCGTGAGAAGTGCGAGGTTTGGGTATAGGGTTAGTGAGGATAAGTGTAGTAGGAACTAGTTGAGCTTTGGATTATTAGGCTTAGCTTAATTTCGATGATGAAATTATTGTAAGTGGGGAAGTCTCTAATACCCCGAGATTTTTGGGATAATAATTTATTTATTTTAGGAGAAATAAATTTTATTTTATTTAGGGAATAATTAAATTAGTATTGAGGTCAAAATTTAAAGATGTTAGAAAGTGTTTAGAATGGAAATTCTGAGGGTGTAGTTATTTTCGGAAGGGTCGAGATAGTCGAAATGACTATCCTTGGAGCTTATTTGGGTTCCAAAATATTTTAAGTTCGTTTGGCTCGTATTAGAGTTACCAAGTCATTTAAAGTGTGTATTATCATTTAAAGTTGTGTATTTAGGGAGTTAAGGATTATTAAGCCTACGGAGAAGCAATTTTCCTTAGAGAGAAAGAGAAATAAAGATAGAAAGAAATAGAGAAGAAGAAAAGAAGAGAGAGAGAGAGAGAAAGAGAGAGAGAGAGAGAGAAAGAGAGAGAGAAGTTGGGCTTTTCAGCCAATCCGTGATTTTGAGGACGAATCATACTCTACGAATTCGAGGAAAGTGATTAAACTTTCTAAATAATTGTTGTGTATCATTTATGTCATGAGTTGTGGGCAAAATTATGGACTTTGGGTTTAAAAGGTTAAAACCTAGATTTTGGGTAAAATCTTAGATTTGTTGTGTATATATGGATTTGAGGTTATAAAATTTTTTGGTTGAGTTATATAATGAATTTTGATGAGATATATATGTTTGGGGTTGAAGAGAAAAGGTTAGAAATGGATAAAAATGATTTTGGGGATTTTTGGCTTTGAGAAAAATAGCCATTTTCATGATTTCTGATAGGCCGAATCGATTCGGCCCCTTACGGAATCGATTCAAAATGTTGCAGGGTCCCAGGTCTGAGTGACCGAATCGATTCGGACCCAAGCCAAATCGATTCGGCCTGAGATAGAATCCCAGGTCCTTTGGACCGAATCGATTCGCAGGACCGAATCGATTCGGAAGCAGGGTTGTTTTAGGGGAGTTCTTCTGGAGTAAGTTTTATCCAGGATCATTTGTGTTTATCGATTGTGACTCTCTATATGAGTTATGAGAAGTGTGTTTTGGAGAATTTTGGGGAGTTTCCCTCATGAGAAATTGTTGGAGTCATATTGATTTAGTTGGAGAGAATACCGATTAGAGAGTATCTTACTGACTAGTGGGGAAGCCCACTATCATTGAGAATTATACTTGGAGATAATTATGAATCGGTAAGAGAGAGTGAGGATGCGCTTAGTGACAATGGATTTTGGAATTGATTCCCAAATGGGATAAATTTAAAGGTGCATATGATTGAATGAACCATATTATGGATTGAGAATAACAAATGCTGATAGATGTGCATACGGTATACAGAATATCCTTAATGTAAATTGAATTGGGAGACGTTTTATAAATGATAAATGCTAATGGAGGTGCATTAGGATATAAAGAATATCCTCAACGTAAATAGAATCTAGCGACCATTAATATCAATAGAAGTGAGGTGTGAACTTCAAGAGATAAACAGTATAGTTTATACTAAGTGGGGAAGTTATGTGAGTTATTGACAAGTAGTATATCGAGAGTAAAATATATTAAATAATGAGATTATTTCACTTATGCCTAAGAGCATACTATGAGTATGAAACAGTGTGATATATATATACCTTATGTGATGGTATACATTTATATGATGTGATGATGTATGTACATCTTGCATCAATGATATATATATATATATATAATGTGAAGCATACCCCCTCTATGCTATCATGGGAAGTTGCGCGACATGGGTGAGGCCTCTGTCTCGAGCGTCCATTTATTATTGTGTGACTGTTTTTATTAGGGGTGAGAAGTGGTGGGTATGCTTCGTCTCATTGCAAGGGAGGAACTATGACTACTTCCCGTACGTTTTGATTTGTTTTTTTACCATGGCGGTGTGATAATAGTCCGATATATGGTAACATGGGATAAATTGGCTAATTCCTGGAAGATGATAGCATTGAGAAATTGCATCCTCGAGTTATAGCACGTTAGGGTGGTTATTATTATACTTGTGTGATTAGTATATTAATTGTATATGATTATGTGATATCATAATTGTCTCTAGAGTAAATAGACATAAGAAGATTGCTTGAATCTCATTTCGGGAGATTTTTACCGGACTTAAATTGTGACGAATAAATTATGAGGAAATAAAGAGCAGATAAGTAGTGGAGTATATATAGTACCTTGGATATCGAGGGCATAATGGACCTCAACAACCAACATTGCCCAGGAGTTATGTATCGGGGGGGTTCCTTGTTTGGATTTCGCTTGTGAGACATCCCACGCACGAAACGCAACGCAATGTTGGGAGTGGGGAGAAGTTAGTCTATAGTGCTCATATTTATATTGAAATAATATATCTCGATGATCGACAGTTCCAAGGAGTAGTGTATCGACGGGGTGGGGGGTTCCTTATTTGGATTTCGCTTGCGAGACGTCCCATCCACGAAACGCTATGCACTATTGAGAATTGAGAATTGAGAATAATTAAATAAATCAATTGTAGTATGAAACGAATTTGGGTTATACGCGTCATGCATTGAGGGCATAATAAATCTTGATAATCAATACTGCCAAGGAATAGTGTATAGGGGGTTCCTTGTTTGGATTTCGCTTGCGAGACGCCCCACACACGAAACGCCGTGCAATATTGAGAATTGAGATAAGTTTAGTCCTTAGCACTTAGATGCTAATAGCTCATATATATATATATATATATATATATATATATATATATATATATATATGTGTGTGTGTGTGTGTGTGTGTGTGTGTGTGTGTCAATAACTAGAAATGAGAAATTCTAGTAAAAGAGAATGTTTATGTATGTTTTTATATGTTTAGAAAGTGGGCGAATATTTGAGATTTAAAATAGTAGAAGTTGAGAGTTATGATTTAGATGGATTTTAGAAGAGTATAATTTGGTAGTAAGTTAGATTCCTTTGCCCCTATATAGATTTGGGCAACTAATTGGAGACCATATGCATACGTTTAGTTGCGCACTTTAGTTGAGAGGTGAGTTGGATTTATGGAGAGTGCGACTCCACCTTAATCATATTATAATGTATTTATAATTATTATGCATTTTAATGCACTTACTATAAAATGTTTTCACACATTGGGCTCTAACCCGTTTATATCTTCTCTTACTATGTATATATATTTTGTTATTTTAAGTGTTCCTCCGCAAGGATGCCATTGATGTTATCCGTCTAGTGTACTCGTGGAGCTGTGGCAGTAGCGGGGCTGTTGCGGTATTTTGTTATAGTCGATTCCTATAATTGTAGATCTAGATTAGGATTCATTTTATATATCGGGTTTATACCCAAGTGTTGTAGAGTAACACTTTTATATTTTCTCTCTCAGATTATTGTATTGTGTGTGTCCTGACAGCATATTCGGGTATCTTATTTTGTACATTGTGTTGTACTCTTTTATATCATTTGAGCATGTGTGTGTCTCTTATCTTACATAATCATGTTGTTGGTTAGTTATTGTATGGTTTGTTTTAGTAATGAAAATAAATGTTTAAATTTTTTTTATACCCTCTTTTGGTGGTAATGGGTAGTTAGTCGATTTTATTTTAGAATCGTCAGTAGATGCTGATAATGATCCACTTGAGATTCCTGATTATTTTAGTATAGGGCTAGCCACCCGTTATTATTTTAAGCGAGGTGTCACAATAAAAACAATTAAAAACTAAAAAACATAGAAAACCCAAGATAAAAATTTCCAAATTTTTTTTTGTAAGTACTCCCTAAAAAAGAAAATTATTGAGAAATCAAAAAATTAAAAAATAAAATAATTTCTATCTCTAA
This sequence comes from Sambucus nigra, assembly GCA_949130495.1. Classification (NCBI taxonomy): domain Eukaryota; kingdom Viridiplantae; phylum Streptophyta; class Magnoliopsida; order Dipsacales; family Adoxaceae; genus Sambucus; species Sambucus nigra. The sequence continues at coordinate 294,088,226 of OX422213.1, forward strand.
TAATAAATTATTTTATTATTAGAATATATGAAAAAAAATGTTTCAGAAGTTTTCTTGTTTATTAGTTTTTTATCTTTCAAGTTAACTAGATTGTTAGTGTGCGTGTCATGTTATTTTAGTTTCTATTTTTTTGTGTCACACTTTACGCTTGGTGTAGTTGTTTTGTATTATTTTTCAATAGCACATTCAAATGAAAAATATACAAAAATAAGAAAAGCAAAAGAAACGGAAAGAAAGAAGCAAAGATCTGAAAATCAAGCAACGGTGTGAGAACGTGAAGGACACTTGTGCAATCTTTCAATGAGCAAAAGGATGTCAAATTAACTTCGACCCGAGACAATGTAAATAAGTGACTATAAAAAGTCAACGCACGAGGTAAGTTTTGGGTGTTCCTTATGTGATTTTCATTCCGCAAATTTAAATTAACACATTCCATAATTTGACTTAAGGAAAAAAAAATGCAAGATAAGGTGGGGATTTGATCACCCTTCCTTATCCTAAAAATCAATAATTAACTAAGCATTTGTATATCCCAATCCATCACATTTATTTAAAATCAATTAGACATTGGCTCTAGGGTATCACGTAGCTCGTAGGAAAAATCTTTACGAGGCTAGGATTGGAAGCTACTACAATGTAAACTTATCAAATTTGTTCTATTTACCTTCTTTAGGATTGATGACTTTTAAGTGTCCTCGTTCCGACAACCTAGATAGAGGTAAAATTGGGATTTTAGGCGATAAACGTAGTTTGCGTCTATTAAATACTCCCTTATTAAAGAGTAAGAGTTGCCAAATTAGTGAGATCAGATACCCCTGTTGTTATCGATATATCCCGGGAAAATTAGATTTTAAAATAGAAATTCTCTCATCTAATTCAGATAATTCAAATTGATATGTCCTAGTTTAGGAATTATGTGTTTTTGAGTCAAAGAATTTGTTTTTGCTTTTCTAAAAAAATAATAAAAAACTAATAAAAAGGAGAAAATAGAGAAAGAAATGCGAGTGAGGCACGTTGTTTATATGTAATTACTTTCGAGACAACACCGGTCAATTAACGATTGAGGAATCCATTGATTTCTATATCACTTTTATCGAAAGACTAGATATTTTTTTTTTAAATGGGAGACAAAGTGGCACCCCAAACACTTAAGGACTACCTACACCCCCGAAAAGTTAAGGGTAGTGACGCCACCGATTTACATGTTTGGCTACCTGGTTTGTGTCTAGATATGAGTCTTGAAGAATTTAAAGAATAATTTGGGTCGATTGTTGAGAATATCACTATTGAAGTCCACTTGTTATTGGAATCATTTTGTCACTTAGCGGAGATGGACTAGGATAATAGGATTGATCAATTGTGACACCCCGCTTATTAAAATAAGAGGTGGCCAACCAGTTACTCCAATAAAAATAGGAGTCTCAAATGGTCCATTCTTAGCAACACTGTCGCATAATTAATAATACGAGACAACCACTAAATATTTGGAAAACGGATGTCATATATAATTTTGCAAATTGGATAAAACCAATTTCCATAAATCAGTTTGTAACAAAAGTTTGATATATATATATATATATATATATATATATATATATATATATATATATATATATATATATACACATAAAAGTTTAACAACATTTCTACAAAACATAACCGAATAAGCTGTCGGTTAATAGAGTAAATACAAAAGATTACACCAAGTATGATAGTATGTGCGAATACTAAACTTGGGAAACACACCCGAATATACAGACAAATCATAGATAGAGTATCAAAATAAATGACGCGTCTACTACAAAAATCCTACAGCATCCATAAAATGCCGTAGCTCCTAAACACTGGGAAGGAAAGTCACATCGGGCGCTCATGCGACGGAGCACCTGAACATATATAGGAACCACACAAGAAGGTGAAATATAAACGGGTCAGGGCCCGATTTGATATGATATACATGTGAAAAAATTCATTACAGTTAGGAATACTAGTTTCATACACAATACAATTCGCTCTTCATTCAAGTAATCATCCTCACCTCTCTTCTAAGTGCGCATCCAAACCCGTACAATTCATTTTAAGTTAAACTACACATCAACTTAATAGGAGTAACCTATCTATATTCCTCATGCCAAGTTTATCAATTGGAAACATATTCACAAGTCAATAATCATTAGGGACCTTAGTCCATTAAAGTTGAATCACAGTTTTCTTCAGTCAATTAATCAATTGGGTGAAAAGCCCTTTCAAGGAGAACAATTACAATCACAATAATAACGGTTCTTCGACCATCCTTTAGGGAGTCACCCCACTGGATGAGACCCTGTATACTATCATCTTCTAGGGCCTATAACCAAGACCACCTGAGTATCCTAAATTGCAGCGTATGGGAAACGACCATATACCTTCGATAGTGAGTCATAACCATACCCGAAATTACCTCACTTCGAACTATACAATCATACAACATAACAACCGATATCATGGCCTGAGGACTATACTCTCCCTGCATCATTATCCAGGGATTCACCTTTAACGCGCGCTTCCCCTATGATAGCATTTAGAGAGGTATGTGTAAATGTACTGTAATTACAAACTATATTAAGTTAAGCATACGATCCTTACATTCTAAAACCATATGTACATACAATTTTGGCTACAAGATATAATTATTATCATACTAGCCCCCGAAGGTCCAACACATACTACCCGACTCTACACTAGTCATACTCTCGTTTACTAGACAAAATGAGACATTATACCCTTATAAATAGTCCTCGAAATAAGCTCGGACACTCCCGTACTATCCTAGAGTACCACTCTCCTTATATGAGGTCATATTACTTATCAATGCATCCTGAGAAAGAGTTCTTAAGCCTTAAAGCCCTAAGAAAAGAGTAGAAAGAAAATCTTATTCTTGGGCTAAAAATAGAGTATCGGTCGACCAGCCCTTGACCCCAGGTCAACCGCGTATTTGGAATTTTCCTTGCGAGCCAACCAGTAGGATTTTCCCCTTAGGCCCGGATGACCGGCGACTTGGCCCCGGTCGAACGGTCGTACCAGATGACTCGTCCATCCCCCATTTTTCTTACAAAACCTAAATCTTCCAATTCTTCTTCTTCCCTCTACACCAACTATCATCAACAAATATTATCAACAACTCATTTCTATATGATCACCTACTAATATTCAACACTCAAATCATATCTAACTTATCTAGGTGAAGATTTTGAACAATAAACTCAATCAAAACTCTAAATGGGTTAAATCTTAAGAACAATGACTAATCACAACGTTTATTCAACATAATCATAAGGTATTTCAAGTATAATAACTTGCCTCAAGATTGTAGCCTCTGATTTCTCTTCGTAGTTGCGATTTCAAGCTCTAACCAACAATCTCTTCTCTTTATCTTCTCTTTCTTAAGCTCTCACTTCTCTCTAACTTTTAGGTTTAGAATGTACACAAATGAGATATCAATGCTCTTACAAGACTTAAATACCTAGATATAACTCAAATGCATTAATTCCAACATTAAATGCTACTACACACTTAAAATGACTCGTAACTTCTATTTAAGTCATAAATAGCCGAAAAGTACCCGTAGAACCCAAAAACAACCCTGCACTTATTTAGCCTAACTCGATCCTTCCCAGACTAACCGTGCCCTCTAAACTGACATCAGGATATTGTTCATAAATTTCTATTCCAACGTCATATTAACATTTTAATAATAACTGGAATGGGATATAAATCATAACCGTCGTTTTAAAGCCCGACGACTTAACATAAGATAATATTACACTATATACATTTGTGAAATGGTAAATATGCAATACTCATAAATATTAACTCTTAAATTACTTAAATTAATATTTATCTCTATTTCCTTTATTTTATATAACTAACCCACATGGCAATTTTAATATAAAAATAATTACTCAAAAGTAAGGGGTATTACATACTTCCCCCCTTACAAGGAAATTTTTCCCTCAAAAAATAGGCGTACCTGGTAAAAAGAGGTGTGGGTACATTTATTCGATACCTCAGCATTGTGGTGTCCGAACTGGACTTGGACCAAGGGCATCACTTTCGATCTTAGTCTACGCTTACCGTGGTCTAAAATGGCAACCGGTTGTTCCTCACATCAAAATTGGGTTATAACTAGATATTGTACAATGGAACATGATAATGATCTCCCTCATATGTTTTATACTTCTTTAAAGATGAGACATGGAATACATCATGAGTTTTCCACAAGTGTTCCGGCAACGCAAGTTGATAAGCGACGAGACCTACCTTTGCAATAAAGGAAAAAGATCTACATAGTGTGCCGAAGTTTACCCCTCTTCCCAAATCGCATCACACCCTTCATTGGGGACACCCTTAATAAAACTTGATCCCCTACTGATACGACGCAAATATTGAGTATTTCACCCGTTAACCTACGCGTTATTAGCCCCCTCGGGTATCTTAATCCCTATATTTATGCTCGTTAACCAGACAACCTCGGATTTCTATGTTAACATGTTTTTCAGGGGTTAATTGAGCTTTTGTTGGTATTTGGATGCTTAGTATGAAGTTCGGTTGCATTCCGGAGAAGTTCCGTACACAACCGCACGTTCGAGGGCATTTTAGTCTTTTCACAGCTTGGGGACCTGGCCCGACATCTCACGAAAGTTGTATCTCAAATCGCTAGCTTCGTGTGGCCATGAACGGTGCGCGATTCCGATGCATAACGAAGAAGTTACGGCGTTTCTTGCGGAGGAAATACAAGAAAGCAAAAGAGGAGATGGGAGAAGAAGAAAGAAGAATGCAGTGTGCTACTGCTGCAATCTGCCCTGTTTGATCGATCGATCGACGCTTCTGGTCGATCGATCGACCATTCTGGATTTCCAAAATTTTGCCTAGGTCGATCGATCGACCAAAGGGGTCGATCGATCGATGCTCTGTTTTCTGCAGATATTTTGCCTTCTTTTCTTTCTTCTTTATTTTTAATCCAACTTACTATATAAGCCAAATTTTGGTTTTGTAAATAGGAGACCAGCCCTTATACGATTTTAGCTTAGTTTTAGTTAGGGTTGGATGGGTTTTTCTTGGTTCTTCTTCAATCCCTCTTGGTTTGACATCTAATTGGTTTGTAAGATTGACTATTCATCTTCCCTCTCCATTAATATAGCTTGTTTTCCATTATTTCCTTGCTTTCTAGATAATTTCCTTGCTTTCTAATTAGGTTTTCTTGCTTTAATTTCTTGCTTTTCTAGTTTAATTAGTCTTATTTAGTTATATCATTATACATCCCTAGATAAATAGGGTCGGGATTACATTTCCGCCATTTTCGGGTTCGGACCTCGAAATTTAGGGTTTCGTGTAAAATCGCATTTAATTGAAACATCGCGTATTAAAGTCGGATTATTATGCGTTTAACTTTCTTTGTCATGCAACGTTAGTGTTTATAGCGATTATCCGAATTTAATCCGCGTGTGACCATTTTTCAGTTAAATGTTTTATCTCGTAACTTTGGGTTAAATTCCTTCTTGCGTGATGTTTATGCTTAATTGAGAATGATAGATTAAATGTTTTCGAACCGTAATTCTAATTAGTAGTTGTTTAACCCATATGGTGGAATGCGATCCCGATCCTCGCTTTACTTTTGTGTAGCGTAACTTATTCTTTTGTTTTGTCACCATAACCACACATCACCTTTTCATTTATTTATTTTACACCATTTTTATTCCTGAATTAGTAAAACAATTAACATCTAAAATTTAATCACTCCCTGTGGATTTCTTACGATACCCGACTTACCGCTGTGCTTGCTTTTCAAGTGTAGTAGTATATTAGGTTCTTTTGTATCGCGGCGGCGAAACACACAACGATTGTGTCCTCACACGAACACACTTTTTCCGCCCGATCAAAAATGGCGCCGTTGCCGGAGAGTGTGTTTTAGATAGTATTTGTTTTATTATTTCGTAGTATTTTTCCTTTTGTATTTGTATTATTTGTTTTAACCTTTTTTTGCAGGATAGCATATTTGAGCGCTAAGAAACCTTGATTCGCGGTTGCTCACTTTCTTGCTCGGATTCTCCATCTACAAACAACGAGGTAATCATGTCCTACTATTATAGTTATTGTGGTCATTCTAATGATTCTTACTTTGGGGATAGTTTTCAAGTTTTCCATTTTGAAGAGTTTCTTAAGTTTGAAAGACTTGAAAACATTTATCTGAATGAAAATCGTTATTGGGAGCTTGAGTTGGATTCATTATTCGAATCCAATGACGATTCTTATTTCATTACTTTCGAAGAGGAGTTTCAACCAAATGAGGAGTCCGAGGCTCTTGAGCTTAGGAAGCCTACTTTGGAAGAAACTTTGCATCTTTACTCCCAAGGTTTGGAAAGCCTAAATGATGCTGGAATGAGACTTGGAGCACTTTGCGATGAGATGGATTTTTATGCACAAAACAACGAGGAGGTGGAAACTTGTGTTTCACCTCAATTTTTCAAAGAATTTCTCATCGAATGTGAATCTTTCTCCCCCGAAATTCAATCTCCTTCTGACGATATGTTGATGGAGATTGAATTTATTTCATTACCATATACGTTTTCCGTCATTGAACCATTAGAATTACAGGTTGATTCCTATGAGTCGGTAGAAATTAAAATTTCTACACTTTTTGCCAATGAGGACTCCTTACCGGACTTGTTTTCGATGGATGTTATCCCCATGTGTGCACCATCTCCCATTCCATTTGAAAAACCTTTGGGAGATGAATTGATTTTTCTTGGTCCTCTAGTGTTCTTGTCCCCCATTGTTATCCAAATCCCCCATCGTCCCCCAAAAATTTCAAATTGGCGATGGTTCACTTTTTTCACCACCCACATGCCTTCCGTTGTTCAAACGGAATTCTTATTTTCCGGGAGGCATGTTCCTTTTGGAGGGTTCACCGTTGATCTTTCAAAGTCAAATCTCTTTTTGGGTGGACCCACAGCTATTTATACTTCTAGTGTATAGTTAGTGTGAAGCCTAAATAGTAGGCTGTAAATAGTTAGCTTTTTAATTTTTTTTTCTTTCCTACTTTTCTTTCCTTTTTAATTTAGTCTAGTGTAATTAGTTAACTTTTTGTTATTTGTTTTTTCTATGCTCGGTACTAACTTGTTTTGTAGATTTCATTGGACTCGTGCTTATGGAGATCGCTCCAATTTTGGGTAATATCGTTCTTTTCATCTCTTTGTGTTGTGTTCTTAATGCGCATTGAGGACAATGCAACATTTAAGTTAAGGGGTGTAGGATATTCTATCCATTTCATGTGTAGTCTATTGATTTGCTTACTTGTTAGTTACTTAGTATGCTTTTTGTTAAAAAATTTAAAAATTTTCAAAAATATTTTCTTTCTTTTTTCTCCTTTGTTGGGCATTTTGCCTTGTTTTCAATGATAAATTTCAATAATTGCCCGATCCAATATACAACTCAACGATGCATGTTCTCGATTTGAGAAGTTATTAGACTTTAGTCCTTAAATCATTGATATTGTGAATAACTTCATGAATTAAACTTTATCCCATGAGCATATGCACTTTCCTTATTATATTGATTTGGTTTAAGATTTTTATAACTCGATAATCTTTTGTTGCATTGTATATACTTACACCGAGTAAGCTTTGTACCTTTCTTCATTTGTGAGTGTTATACACTATTATTTTCTCATTGAAAACGTTGAATTCGTTGGCAATCTCACTATTCTTTCATTTGACCGTTCATTAATTGAGTTCATCCTTGAAATGTGTTACTTGAGCATGATTTTCTTATATTGTTTTGACTTGAGAATTGCGTAAAATTTAGGAAATGATCATAGGCAATCTTTGTTATATCACCCTTATTAACCTTGACCTCACCTTATATGTTTCCCTAGTTAACCCCTTTGAGCCTAAATACTAGCCTTTGGTTTCATATCCCCATTCCCATAACCAACTCCAAATTGGAGTTTTACACCATATATATTACCTTACATACCTTTGTTTGGAATGATACTTGGGATTTAATGATGTTATTGTAGTGTGGCTACAATTTTAGGCATATGAGAGTTTGAAAAGTAAAGAAAATTATGAGAAAAAGAAGAAAAAGAGAAAGAAAAAAGAAAAATAAAACAAAAGAGAAAAGTTAGAAAAAGAAGAAAAGAAAAGAAAGAGAAAGTTGTAAATGTTGTGTATAGTGTTCGATAAGCTTTGCTTACTCTCCAAATGATACATTTACTGCTTGTTTTGGAACTTGTTTTCCAATTTTGATATTGCCCGTATTTTCCCATTATCCCAAGTTTTCATCCCGAACTCTTTGAATCCGTACATACATTCCTTCATTTCGTACCCTAGCCTAACCTACATTATAACCCTATTAAAGTCCTATGTGATCTTAGGGTGCATTTAATTTAAAAGTTTAAATAGTTTTGATAATCTGTGAAAATGCATTTCGCCTCTTTTAGTTTGCGGTATCCTTTCATTGAGATTACAGTTTTTAATTTTATATATAGCGTTCTTCATTTGTGACATGTGTGCGGCCTAGTTTCCATTTACATTTACTCTTTAGCCCGCATGTCCCGTGTGTTACCTCCCTGTTTTTAGTGAATTCATTTGTTGAGCGTAATGCCCGTGAGGATTGAATGTATGCTTGCTTTGATTAGTATCCGATTTATTTAAGTTTTTACCAAATCACACTTTGCATGTGCTCACTCCCCTCCCACATTTTAAGGTTTCAATTCTATGAGGTGCATTCTATAGTGTTAATGATTTGAACTTTTGTGTGAATTCATTCACTTTGCTAATAATGCGTATGAAATCCTTTTCGCCATTGTTGGGCTTGTTGCATGTTGGGTTGGGCATATTTTGAGGAAACCATGTGATGTTTGTGGGTACCATCTCTGAAAACCCTCACGAGACGACACTCGTCAACTAGGGTAACCTAGGGGTTTAACGGCTTATTGCATATGCTAAATGCAATCGTTCGCCCGCGAAAGTGGCCTTATCTTTTTATGCTTTTATACCATACTTTTGTTCTTTCTCCTTATTTTGGTTTGATTGTAGTTCTTGTTGTTTCCTATTTCATTGCTAGGGACTAGCAATGTGTAAGTTAGGGGGTGTGATACGACGCAAATATTGCGTATTTCACCCGTTAACCTACGCGTTATTAGCCCCCTCGGGTATCTTAATCCCTATATTTATGCTTGTTAACCAGACAACCTCGGATTTCTATGTTAACATGTTTTGCAGGGGTTAATTGAGCTTTTGTAGGTATTTGGATGCTTAGTGTGAAGTTCGGTTGCATTCCGGCGAAGTTCCGTACACAACCGCACGTTCGAGGGCATTTTAGTCTTTTCAGAGCTTGGGTACCTGGCCCGACATCTCACGAAAGTTGTATCTCATCTCGCTAGCTTCGTGTGGCCGCAAACGGTGCGCAATTCCGATGCATAACGAAGAAGTTACGGCGTTTCTTGCGGAGGAAATACAAGAAAGCAAAAGAGGAGAAGGGATAAGAGGAACGAAGAATGCAGTGTGTTGCTGCTGCAATCTGCCCTGTTTGATCGATCGATGCTCTGTTTTCTGCAGATATTTTACCTTCTTTTCTTTCTTCTTTATTTTTAATCCAACTTACTATATAAGCCAAATTTTGGTTTTGTAAATAGGAGACCAACCCTTATACGATTTTAGGTTAGTTTTAGTTAGTGTTGGAGGGGTTTTGCTTGGTTCTTCTTCAATCCCTCTTCGTTTGACATCTAATTGGTTTGTAAGATTGACTATTCATCTTCCCTCTCCATTAATATAGCTTGTTTTCCATTATTTCCTTGCTTTCTAGATAATTTCCTTGCTTTCTAATTAGGTTTTCTTGCTTTAATTTCTTGCTTTTCTAGTTTAATTAGTCTTATTTAGTTATCTCATTATGCATCCCTAGATAAATAGGGTCGGGATTGCATTTCTGCCATTTTCGGGTTCGGACCTCGAAATTTAGGGTTTCGTGTAAAATCGCATTTAATTGAAACCTCGCGTATTAAAGTCGGATTATTTTGCGTTTAACTTTCTTTGTCATGCGACGTTAGTGTTTATAGCGATTATCCGAATTTAATCCGCGTGTGACCATTTTTCAGTTAAATGTTTTATCTCGCAACTTTGGGTTAAATTCTTTCTTGTGTGATGTTTATGCTTAATGGAGAATGATAGATTAAATGTTTTCGAACCGTAATTCCAATTAGTAGTTGTTTAGCCCGTGTGGTGGAATGCGATCCCGATCCTCGCTTTACTTTTGTGTAGCGTAACTTATTCTTTTGTTTTGTCACCATAACCACACATCACCTTTTCATTTATTTATTTTACACCATTTTTATTCCTGAATTAGTAAAACAATTAACATCTAAAATTTAATCACTCCCTGTGGATTTCTTATGATACCCGGCTTACCGTTGGGCTTGCTTGTCAAGTGTAGTAGTATATTAGGTTCTTTTGTATCGCGGCGGCGAAACACACAACGATTGTGTCCTCACACGAACACACTTTTTTCGCCCGATCAAAAATGGCGTCGTTGCCGGAGAGTGTGTTTTAGATAGTAATTGTTTTATTATTTCGTAGTATTTTTCCTTTCGTATTTGTATTCTTTGTTTTAACCTTTTTTCCAGGATAGCATATTTGAGCGCTAAGAAACTTTGATTCGCGGTTGCTCACTTTCTTGCTCGGATTCTCCATCTACAAACAACGAGGTAATCATGTCCTACTATTATAGTTATTGCGGTCATTCTAATGATTCTTACTTTGGGGATAGTTTTCAAGTTTTCCATTTTGAAGAGTTTCTTAAGTTTGAAAGACTTGAAAACATTTATCGGAATGAAAATCGTTATTGGGAGCTTGAGTTGGATTCATTATTCGAATCCAATGACGATTCTTATTTCATTACTTTCGAAGATGAGTTTCAACCAAATGAGGAGTCCGAGGCTCTTGAGCCGAGGAAGCCTACTTTGGAAGAAACTTTGCATCTTTACTCCCAAGGTTTGGAAAGCCTAAATGATTCTGGAATGAGACTTGGAGCACTTTGCGATGAGATGGATTCTTATGCACAAAACAACGAGGAGGTGGAAACTTGTGTTTCACCTCAATTTTTCAAAGAATTTCTCATCGAATGTGAATCTTTCTCCCCCGAAATTCAATCTCCTTCTGACGATATGTTGATGGAGATTGAATTTATTTCATTACCATATACGTTTTCCGTCATTGAACCATTAGAATTACAGGTTGATTCCTATGAGTCGGTAGAAATTAAAATTTCTACACTTTTTGCCAATGAGGACTCCTTACCGGACTTGTTTTCGATGGATGTTATCCCCATGTGTGCACCATCTCCCATTCCATTTGAAAAACCTTTGGGAGATGAATCGATTTTTCTTGTTCCTCTAGTGTTCTTGTCCCCCTTGTTATCCAAATCCCCCATCGTCCCCCAAAAATTTCAAATTGGCGATGGTTCACTTTTTTCATCACCCACATGCCTTCCGTTGTTCAAACGGAATTCTTATTTTCCAGGAGGCATGTTCCTTTTGGTGGGTTCACCGTTGATCTTTCAAAGTCAAATCTCTTTTTGGGTGGACCCACAGCTATTTAGACTTCTAGTGTATAGTTAGTGTGAAGCCTAAATAGTAGGCTGTAAATAGTTAGCTTTTTAATTTTTTTTTCTTTCCTACTTTTCTTTCCTTTTTAATTTAGTCTAGTGTAATTAGTTAACTTTTTGTTATTTGTTTTTGCTATGCTCGGTACTAACTTGTTTTGTAGATTTCACTGGACTCGTGCTTATGGAGATCGCTCCAATTTTGGGAAATATCTTTCTTTTCGTCTCTTTGTGTTGTGTTCTTAATGCGCATTGAGGACAATGCAACATTTAAGTTAGGGGGTGTAGGATATTCTATCCATTTCATGTGTAGTCTATTGATTTGCTTACTTGTTAGTTACTTAGTATGCTTTTTGTTAAAAAATTTAAAAATTTTCAAAAATATTTTCTTTCTTTTTTCTCCTTTGTTGGGCATTTTGCCTTGTTTCCGATGATAAATTTCAATAATTGCCCGATCCAATATACAACTCAACGATGCATGTTCTCGATTTTAGAAGTTATTAGACTTTAGTCCTTAAATCATTGATATTGTGAATAACTTCATGAATTAAACTTTATCCCATGAGCATATGCACTTTCCTTATTATATTGATTTGGTTTAAGATTTTTATAACTCGATAATCTTTTGTTGCATTGTATATACTTACACCGAGTAAGCTTTGTACCTTTCGTCGTTTGTGAGTGTTATACACTATTATTTTCTCATTGAAAACGTTGAATTAGTTGGTAATCTCACTATTCTTTCATTTGACCGTTCATTAATTGAGTTCATCCTTGAAATGTGTTACTTGAGCATGATTTTCTTATATTGTTTTGACTTGAGAATTGAGTAAACTTTAGGAAATGATCATAGGCAATCTTTGTTATATCACCCATATTAACCTTGACCTCACCTTATATGTTTCCCTAGTTAACCCCTTTGAGCCTAAATACTAGCCTTTCGTTTCATATCCCCATTCCCATAACCAACTCCAAATTGGAGTTTTACACCATATATATTACCTTACATACCTTTGTTTGGAATGATACTTGGGATTGAATGATGTTATTGTAGTGTGGTTGCAATTTTAGGCAAGTAGAGTTTGAAAAGTAAAGAAAATTATGAGAAAAAGAAGAAAAAGAGAAAGAAAAAAGAAAAAGAAAACAAAAGAGAAAAGTTAGAAAAAGAAGAAAAGAAAATAAAGAGAAAGTTGTAAATGTTGTGTATAGTGTTCAATAAGCTTTGATTACTCTCCAAATGATACATTTACTGCTTGTTTTGGAACTTGTTTTCCAATTTTGATATTGCCCGTATTTTCCCATTATCCCAAGTTTTCATCCCGAACTCTTTGAATTTGTACATACATTCCTTCATTTCGTACCCTAGCCTAACCTACACTATAACCCTATTAAAGTCCTATGTGATCTTAGTGTGCATTTAATTTAAAAGTTTAAATAGTTTTGATAATCTGTGAAAATGCATTTCGTCTCTTTTAGTGTGCGGTATCCTTTCATTGAGATTACAGTTTTTCATTTTATATATAGCGTTCTTCATTTGTGACATGTGTGCGGCCTAGTTTCCATTTACATTTACTCTTTAGCCCGCATGTCCCGTGTGTTACCTCCCTGTTTTTAGTGAATTCATTTGTTGAGCGTAATGCCCGTGAGGATTGAATGTATGCTTGCTTTGATTAGTATCCGATTTATTTAAGTTTTTACCAAATCACACTTTGCATGTGCTCACTCCCCTCCCACATTTTAAGGTTTCAATTCTATGAGGTGCATTCTATAATGTTAATGATTTGAACTTTTGTGTGAATTCATTCACTTTGCTAATAATGCCTATGAAATCCTTTTCGCCATTGTTGGGCTTGTTGCATGTTGGGTTGGGCATATTTTGAGGAAACCATGTGATGTTTGTGGGTACCATCTCTGAAAACCCTCACGAGACGACACTCGTCCACTAGGGTAACCTAGGGGTTTAACGGCTTATTGCATATGCTAAATGCAATCGTTCGCTCGCGAAAGTGGCCTTATCTTTTTATGCTTTTATACCATACTTTTGTTCTTTCTCCTGCTTTTGGTTTGCTTGTAGTTCTTGTTGTTTCCTATTTCATTGCTAGGGACTAGCAATGTGTAAGTTAGGGGGTGTGATACGACGCAAATATTGCGTATTTCACCCATTAACCTATGCGTTATTAGCCCCCTCGGGTATCTTAATCCCTATATTTATGCTCGTTAACCAGACAACCTCGGATTTCTATGTTAACATGTTTTGCAGGGATTAATTGAGATTTTGTAGGTATTTGGATGCTTAGTGTGAAGTCCGGTTGCATTTAGGCGAAGTTCCGTACACAACCGCATGGTCGAGGGCATTTTAGCCCTTTCACAGCTTGGGTACCTGGCTCGACATCTCACGGAAGTTGTAGCTCATCTCGCTAGCTTCGTGTGGCCACGAACAGTGCGTGATTTCGATGCATAACGAAGAAGTTACGGCATTTCTTGCGGAGGAAATACAAGAAAGCAAAAGAGGAGAAGGGAGAAGAAGAAAGAAGAATGCAGTGTGCTGCTGCTGCAATCTGCCCTGTTTGATCGATCGATCGACACTTCTGGTCGATCGATCGACCATTCTGGATTGCCGAAATTTTGCCTAGGTCGATCGATCGACCAAAGGGGTCGATCGATCGATGCTCTGTTTTCTGTAGATATTTTGCCTTCTTTTCTTTCTTCTTTATTTTTAATCCAAATTACTATATAAGCCAAATTTTGGTTTTGTAAATAAGAGACCAGCCCTTATACGATTTTATCTTAGTTTTAGTTAGGGTTGGAGGGGTTTTTCTTGGTTCTTCTTCAATCCCTCTTGGTTTGACATCTAATTGGTTTGTAAGATTGACTATTCATCTTCCCTCTCCATTAATATAGCTTGTTTTCCATTATTTCCTTGCTTTCTAGATAATTTCCTTGCTTTCTAATTAGGTTTTCTTGCTTTAATTTCTTGCTTTTCTAGTTTAATTAGTCTTATTTAGTTATCTCATTATGCATCCCTAGATAAATAGGGTCGGGATTGCATTTCCGCCATTTTCGGGTTCGGACCTCGAAATTTAGGGTTTCGTGTAAAATCGCATTTAATTGAAACCTCGCGTATTAAAGTCGGATTATTATGCGTTTAACTTTCTTTGTCATGCAACGTTTGTGTTTATAGAGATTATCCGAATTTAATCCGCGTGTGACCATTTTTTAGTTAAATGTTTTATCTCGCAACTTTGGGTTAAATTCCTTCTTGCGTGATGTTTATGCATAATTGAGAATGATAGATTAAATGTTTTCGAACCGTAATTCTAATTAGTAGTTGTTTAGCCCGTGTGGTGGAATGCGATCCCGATCCTCGCTTTACTTTTGTGTAGCGTAACTTATTCTTTTGTTTTGTCACCATAACCACACATCACCTTTTCATTTATTTATTTTACACCTCTTTTTATTCCTAAATTAGTAAAACAATTAACATCTAAAATTTAATCACTCCCTGTGGATTTCTTATGATACCCGACTTACCGCTGTGCTTGCTTGTCAAGTGTAGTAGTATATTAGGTTCTTTCGTATCGCGGTGGCGAAACACACAATGATTGTGTCCTCACACGAACACATTTTTTCCGTCCGATCACCTACTTCCAAATCCACGTGCCTCCGATTTGCATCAACATAACTCTTTTAGCGATCTTGCGCAATTCGTATGCGATTTCGAATGAGTTCAATCTTCGAAGAGGTGTCTTGGATCATTTCAGGTCTAAGGAGCTTATTATCTCTTACTTCCAACCAACAAGCAGGTGATCGACATGGTCGTCCATACAGTGCCTCATAGGGTGCCATACCTATCGTAAATTAGTACGAATTATTATATGCAAATTTGACCGATGGAAGGTATTGCTCCCATCCTCCTTTAAAATCAAGTATGCACATGCGAAGTATATCTTCCAACATTTGGTTGAACCTCTACGTTTGCCCATCGATTTGCAGAAGATATGATGTGCTCAACCACAATTTGGCCCCCATTGCCTCTTGGAAACTTTGCCAAAAATGAGATACAAAAATTTTGTCTCGATCCGACACTATATTGATAGTAACCCCATGAAGTTTCAAAATTTCCATAATAAAGAGCTGGGCATAACATGCCGACAAGCTCTAAATCATGCCTGGGATAATTCTTTTTATGGGGCTTTAGCTTACGAGATGTGTATGCAATGGACATATGCTCCTGCTATAACACCCCCTTAATCCTTGTAAAGAAGCGTTTGTAAAGCTAAAATAGTCTACTACCAATTTTTGCAATGAGAGCACAGGAGCGAAAGTTAATTTATCCTTCAGCTCGTCAAAAGCTAGCTAACAAGAGTCATCCCAAAAAATCATACTACCTTTCGGGTCAAGTTAGTTAAAGGACCCGCAATTTTGGAGAAACCCTTAATGAAATGGCGATAGTATCCCTCCAAACCTAGAAAGCTACGGTTCTTCATTGGCATCGTGGGCTGATCACATTCCCTAGCCGCTGTAACATTGCTCGGGTGCATGAAAACACCTTCAACCATCACGATATGCCCCAAAAATTGTACTTCCTGTAACCAAAAGCCACATTTCTCGAACTTGGCATAAAGTTAATGATCATGTAGGGTGTGTAGGACTAATCGCAAATATTCAGCATGATCAGTTTCAGTTCAAGAATAGACTAAAATGTTGTCAATAAAGACTATCACAAACTGGTCCACAAAATCTCAAAATACTCGATTCATAAGGTCCATAAATGTTGCAGGAGCATTGGTTAGTCCAAAAGGCATAACCAAAAACTCATAGGACCCATACCTGGTCAAGAATGCGGTTTTTAACACATCTTGGTTTCGAATCTGAAACTAGTGGTAACCTGTCTTCAAATCTATTTTAGAGAAGTACGACGCTTCTCTTAATTGATCAAACAAATCGTCTATTCGAGATAACAGGTATTTATTCCTCATGGTTACCTTATTCAATTCGTGATAGTCGACACATAATTAGAGGGAACCATCTCGCTTCCTCATGAATAATACAAGGGCACCCCATGGCGACGTAATACACCGAATGAACCTATGCCCCAGTAGTTGCTGAATTTGAACCTTTAACTTCCTCATTTATAAAGGAGCCATACGATATGGAGCTCGTGAAATCGACCTGGTTTGCGGCGCTAAGTCAATTACAAACTCAATCTCACGACTAGGAGGGAAGCCCTGGATCTCCTGAAAGACGTCTTCAAATTACCTAACAACTGGAATCGAGTCTAAGGAAATAACTATTTCTTATAAAGTCTCCTCCTTCATACAATACAAGTGGGTGCTCAAACCTCCCCCCAGAAGAGGCATATCTACCAAAAACATTTCTTGCCCTAGACTGGCAAGAACTATACTCCTCCCATAACAATTTACCATGGCCTAATACGTCACTAACCAATCCATCTAAAAAATAACATCGTTCCCAGCCATGTCTAGGACGAGTAAGTCGGCCTCAAAGAGCAATCTACCAAGGTCTATTCCTACCCCCTTACAAATAAAAAGTATAAGTGATCCATCTCCCATATAAGACTCTACACTCTTAAAAGTACTTTTGGTAGACTTAAACAATCACGTCGAAAGAGCAAATTGCCTAGAAATAAATGAGTATGTGGTTCCTGTGTTGAATAACACCCAACCCAAAAACCCCTATATGGGAAACTTACCCTCAATATCTGGCGGTGTTTATGATGCCATAGGAAACAAAGAGTCTTGAATATTATACATATGTCCAAACTAGAGTTATTCCTGTCGTAATGGGACGATTGAAATAGGTGTTGGAGGTTGTGTTGTGCCTGCGAATTCTGGGGGACTCCTGAAAATTTCCACTTGTTCAACTGAGGACAATCTCTCTTCATGTGACCTATCTCACTGCACTGAAAATAATGGCACGTAAAACCCTCTAGATGTCGTCCTCGATTGTTGTTTCAAAATAGCCTCGCGATTTGGCCCTGCTGGCCTCGAGCCCCATTATTCCCTTTGTCCACTTGGCTCGATTGGCCCAACTACTGCTATTATTGAGCAGCCTGACTCTACCTAAAACCACCTCCACTAAAGTTAAAACCCCCAAAGCATTACTTCTAAGACGAGTCCCCCTACTAGAGGTCTCGTTCCTTATGTTTATTCCCAAACTATTGTGGTGGTGGTAGTGCTCCATTGGCACCATTCCCTCCTTGTTTACTAGATTGACCAGAATCTCCTACCCTTTTACTCACCTTCAAGTGAAGTCGATGATCCTGGCAATGAAGTAAAGCTGCATTTATCACATTGCCAAAAGTTTAGAATGCCAGTTTTCACAACAGATGCTTCCTTATCCTCCAACTCAAACCCCCAATAAATTTCAAAGTCTTCCTTTCTTTTGGATTTACCTCGTCCGGCACAAAATTTGCCAAGCGAGTAAATTCTTCTTCGTATTCCGCCACTGATCGTTCCCCTTGAATCACCTCATGTAGCTTCCTCCTCATCTCTTTTTGGACTGCTGGAGGAAAGTACTTTCGATCAAATAAGGCCCAAAATTTTGAGATCGTCATCATATCCCTCAGTCCCGGAGTGGTCACCGACTCCACCATTAGAGAGAAGATCCCACGAGTTTAAAAGTGGCGAGAATCTATTTTCTCTCCTCACTACATTCCACCATTCGAAAATGGCGTTGAACATCCTTCTTCCATTGAGTTGTGACAATCACATCCGCGCCACCCTAAAATTCTGGAGGGTGACCTTTTAGGAAGGATTATCTAACTCTTTCCCATTCGAAAGTTTCGGTATGGGCTTGAGCCACTTGTTCTACCAGTTATCGTGTTTGGGGAAAATATTACGCCATCGCGATCATTGCAGTGTTTACTTCGTAGGCCACAATATTAGCCACCTCCATCGCATTTATAGTGTCGTGCGGTGGGGGGGCTCTACATCATCTTCTACTCAATTTACCCTTATCGGGCGACCTCGTTTAGGCGGCATCTGAGATAAAAAGTAACTGAATCAATATACAGTCAAAACAATTTCTCCCTACAGGAAAATCATAAATGCATAGAAGCAAAACAATCCTAAAATAGAGTTATATATCAAAGAACGCTATGGCAGAATGTGATAAGTTCGCATACATCCTAAGGACTCTAGAACCTAATGCTCTGATACCATTTGTGACACCCCGCTTATTAAAATAAGAGGTGGCTAGCAAGCATATCCAATAAAAACAGGAGTTTCAAACGGTCCATTCTTAGCATCATTGTCACATAAATAATAATACGAGCCAACCACCAAATATTTTGGAAATGGATGCCATATATAATTTTGCAAATTGGATAAAAGAAATTTCCATAAATCAGTTTGTAACAAAAGGTTGATATATATTTACATAAAAGTTTAACAACATTTCTACAAAACATAACCTGAATAAGCTGTCAGTTAACAGACTAAATTCAAAATATTACACTAAGAATGACGGTATGTACGAATATTAAACTTGGGCAACACGCCCGAATATACTGACAGATCATTGTTAGAGTATCAAAAGAAATGACGCGTCTACTACAAAAATCCTACAACATCCGTAAAATGTCGTAGCTCCTTAACACTGAAAAGGAAAGTCACATCGAGCACCCATGCGGCGGAGCACCTGAACATACATAAGAACCACACAAGAAGGAGAAATATAAACATGTCACGACTCGATTTGATATGATATACATGTGAATAAATGCATGATAGTTATGAATACTACTTTCATACACAATACAATTCGCACATCATTTAAGGAATCATCATCACCTCTCTTCTAAGTGCACATCCTAACGCGTACAATTCATTTTAAGTTAAACTACCCATATACTTAATAGGATTAACCTAACTATATTCCACATGCCAAGTTTATCAATTGAAAAAATATTCACAAGTCAATAATCTTTAGGGACCATTGGCAATTAAAGTTGATTCACAGTTTTCTTCAGTCAATTAATCAATTGGGTGAAATACCATATTAATGAGAACATTTACAATCATAATAATAACAGTTCTAAGACCATCCTTCCGTGTGTCACCCCACTGGATGCTCCCCTAAATACTGTCATCTTCCAGGGCCTATAACCAGTACCACCAGGGTATCCTAAATCGACACGAGTGGGAAGCGATCATATACCTTCAATAGTGAGTCACAAACATACCCGAAATAACCTCACATCGAACTATACCATCATTCAATGTAATAACCGATATCATGTCCTCCGGAATATACTCTCCCTACATTATTAGCCAAGGGATTCACCACTAATGTGCACTTCCCCTATGATAGCATTTAGAGAGGTACGTGTAAATGTGACATAGTTATAAACTATATTAAGTCAAGCATACGATCCTTACATTTTGAAACTGTACGTACATACAATTTTGGCTACAAGATATAATTATTATCATACAAGCCCCCACGGGTCCAACGCACACTACCCGACTCTACACTAGTCCTACACTAGTTTACTAGATGAACTGAGACATTATACCCTTATAAATAGTCCTCGGAATAAGCCCGAACATTCTCGTACTATCCTAGAGTACCACTCTACTTATATGAGGTCATATTACTTCTCAATACATGCTAAGAGAAGGTAGCTAAGCCTTAAGCATAAATGAAAATGTAAGGACATTTTTGTCCATCATCAATTTGTATGCAGTACGCCGTTACACCATTGAAGAAATTCAAGATCGCATCTACATCACCGGATCTGAATATCAAAGCATCTTCAACATCATAGCCTCTGCGAGAATGAACTTGGTAAAATTGTGTTTTTACGTTCCTTAAAGTTCATATTTAGTATTGGGAAATTTTTATAAAATGTTTTTTATAAAAATAAGTTTTTTATTTTTCTGGGAAGCCGGACCGGTCCGCCTCAATACCGGACCGATCCGCCATCGGACCGGTCTGCCCCTCAACCGGACCGATCCGCTTGCTGCAGATCCAGTATACCCCGGACCGCAAGAGAAGCGATGGAGCCATATTTTAAAAGAACCGATCCGGTCATCCGGACCGATCCGCCCCCAAGCCGGACCGGTCGGCCTGGGATATACTCGAGCAGTTCTGTGTGTTTTTTACCCACCATCTTATATTTCCTATATATATTACTATTCCGATGGTGTATTTTTTCAAGTCTTTGAGAAAACGTTTTAAGAGTACAAACACAACAAGACTTCAATTTTTGATGTGACAAACATCTTTTTGATTCACACACAAAAAATCCCAATTACTTTTGTGAATCTTTTTGAACCCTAGAACACAAGCTTTGCTACTGTTCATCTTTGTGGGGAGATCTTTGCAACCGAGGGCTACGTGTCATTGCTGAGGGAGTCTCTACAAAGTTTTATGGCTGCGTGTCATCGAGGAGAGCTGCGGTTCTTCCTGCATTGTTTGGGCTGCGGGTCCTTGGAGGGTGCTGCGTGTATTCTCTTGCCGAGTTCAAGACTGCGTGTCTTTGTGGGCTGGCTACGCGTTGATCCATTGCAGATTTCTCTATGTAATTGTAAGTTGCGGCTTGTATATTCATAGTGAAATAAAGGTTTTACCCGAGAGGGGTTTTTTCCTGAAATCTGTGTCTCAGCATATTTTTGTGCCACATGCTTTATTTATTTATGGATTGACACACGCACCTTAGATGCATGTTTAGGGGGCTGAAATTAAATAAGTATGCTATATTAGAAAGTTGCGAAGTTAATCAATTATCACACGTAATTCTCGCGTTCTCAAATTGGTATCAGAGCAGGTTGCGCTAATTTATTGCATATTCCTATTTTCCGCAAAATCGTGTGATATAGATTTTTTTTGAAAAATCAGTTTTGTGAAAATTCGCATTTTATCTTATGGAGCACTTATATAATCAGATGCCTATTTTTGATGGGTCTAATTATGCCTACTGGAAAGCTCGTATGAAATAGATTTTAAAATCTATTGACGTGCGTGTTTGGTTGCTTTGCAAAAATGGTTGGACTCCTCCCACGGTCACTGTTAATAACATCACCACTTAAAAACCCGTGTCAGCCTGGACTGAAGATGATTATAAATTGTCCAATTTTAATTCGCGTGGTCTGAGGGCTATTTCTGGAGCTGTCTCTCCTGATGAGTTCTGCCGAATTATGACGTGCACCATGTCTAAAGAGGCTTGGGATGTTTTGAAATTGACACATGAGGGTACGAACGCGGTTAAAGAATCAAAATTACAAAATTTGGCCACCCAATTTGAGACTATTACCATGTCTGAGTCTGAATGCTTTGATGATTTTTATGCTCGTTTGTCAGACATTGTTAACACATGTTTTAATTTGGGTGAGGTGATTGATAACACGCGTGTCTTTAAAAAGATTTTGAGATCTCTCCCAAAACGCTTTATTCCCAAAAGTCACTGTTTTGAACTCTTTCGGAAATTTGAAATCACTTAAGTTGGAAGAACTTGTAGGAGATCTTCAAACCTATGAGATTGATATGTTTCCCAAAACCATTAAGGCTAAGGATAATGGCATTGCTTTAAAGACTCATTTTAAGAAAAAGTTTGTCAGTCCGATTCTGAGGGAGATTTTGATTTTAATGATATGGCCTTGTTTGCGAAAAATTTTAAAAAATTTCTCAACATGAACAAAAATAATTCTTCCAATAAAAAGAATTTTTTTGAGAAAAATAAAAAGAAAGGAAAGGCCAAAGAAAGTGGTGAGAGGGAAAAAGAGAATAAATCCGATGAGGAGTGTGAGGAAGATTTTGAGAACATCACTTGTTTTGAATGTGGGGGTAAGGGGCATAAGTCGTTTGAGTGTCCTACGTGGCTTAGAAAGAAAGGAAAGAAAGTAGCTATGCCCGCCACACTTAGTGATAGTAGTGAAGGTAAAGGTGATGAGACTAGTGGTGAGAAGTTTGTAGCTTTTTCTAGTCGTGTGAGCACACCCACCTTGTCCCACAATAGTGCACACGAAAGTGATAGTGATGGTTTGAGCGCTTCAAGTGAGGGAGAAAGTGAGAGTGAAAGTGGAGATGAAAGTGAGCTCCAAAAAGTATTTAGAGATTTGTACACCGAGACCTTGAAAACAAAGAAGTATAATAGGGATTTAGGTCGTCGGGTTTTAGATTTGGAGAAAGAGAAGGAGGTTTTGAGAAAGGAGAAGTGTGATTTGACCGACACGTTGTCTAGTCTGACGACACGTGTTTCCCAACTCGAGAGTGATCTCGAACGTGCCAGGGTGGTCAAAGTCAAGTTTGATAACGCACCTAAGAAGGTTGAAAAGGTGGTTCTTAAGGGTAAAGGTGAGAAGTTAGGAATAAGTCATGACGGTGCTTCTGCTTCCCAATTAGCACCCGAGTCGGTTCCCACTTTAGTGGCAGTTTCACATGTGTCTCACCCTAACCCACCTAGGCGTCCCATTCCTATTAGGAAAGTGCGTCTTAGAGTTTTTGAGAGAGGTGTTACTAGGCCTATTTATGTTTGCTCACATTGCAAGAGGAGAGGACACCTTAGGGAATTTTTCTTTAAGTTGGGGTATGTGTCACGTTTTGCTTCTACGCGTATTTCTGGCACACATGCACCCACATATGATACTTTACATGCTCCCGGAGACTACATGAGAGACTTTGCACATTTAGGTGAGCAAGTTAAGTTTTTAGTCGAAACTTCACAAGACCTTTGGAAAACCCCTCTGCACCTAATGATTGAGGTTTGACTTGTTCACTAGAATAGGGTGACTTTCATGATATCATTGTTTGCCTATTGCTAGTATGTATCATTTTGTATGTTTTATTTTTTTGAAAATTTTGAAAAATACATAAAGATTTTATTTTATTTTTTTAATAAAAAAAAATCCAAAAAGATTTTTGTATTTTGTTTGCACCGTTTATGGATGGAAACTTAGTATGACCAAGTCACAACATCATTCCATTATTCATGTGACTATTTGATAGTGTTTTGAGACAATAGGTCAATTCATCCATGTGCTTTATAATGTTTGGAGTCATTAAGATGTAATTAAGTGTTACTTCCTACATGTTTGACTCATGTTTCCTTTAATGCACACTTGCACGAATTTGTTTGATTATTGTGCTTGTCTTATCACATGTTGGTTGGGTGTTTTCACTTCAATCCTGTCCTTAAAACGAACCAAGCGCGATAAAATTTTGATAAGGATATTGTGCATTTAAAAATCGTTTTGTGAGTTTGTGTGATTTGTTTGATAACGGGGAGGGGCTGCGAAAGGTAATCATCTATCCTTTGCGCAAAAGCCACCGTTAAAAAGGACCTAAAAAATTGAGGAATTTTATTATCCGAGGTCCAAAGAGGTTAAAAGAGCCCGAAAAAAATTTAAAGGCAATAAAAAGAAATTCATGCCAATTATGGGCCATTTAGGTTTTTGCTCCAATTCTCCAAAGTTTGAGAATTTAAATTACCTCTAAAATAAAATATATATGAGGGAGTTTGGTTGGAGATTTAAAACGGGTTTGCACGTCCTTGAAATGCTTGAAAATGCGCTACATAGTTTAGGACGTTATTGGGGTGGAAATAATTTTGACTTTGATTTGTTGATTTGCATAAGACGTTGTCATTTAAATTCAACAAATTTTTTTTACACCTAAGGACACTTTTGATGTTCATTCGTTAGGGGTACACATATGCATCGTGCACATATGATTGATTGAGTTGATTTACCTATCGAATGTGTTCACACCCATTCATTCCATTTCCATGACTTGGTTGTTTGAGTCTAAATCCATGGTGTGATTGTTGTATCATATTTGTTCATATTGGTATCTTATTTTTGTATGAAAAATTTGAAAAATTCAAAAATAGTTTGTGAAGATTTGTTTGAGAATCTCCTTGTAAGAGCACGTTTACCATATTGTTTGATGCCCTGTTTTGTGTACCGTGACACCCCGATTTTTCTTATTTGATTCATTCTTCTCATTTGTCTATTTGGGGACATGATAAAAAGGGGAAGAAAGAATTATCATATTATGGGGGAGTTTGTATTTTGGGGGAGTTTTTGAGATAGAGCTTATGTTTTTATCATACATTGGTATCCATGTTTATCTTATTTCAAACTCGATATGTTACGTGGTATTTTGCTTTGTCTCATGTGTGTAGATTGAAGATCAATATGTTGCACACCCTGATGAGAAAAGCTTTGAGATTTGAAGATTGTTGAAGATTGAAGAACAAACGATGAAGATTTAAACATTTGTATCTTTCCATCTTTAGGGTTCATGGGAGGGTAGATTTGTATAGGTCATTAGTTGATAATTCGGATTTTTTTATGTATGTACCGGCATAGACATAGGGGGAGATTTGTAAGGACATTTTTGTCCATCATCAATTTGTATGCAGTACGCCGTTACACCGTTGAAGAAATTCAAGATCGCATCTACATCAACGGATCCGAATATCAAAGCACCTTCAACATCATAGCCTCTGCGAGAATGAACTTGGTAAAATTGTGTTTTTACGTTCCTTAAAGTTCATATTTAGTATTGGGAAATTTTTATTAAATGTTTTTTATAAAAATAAGTTTTTTATTTTTCTGGGAAGCCGGACCGGTCCGCCTCAATACCGGACCGATCCGCCACCGGACCGGTCCGCCCCTCAACCGGACCGATCCGCTTGCTGCAGATCCAGTATACCCCGGACCGCAAGCAAACCGATGGAGCCATATTTTAAAAGAACCGATCCGGTCATCCAGACCGATTCGCCTCCAAGCCGGACCGGTCCGCCTGGGATATACTCGAGCAGTTCCGTGTGTTTTTTACCCACCATCTTATATTTCCTATATATATTACTATTCCGATGATGTATTTTTTCAAGTCTTTGAGAAAACGTTTTAAGAGTACAAACACAACAAGACTTCAATTTTTTATGTGACAAACATCTTTTTGATTCACACACAAAAAATCCCAATTACTTTTGTGAATCTTTTTGAACCCTACAACACAAGTTTTGCTACTATTCATCTTTGTGGGGAGATCTTTGCAACCGAGGGCTGCGTGTCATTGCTGAGGGAGTCTGAACAAAGTTTTATGGCTGCGTGTCATTGAGGAGAGCTGCGGTTCTTCCTACGTTGTTTGGGCTGCGAGTCCTTGGAGGGTGCTGCGTGTATTCTCTTGCCGAGTTCAAGACTGCGTGTCTTTGTGGGCTGGCTGCGCGTTGATCCATTGCAGATTTCTCTATGTAATTGTAAGTTGCGGCTTGTATATTCATAGTGAAATAAAGGTTTTACCCGAAAGGGGTTTTTTCCTGAAATCTGTGTCTCAGCATATTTTTATGTCACATGCTTTATTTATTTATGGATTGACACACGCACCTTAGATGCATGTTTAGGGGCTGAAATTAAATAAGTATGCTATATTAGAAAGTTGCGAAGTTAATCAATTATCACACGTAATTCTCGCGTTCTCAAATTGGTATCAGAGCAGGTTGCGCTAATTTATTGCGTATTCCTATTTTCCGTAAAATCGTGTGATATAGATTTTTTTTGAAAAATCAGTTTTGTGAAAATTCGCATTTTATCTTATGGAGCACTTATATAATCAGATGCCTATTTTTGATGGGTATAATTATGCCTACTGGAAAGCTCGTATGAAATAGATTTTAAAATCTATTGACAAGCGTGTTTGGTTGCTTTGCAAAAATGGTTGGACTCCTCCCACGGTCACTATTAATAACATCACCACTTAAAAACCCGTGTCAGCCTCGACTGAAGATGATTATAAATTGTCCAATTTTAATTCGCGTGGTCTGAGTGCTATTCCTGGAGCTGTCTCTCCTGATGAGTTCTGCCGAATTATGACGTGCACCACGTCTAAAGAGGCTTGGGATGTTTTGAAATTGACACATGAGGGTACGAACGCGGTTAAAGAATCAAAATTACAAAATTTGGCCACCCAATTTGAGACTATTACCATGTCTGAGTCTGAATGCTTTGATGATTTCTATGCTCGTTTGTCAGACATTGTTAACACATGTTTTAATTTGGGTGAGGTGATTGATAACACGCCTGTCTTTAAAAAGATTTTGAGATCTCTCCCAAAACGCTTTATTCCTAAAGTCACTGTTTTGAACTCTTTCGGAAATTTGAAATCACTTAAGTTGGAAGAACTTGTAGGAGATCTTCAAACCTATGAGATTGATATGTTTCCCAAAACCATTAAGGCTAAGGATAATGGCATTGCTTTAAAGACTCATTTTAAGAAAAAGTTTGCCAGTCCGATTCTGAGGGAGATTTTGATTTTAATGATATGGCCTTGTTTGCGAAAAATTTTAAAAAATTTCTCAACATGAACAAAAATAATTCTTCCAATAAAAAGAATTTTTTTGAGAAAAATAAAAAGAAAGGAAAGGCCAAAGAAAGTGGTGAGAGGGAAAAAGAGAATAAATCCGATGAGGAGTGTGAGGAAGATTTTGAGAACATCATTTGTTTTCAATGTAAAATTTTGGTTTGGCTGTAAGGATGGTATTTCTGAAGAAAAAAAATGACAAAATCATAAAAATCCAAAAATATTTTCAATATAATTGAGTTTTGAAACGATTTCTTAATATACAAATATTTTCGAATCTCTCAACGTATGATTTTATTTACACATGAGCCAATTAATATGATAAAAAATAATTATTAAGGCAAAAGATAATATGTTTAACGAGTAATTGTTGAGAATTTGACTGGGTGTGATATTGTTACATTCATTATTTTGAGCAATATACATCAACAAGAGTTAAGATAACTCAAACTTTCCTTTAGTGAAAAATTTATTTATGATCTAATTTTTTTTTTGTTTTTTTCGTTCACATAAAACAAAAGTCAAGATGTGAATATGAAGCACCATAAGTCTTAATAAGTTGACTGGAGATATATACTAACATAGCGAAACTTGAGATGTGAGATTAGGCCATCATTTTGAAAGCCGAAATTAACTTTAAATTTATTACTATTTACATTATTCGGCTCCAATCCAATTTAAGTCGAAATAAAAAATAAGCCTTTTATTAGAAGTTTAAAGGCCAATGAAAAGAAGATACCGCCCAACTCAAACTAGGAGTTTAAAGGCCAATGAAAAGAAGATCTGTCTATTTTGAGAGAATATTAAGGTAAAATTAAGGTAAAAAGCAGGTAAAAAGAAAATAAGGTTGGACGGATACTATGTGAAAAGACAAAAAATGAAAAAAAACGCAGGGAAATGTATATAAAAAATGAAAAAAAATGAATTTTAAAAAGAAAATGAATGTAAAATGGAAGTTAAAAAAATTCCTAAAAGTCAAAATATCGAAAAATACTGATATTCTTAGAAATTTTGAAGTCCAAAAATCGTTCTTTCTAACCAAACCCACACCTACGATACAACTGAAGAAAGTCATAATCAATCTCAAGTAAAGTTAGTTATAGATTGGTGAGAAGATGAATAGGATTTATGGTGCAATTCAATATTTTTAAAAACTAATCGATTATCTGTTCATAAACTCATATTCATCCATTATAAAAAAAAATATGTTTTTCATTATGTATATATGAAATTTTTATTTAGATTTACTCTTTTATTTAAATACACCGAGAGAAAGTAATCAATTTTTGAGTGTTCAATTTTGAGTGCATTATGTGAGATTTTGAAATAAAAAATGAACTTTCGGATAAGAAACATAACGATTAAATATTTTAAAATGGATGGTTATAATGGATGTGCACACGCATGATAAGTTAAGATTGCGAAGGGAAGTCTGACTATATTTATGAAGTTTTCATTTGAGACTTAGTTATATTACTTTTGTGCCCCTTATATTGAGTCAAGTTTTTAAATTTTGTGAGTATATTGACTACAAACTCTCGTGAGCCAAAAATCATCCACTAGAATAATATATGGGTTTAACGGTTTGTTTCATATTCTAAGTGAAATCTTGATTCCTATGAAGGTGAGTTAGAATTTATTTTAATTTTTCTCGAGGACTAGCATAGTTTAGGTTTGAATTATTTGACGAGTCCATTAATTTGTATTATATCTAAGTTTATACTTTATTACATTTTATTTTTTTAATTGTTCTTTGGTCTATTTTGCTAAATAAAAAACGCAAGAAATGTTAAATTCAGATTCAAAACTATAATTTTAAAGGCAAAAAGACACTTCGATAATTTTGTAATTTTCCCGAGCTAATTTGTGAAAAACGTTGCCAAGTAAAAAATTTGTACTTAGTGATGGAATTTTGTGAAAATTGGTGATAAACTAGAGAAAAGTGTGAAAATATGACTTTTACAATCGTTCCAAAAATGTTATTTATACACTTGTCAATTCGAAAATAAGTCAAGAATTTTCATTCTTCGAATCGAAAGAAATTCAGCAAGCATGTTCGGTAAGGGAACATAAGAGTCCTCGGGTGGAGGAAAATTAGGTACCTTATTCTGATCCAAAGATCAAATGAGGTGGAGTGTTCAGTTTAAATATGAAAGAGAATGTCACCTCAAACCAAATACCTCACCTCTTGGCCTATAAAAATGACACTTGGGCTCACCATTTCACGCTAAATTTTTGGGAGCTTTTTTTGATAGAGTTCATTATTATTTTAGGGCCAAGCTTTGTATTTTTTTCGAGAGGATTTTGTCAAAACTGGTATACAAGACATAATTGTTTTTAAGTTTTAATCATTAAGAAAAATCTTATTCATTCTTGCCATCTTATTATGTCTATGATCATGCTAGCATAAATTATCTACTAGGATTAGGTGAAATTTATCATACTTGATTAGTATTATGTAGTTAATTTAACTTCGTGTTCATTTTCGTTATGTTTTAAATGTTATAAAAAAAAGTATTCACTTAAAAAGACACGAGTGTGCTTTAAACGTTCATAAGTGATTGCTAATTCATATTTTAATAATTAAAGTGCGTAATTTTTTATGGGTTATGCTTACATTAAATGATTTGATATCTCATGCTTAAATACAATGTTAAGACTTAAAATTGATAATTCGTATTTTAATTTTTGGTGTGGTTACTTTTTGATGGATTATTCTTGCACTCAATTGTTTGATAGTCCATACTTAAACACTACACTTAAAACATAAAATTGATATTTTAAAGGGAATAGGGATTTCAGTCGTCTATATTAGAGACGTTAACTTTCGTGTGATCTTAAATATTTTATTTTATGAATTGAACGTGGCGAGAGTCGGTTCATTTTTTAGTTTTAAAATTAGGAATGATGGAATTAAATTAATATTTTTTACAGGTTACAAGTGATAAATCTCTCCAACATCCAAGTTTCCCCCCATATGTAGTTGCATATCTTGTGTTGCTCTCATTATTCGTTAGTTACTTTTACTTTATTATTAGCCCATAATTTTGATCTTTACATCACAACATCTAGTTGGAAAGTCTCTGATGTATATAATTGACCAAATCTTTATGAGTTCGACCTGTACTTGCATAAGCTATACTATAATAATCCGTAAACTTGCTATAATTTTATGGCTTGACAAACAAAAAGCTTGTTGAAAACATCCATTAAACTCAATAAATGTGAAAAATAAAATTCCTTATTAAAATGGAAGGGTCGCTTTTGAACTACGTTGAAGCTCAACGATCACCCCTTAGTGTGAGTCACCATTTGCTAGAGAATCAGAATAAATATTTACGAGAAAGATTACAAAATTTACAATGTGAGTTAGAAGAATACAAAAGATCAAATGACTTGTTGAATGATAAAATAACCTCTTTTTGAAAATTAGTTAATCTTGGTTAAAAATGTAGAATTTACCATAAAATATATATAAAAAAATGGGAAATCGATTTTGACCCGTACTACATCATCTTTTGATAAATGTGGTATTAGTTATGGAAAAACATATGTTCAACCTAAATCTAAGGACAAAGCCATTTTGGTGAACGCTTCTCAAAAGAATCATGTACCTAAAGACTCTTCATTATCTCTTGAGAAGAAACCTTATCATTGCTTTTTGTATCATTGCTCTTTTTGTAATCACGGTGGTCATGTGAAATATTTTTACTATATGGTTAAGAAAAACACCATGGTGACTACTCTTGGATTAAGTTTCTACCTTGAGACATGATTTTAATTCCTTTTCTAAAATTTCCAAAACCATTTTATCAAAAATGGAAAATATTTAAAAATCAAAATGTTTTGACATTAGTTCATGAAATTTGCGAAAGAATATCAAGATTAAAGCGGTTAGGATGAACAATTTTTTTTCATGTTATTCATATTTCCATTGTATCCTAAAATGATTCATAATGTTATTTTGATAGTGGGTTTTTTAGGAATACGATAAAAAACAAAGCCTTGTTTTCCAAACTCATTCAATAGAAATTCAATTTGGTCACTTTTGGAGATGGGAACAAGTCTAATATCATAGGGATGGGTACCATAGATAATTATGGTTTTTTCAGACAATATAATGTTATTTTGGTTGATGACTTCGAGGCTAACTTTCTTAGCATAAGTCAAATGTGCGAAAATAATCACAAAATTATTTTTCCATTAAGAAAAGTCAACTCCTTAATTCTAAGGGTAAATGCATTTTGAAGGGCACTAGAACCATAGAGAATTGTTACATCATTAATGTCTCTTCGGGTGTTATTTGCAATAGTGCTAAGGAGGATGTGGAGGATCTTTAAAATAAGAAATTAGGTCATCTGAACTTTAAAGGTCTTAGTAAACTTGATGGCAATGAAAGTTTTTGTCATTTAACTACTTTGGAGTCAGCTTCTTCACATGTATGTGGTACTTATCAAATAGGTAAATAAATTTGCAACCCACGTAGGAAGTTTAATGTTATTTCTACCTTGCATATGCTCGAACTTTTACACATAAATCTTATAGGTCCAATGTTTATTAAAAGCATATGTAGGATTTTTACGTAGTTAGTACGAACTAGGGACTTATTTATTCCCAAGTGTAAACAACTTCAAAATGAAAATGCATTCACTACTATTAGAATTTGTAATGACCAGAAAAGGTAATTTAAATCAACGGGTATGATGGAATGGTGTAGTGAATTGGGAATACACAATGAGTTTTTGTCTTCCAAGATGCCTCAACAAAATGGAATAGTTGATAGAAAGAATCAAACTATCCAAGAGATTTCTAGGTCCATGTTGATTTGAAAAAATGTTCCTAAAAGATTTGGGTCGGAAGCTTTTCACACGGCTTATTACACTGCTAACTGAGTCTATAGGGGGTACAGTATCAACTACATCGCTTATGAGATTTGGAAAGGGAATAAGCCCACACTCAAGCACTTTAGAGTTTTTAGAAGCAAATGTTACATCCTCAAGGATAGACAATACTTTACTGAGAACGAATTTAGAAGTGATGTAGGCATTTTTCTTGGCTATTCCACCAAGAGTCGTGCCTATCATCTTTATAATTGTGTTTGTTATAAAATTATAGAATCAATTAATGTCACCAATGATGATACTTATTCGTATGAATTTAGTGAGAACAATTATGAAAATTGAACTTAGGTTCTTACCCATGTTGAAAAACATGGAGAAGAAGAAGAATGGGATAAGTGTGAAGAGGTGGTTCCACCACCTAGTTAGGTTATGAATGTTGGAGACACACATCCTTAGCTTAGGAAATACCATGATGTTACAAAAATAGTAGGTAGCCCTAATGTTCGACTAAAGACTAGACATCAACTCTCAAGAGAAGTTAACTTTCTTTGTTATAATTCCTCAAATGGACCCAATAATGTGAAGGATGACTTGTTAGATGAATATTGGGTCAACGTTATGCAAGAAGAATTAAACTAATTCGTCAAACAAGAAATTTAGACTCGTGGCCATATAACAAAACATGTTCATGTTATCCTTACTAAGTGGATCTTTAAGAATAAGTTAGATGAAGATGGTGTTATTTTGAGGAACAAGGAAAGACTAGTGGCTCAAGGTAATATAAAAGTCGAAGATGTATACTTTGATAAGTATTTTTCCTCATTAATAGGATAGATTCAATTATTCTACTATTGTTTATAGCATCTGTCTTAGACTATAAGCTCTCTCAAATGGATGTGAATAATATTTTTCTTAATGGCAATCTTCAAGAGGAATTCTATGTCACAACCTAACAGTTTCGAGGATCCCAAATTCCAACACATGTTTATCGCCTCAAAAAGGATTTTTATGGCCTTAAACATCCATATAGATATTGGTATAAAGGACTTACCTTATATCTTATGAGGAAAGGCTTCAAAGAATAAATGTGGATAAGATCTTATTTTTAAGTTCTTGTGGTAAAGACATTATGGTAGCCCAAGTGTATATTGATGATATTATGTTAGGCTACATTAATTAAAACCATTCTCAAGACTTGTATTTGATTATATAAAAAGAATTTGGGGTGATCATAGTTAGAGAGCTCATTTTGTTTCTTAGTCTTCACGTGCATTAAATGGATGGTGGAATTTTTATTTGACAATCTAGAACAGCAAAATACCTTGTGAAGAAATTTGACCTTGAATCTTCTAAGCATAAACATTCCCCGGTGGGTGTTTCCATTAAGCTTGTAACGAATGGCAATGGAAAGGGTGTCGAAGAGACACTTTGTCATAACATATGAGACAATTTGTGATAACTCATGGATAATTATCCCGACATATCTTTTACTGTATGAGTTTGTGTGTACTACCAATCTTGTCTTGAGGAGTCCCATTTAAAAGTCATGAAGCGTATTATCAAATATGTTTATGGGACAATAGGATTTGGTATTTGTTATCCTAGGAACACAAATACATCCCTGTTAGCTTATTTCGATGCCAATTTGGCGGGTGATGTTTATGGGAGGTGTTGATACCAAAATTAATGTGCCGATGTGGACGAATAAGATGAAGACACGTGTCAATCTACATGGCACAATAGCAACGAGGAAGATCATTTCCCGACCAACCGTGCTTCCTTCCGAGCAACGAGGAGGACACCCCGAGGAACTCTATCATCCCGAGATACTCTAAGCACTCCGAGGAACTCTTGATCAGCGAACAGCTATGGCGGTCCGAGCTGCATCTCGATCATATCATTAATTGCCAGATAATCAACAGTTCAGATATTCATTGAATGCTTATATTCTTGACGCACACGCTGCATTAAATGTATTACCCTTTCACATGTATATCATTTAATGTATCGAACCTTTCATGTACAGCCTCAAGGCTATAAATACCTTGTATCTCCCTCATTCAAAGGGACCGGAATTTCTTGAGAGAACTTGTAATCAAGAATTCCACAAACGCTCAGCAATAACATAACAGTGGACGTAGGCTTTATTCCTAGCCGAACCACTTTAAAAATCTGTGTCTTATTTATTTATCTGTGATTGAATAATTAGAGCAATCTAGTTTTTTACATCAACAGGAGGATACTTCCATCTTAGAAGTTTTTTTGTCTCTTGGCATGCCAAGAAACAAAATTATGTTTCACTTTCCACGATCGAAGAAGAGAATATTACGATGGGAAGTTGTTCTGATCAACTTTTATGGATAAATAGAATGTTGGAAGATTATAGTATTAGTCAATATTACATGATAATAATGTGACAATACTTGTGCTTTCGATATATCCAAAAACGACATTTAACATTCTAAAACTAAGCATATAGACATACGTCATCATATCATTAGAGAACTCGTTGAAGAAAAAGTTATGCCTTTAAGATATATTTCTACTAATCTTCAATTAGCGGATATTCTAACAAAACGTATTGATTGGACTAGATTTGAGTATCTGAAATCATCATTAGGGATTTGCATCGTTGATTAAATGTTTCGATAACATGTCTAGGATTTGTGCTTATTTGATTTGTCTTATTTTTTTATCCTTTTGCATGTTGTCATTCTTTCATAAGAGTTGGTTGTATTCTTTGTCACAAAAATATTTGTTAAATGAAATAATTTAGTTGACATACTCCTTGCCATATTTTGTATATCGAATGGTTATTTTTTATTACTTATTCCTTTTGTTTGGATAAAGTGATATTGTGGATCGTATGACAAGTTTCTATTTTCTTTTAAAGTCTTATATACTTTAGGGAATTCTTATTGAAAACACAATCTGATATCGTATTATACTTTACACTTCATTACACATTGTACAGATGCCTCTTTATGAGTGATGACAAAGTTGTACAATCTTTTACAAATTGTCCAATGTTAAGAATATTTATGGGAGAGAGTACATTATCGTAGAATTTATATTCATGAGATTTTTCATTATTTTAAAGAGTCAAAAAGGACAAATGTTATACCAAAATCATGAGAGATAAGATGGTTAAGTCTACAACTTTGATTTCATGATTATACCTTTGAAAACACAGAAATAGTATTCCATTTTTGTAATGAACGAGTGAACAAAAAGATATTTCAAAGATATATATACATCCAAAATTGAGTAACATTAAGGATGTGAAACTAAAGGTTTTAACCAAATCTCTATTTCAGGAAGATAAAAGTGTTAGCTTAAAATATCTCAAAAAGGTATTGGAATTTTATACTATTATAGAAGCTTTAAGTTATTTGTTCTTGAAATGTTATTCTTGATTGAACTCGAGCTTGATTTTATTCTATGAATAGTATTCTTAGTTTTTTTCACATGTGAGATATGATATTATCTTCTTGGTTGATAAAATTCATCTGGTTATTAGCCTTTGAAATAATCTTTTCTCAGTTATGAACACTTGTCAGACATCTCACAACATTTGGTAAGTAGGAAATTTGTATCTATATTTTTCTTTATCTAAATAAAGCCTTTGTAGTTTTTTTCACCATGTATTGCATATCTATTCGTGATTGACAAATATTCTACATTGACTCTATTTTATTGACTTCATGTGCTCCTTATGCTTTCATGATTCCTTTTTTTTGCTATGTTTCTTTGTCTACTTCATTGATAAAAGGGGGATGAGTAATAGGGAGAAGTTCTTGTAAAAAGGGAGAGTCTTCATATTTAACGGGAGACTTATATATTTCTTTATATGGTAGTTAGTAAAGAATTTTTATCTATGTCTATTATTTCTAACTATTGCATATTGTTGATTTCTTCACAGGTTGTTTCTTGATGATTTTTCTAATGTGTTTTAGGAAATCACGATATAAGTACTTTTAAGATGTATCTCCTAGTTTTTGGTGGAAAGCATTTGTAAATTCAATCTTTTTGTTCCTTTCGTCGGTCCTTATGTCATAGTTGATAGGAATTTCATTTTATTTCTTGTAAATTTTGGTTGTTATGTTTTGTCAACAAAATAGACAAAGAGGGAGATTGTAAGAGTATTCATATACTGGATTAGTCTCTTATAGGTAGTTGCCTTATTCTGGTTTTCAAAAAAATATTCGGTTCTTAATTTATCTCTCTGAAAATCTTCATTAGCATTTATGAATAGGCATAAATTCTTCCCATTTATCCTCTTAAATTAGAGGGTTTTATCGCTCCGCCTAATCTAATTCAAGTGGATTTATACCATATCTTCGATAACGTCAAGTTTTTGGTGCCGTTGCCGAGGAAGTAGGTGGACTTAGGAGTAGATCAAGTCAATCCAAAACTTTGACCAAAAACATAAAAAAAAAATTAAAAAGCACAAAAATATTTCTCATCATCTCTCATAAGCCAGTTAATGCAAAATTCTGAACTCACTCCAACTCCCAATAATACTCCAATCCACATTCACGAAAATCCAATAGTTGAGTAAGATCCTGATAGCCCTCACACTCCTAACGCTCCACGGTTTTGGGTTCCACCTCCCACACCGTCACACTCAATCTGAAACAACACGCCGTTTTCCCTCTTAGGACACACTTTAGAGCACTCTCTGAGTATACCAAGTGAGGATACCAATTCTTTGAGAAATAGAGAGATGTCACAACACGGTAGTGCAACTGCCGATGAGGGAGAAGCCCCATATCGCCCTTTGAGAGACATCTTATATCCCGAGCACACTATCACTCCGAGATGGATTCTACTCTCGTATAATGCAGGGAAATTTTGCTTTAGGAATGGGATGATCCAGATACTTCTTACTTACCATGGAATGGATTCCGAAAAGCCATATGCCCACATCATGGAATTTGAGGAGGCGTGCGAGACTCTTAGCAATCAAACTTGCACAAAAGATGTGCTTCGCCTTTAACTCTTCCCATTGTCGCTAAAGGATAAGGCTAAGACCTGGCTACCGTCTTTACCTCCAAATTTGATCTCATCATGGAACGAATTACAATCTAAATTTCTCAAGAAATTCTTTCATCCACATCGAATGAACTCCATTAAGGCTCAAATTCAAACATTCCGACAATTAGAAAATGAGTTGTTCTATCGATGCTTCGAGCGTTTCAATGAGCTAATTACTTCGTGTCCTCATCATGGTTTTGATAAAACACAAATCATTTCCTTTATCCATAATGGGTTGAACATTAATTCCAAGCAACTCGTTGAAACCATGGGTAGTGGTCCGTTTGTCGACTTAGACGCCCACGATGCTGAGCTTCACCAAAGGTATGTTGCCGAGACTACCCAATCTTGGGATACATCTGACCCTAATGCTCAAAATCGAAATCGTCAAGTGACCACCACTCTATCAGCGTCCAACCTATTTTATGTAGAAAAGAATTCTATGACGGATAGTCAAGTCGATGTACTTAAGAAAGGACTATGAGACCTACGTGAGGTGTATGAAAGAGGACCAACTGGATTCATCCCAAACTCCGTCGAGAAGGCGTGTACAATTCATGAGGCGGGTCATTCAAATGAGGAATGCCCGACTATACCTCCTTATAAAGTGATGCTTCAAGAGCAAGTCAGTGGTATAGGAAGATTTAAGGATAATTTTGGAGCACCGCATGGGAATTCTTATAACCCTTCATGGAAAAACCATCTTGGTTTTAACTATGGGAAACAACAAGCTGTGATGAATCATAATTCACATGTTGCCCCTCCTCCACCATAACACTTTCAACAAGATCCACACATGCAAGGACATGTGCAAGCACCACCACCTCAAGGAGCATATATCCCTCCACTACGGAGAAGTCTCGAGGATAAGATAAAACAATTTATCAATACCCAAAGTGCAACCAATGCTAGATATGATCGCCTGATCAGCGACATAATTGCAAATATTTCAAAAATGCAATCATCATGGAGTATCCAAGAGAAGGGAAATTTTCCTTTCCAGGGCCAAAGACCTCCCCAAGGTCAAACTAGTGTTAGCTCCACTTCTACGAAACATTAGGATAAATGTCAAGCTGTGACCACTCTTCATAGTGGGAGAGTCGTTGATTTATCACTTCCCCCACACGACGTAACCAAAGACAAGGATATTTCACTCGGTACGAAAGAGGCCGAAGATGTCCCCTTGAATGAGAGTGATAAATAAGACACTAGTGAGCCATAGGTAGTTGTGAAACCAACCACCACGGCACCATTTCCTCAAAGGTTAGTTCCTTCCCAAAAAGGAAACCCCCGTGATGAAGTGCTAGATGTGCTTAAGCAAGTGAAGCTAAATTTACCTTTCCTCGATGCTATTAAGCAAATTCCATCTTATGCAAAAGTCATCAAAGACTTGTTGATGGTAAAGAGGAGGATGAAGGTAATGAAAAATGTCTTTCTAGCACAGAACGTGAGCTCCATTCTACTTAACGATCTCCTATCCAAGTTCAAAGATCCCGGTGCACCGAGCATTTCCTGCATCATTGGATAAAATAAAATTCAAAAAGCCTTACTTGATTTGGGGGCAAGTGTCAATATCCTCCCTTACGCCATCTATAGGAAACTTAATCTGGGCGACCTCAAACCCACAAAGGTCACTCTCTAGTTAGAGGATCGAACCGTGAAGATCCCAAGAGGCATAGTTTTGGACCTGATCGTCCAAGTTGGCACTTTCTACTTCCTGGTAGACTTTGTCATTTAGCACACGGAGCCCTCCTTCACCTCGAGCAATCATGTTCGCATCATTCTTGGGCTCCCATTCTTAGCTACAGCTAATGCAATCATTAGTACTCGAAATGGGCAAATGTAACTCACCTTTGGAAACATGACTTTAGAGACTAACATCTTCCATATAGTCCAACAGACGGGGGATGAAGATGATCTTCACGCGATGAGCTTAATAAATGAGATCGTAGAGGAGTATTTTGAGGAAAAATATTATGGAGATGCCCTAGGATCCTGTTTAGTATCGAGTCGCAAGAGTGAGGGAACGTACACCGAATTCGAGAGGGAAGTTGAGGAGTTGAGAGAGTTACTTGATGAGAGACCGTCGGACGAGGATGTGGGAGATGTGAATTGGGTTTCTGGATTCAAGGAGCTACCGTCGAAGGAGTCACGCATTGTTACCTCCAACGACAAATTTTTGACCCTTGAATTGAAAAAACTAGCCTCCCATATTAAATATGCATACCTAGTAGAGAACGAGACATTTCTTGTTATTGTCTCCTCTAGCCTAGACGAAGACTAGTAGGGTAAATTGCTAAAGATTCTAAGGAAGAACCAAGGTTCTTTTGGTTGGTGCATTGCTGATTTGAATGGGATAAGTCCTTTGATTTTCACCCACAAGATCCATCTCGAAGAGGATGTCAATCCCTCGAGAGAAATGCCAAGAAGGCT
Organism: Sambucus nigra; assembly: GCA_949130495.1. Taxonomy (NCBI): domain Eukaryota; kingdom Viridiplantae; phylum Streptophyta; class Magnoliopsida; order Dipsacales; family Adoxaceae; genus Sambucus; species Sambucus nigra. The sequence goes on from OX422213.1 coordinate 294,127,504, forward strand.
AAACCCTAATATAAAAGAAGTGGTGATAACCGAAATCATTAAGCTATTGGATACCGGGATTATCTACCTAATCTCATAAAGCAAGTGGGTGAGCCCTATTCAAGTTTTCCCAAAGAAGTCGGGTATGGCAGTGATTGAGAATGCTAAGGAAGATCTAGTCCCCAATGTACCATCATCGGGTGGTGCGTTTGCATTGATTATCGAAAACTCAATGCGAGAACTAGGAAAGATCATTTCCCCTTGCCATTTATTGATCAGATGCTTGAGAGAGTAGGGAGCTACCCTTACTATTGCTTCCTTCATGGTTATTCCAGATATAACCAAATTGAGGTAGATGTACTTGACTAGGAGAAAATGACCTTCACTTGCCCTTTTGGTACATTTGCCTACAAACGTACGCCATTTGTCTTGTGTAATGAACCCGCGACCTTTGAAAGGTGCATGTTGAGCCTATTTAGCAACATGGTCGAGAGAGGACTTGAAGTGTTCATGGACGATTTTAGCATTTTTGGCACCTCTTTCGATCTTTGTCTAGAAAAACTGGAAAAGGTACTTGCTCGGTGTGTGGAAAAGAACTTAGTGCTAAATTGGTAGAAATGACATGTTATGGTCATCGAGGGAATAGTTCTTGGCCCCATAGTTTCATCCTAGGGGATAGAAGTTTATAGAGATAAGATAGATTTCATAGACGATCTACCCCCAACAAAATTGCTCAAAGACGTGTGCTCCTTCTTGGGCCACGCGGGGTTTTATCGAAGATTTATTAAGGACTTTAGCGCCATCGCTAGACCCTTAAGCAACCTACTTATGAAGGACACCCCATTTGAATGGACAAAAGCATGCCATAGCGCTTTTGAAAAATTGAAAACCATGCTTCTGTCCGCTCCCATCACACATGATTTCGAATGGTAAGTAAAAATCCAGAACTTGCATGATGCGAGTGGACACAAGCATGGTTTTCAGTTTTTCAAAAGCGTTATGGCATGTGTCGTCCACTCAAAGAAAAGATGATAAGGCTCATGTCATCTACTACGCTAGCCGGACTCTTACCAGACCACAACTCAATTACTCCACTACGGATAAGGAGTTGCTGGCGGTAGTCTTTGCCCTAGACAAATTTCAGTCCTACCTTATTAGTTCTCCCATAAATTTCTTAACCGACCATGCGGCATTGAAATACCTACTTGTGAAGAGAGACGCCTAGTCGCGCCTCATAAGGTGGATCCTACTCCTACAAGAGTTTAATCTCTCCATTAAAGATAAGAAAGGAGTAGAAAACGTCGTTGTCGACAACTTGTCACAGCTTTCGTCCGACGTGCCTAGTGATCCAATACTCATAGACGAATACTTTTCGGATGAGCAACTCTTTGCTACCTCTTATTTTCCCTACTTTGCAGATATCATGAACTATCTTGTCACAGGAGCCGTCCCTCCCGATTGGACACCGCAAGATAAGAAAAGGTTTATTACTTGGTCGCGCATGTTTTTCTATGATGGTCCTTTCCTGTTTAAATATTACGCCGACTAAATCATCCGACGTTGTGTACCGGATGACGAGATCCCGAAAGTCATCCAATTTTGTCATTCGGATGCTTGTGGAGGCCACTTTTCGATGAAAAAGACGGCCTCCTAAATTCTGCAATGCGGCCCCTATTGGCCCATAATATTTCGGGATGTGAACAATGCTTGTAAATCTTACAATAGGTGACAAAGCATGGGAACTATTACCCGACGAGACATGATGCCATTAACCCCGATACTCATTATTGAGATCTTTGACTGTTGGGGTATTGGCTTCATGGGCCCTTTCCCCCCGTCCTTTGTTTTCCTATACATCCTTGTTGCGGTCGACTATATTTCCAAATGGGTGGAAGCTATAGCTACCAAGATAAATAACAACAAAGTGGTGATTGAGTTCCTACAGGAACACATACTTTCCCGCTTTCGCTCTCCGAAAGTGATAATCAGTGATAATGGCACACACTTTTGTAACATTCCATTCGAGAAGATTATGAGAAAGTATGGTGTCATTCACAAGGTTGGAACGACCTATCACCAACAAACGAATGGTCAGGTTGAACTAGCGAATTGGGAAATCAAAAACATTCTCGAAAAGACCGTCAATCCTACCCGAAAAGATTTGTCACTTAGATTGAACGATTCAATATGGGATTACCGTACCGCATACAAAAACCCGCTCGGCATGTCCCCATTCCAATTTGTGTATGGCAAACCTTGCCATCTTCCCATTGAAATAGAACACAAGGGGCGATTAAGAAGTTGAACTATGACATGGATAAGGTCGGTGAAGCTCTCAAGCTTCAATTAAATGAGCTAGAAGAGATACGTAATGATGCATATGAGAACGCAAAAATTTCCAAAGAAATGATGAAACTCGCTCATGATAACATCATTCGACGCAAAGAGTTTCTTCCTAGACAAAAATTGCTTCTCTATAACTCTCGGCTTCATCTATTTCCGGGCAAGTTGCTGTCACGATGGTCTGGCCCGTTCATTATAAGGAATGTTTTCCCTCACGAAGCTATTGAGTTAGATGATTTAAAAGGGGGGAATACATTCAAAGTAAATGGACAACGCCTAAAGCCATATCTAGAGGCGTGTGTGGAAGAATTCGACACCGTTTGGTTGTTGGACCCCATTTACAGGGTCGATTGAGCTGACAAGAGAGGTCGTCGCACCCCCGACGCGTATGGGGTGAATTCTTGTGTATAATAGTTAGGCTTAGGTAGATTGGAGTGAGTCCGTAGGTAGGTTACGTAAGGATAGGGGTAAGATCACACATTCCAACACAACTTTCATGAGGGCATCGAGAAATTCAAGTGGGAGAAAAAGGCCAAGCGTCTAGAAAAGTGAGAGAATAGGATTACAGAGAAAGAGACTGAGATAAGGGGTTCTGTCACAGATGGAACCGAATCGAATCCCCAAGACGGATCGGTTTGGTTTGGGAAAATCGAAAAAATAAAAATCCCCAGAACCGAACCGAATGGCCCCTGAACCGGATCGGTTCGGTTCCTGCGATTTTGCTTCTTCTTGAGGAACCCATTCAACCCCCCTATCCCCACTCTTGCTCCCATTCTTCCCCTTTTCCCTCCATCACAACCACCCCTTTTTCCCTCTAAATATCCTCACCCAATACAACCAAGATCACGCCACATATGGCAGAGACCAAGAGGCTTATCGGAAAGATACAAGGATGATGCACCAACTCCAAGCCCACCTCTATGAACTCAACTTTGGCGGTCCCCCACCATCTTTCTTTTATGACCCCTATGATCCGCGTGCACCCAGATCCTTCAATCACCCCCCCAAAATGGAGCCCCTGTCGGTGTTTGCTGTTTGTTTGTATTTAAAGTGGTTGTTTGCTCAGTGTTGTTTGCGTGTTTTCCCCTTATTCTATATAACATAGTTTGTTCGTTCTATATATAAATGATGCATTTTTCTTCTCATTTGTTTGTTTTATTTTTCCGCACTTTTAATTCTCTTTGAGTTTGATTTTCGTCCTTTTTGTTTGAGGACAATGCAAAAGTCTAAGTTAAGGGGGGGGGGGGGGGTGACAAGTGCGTATTTCTAAAACTTCACAAATTCTAAAAAATGCACAAAAATCTCAAAAAATTCATAAAAAATTGAAAAATCCAAGAATATTTTTGTTCAAAATAAATAAAAATTGGAATTCAATTTTTTTGAAAATATCATTAAAAGTCGATTTCAAGTCTCAAATTGTAAAAACACAATAGACAAATCTGAAATTGACCAAAGATGGAAATTGTGCGAAAATTGACGACTTAACGAATAAATGTGGAGATTAACAAACCCGGTGATATTTTGAGCCTATCGGTCTTTTTGAGTTTTTAAAATCAATCTGAGTTAATTGTTAACTCAAAGTCCTTTTCAGTGCCAAGTCGTTGATGATATCAATTCTTTCAATTTGATCGGTTATGGAAAATGTGTGTGATATTGCCTTGAAAAGCGCGCTACAAATCTCAAAATTAAATGAATCTCGATATGCATATGGTAAATTAATAAGTAATTCGGACAATGAAGTAGGCCATCGTTTGTTATCCAAAAATATTGGCTAGAAAAAGTTGTGAAAAATCATCCATTTTGTAACCCAATTGAGCCGAATAATTTATCCTTCACGTTTGGTAACCCGAAAAACCCAATTAGCCCGAAATTGTGAAAAATGAAAAAATTCAGAATTTAAGTCCGAAAAGTGCAACAAAAATGGGGCAAGAAAAATAATAGAAATGCTCAACAAAAATAGCAAGAAAATAAAAAAAGTGAAAAATAACAAGAATAGATAAAAAGAAGAGAAACTGAACAATAGCCTGGAAAAAGCACAAATGGACATCATAAATGAATTTTTCAATTCCATCCTTCCCTACCATTTTCATTTTACCTAATATACCTATAACCCAAAAAAGTCCTAACCGAGTCCAAATTGCGAAATTGGTTACCGCGTGGAGAGCTAAGACACAAAAAGATAAACAAAGAGATTAAACATATGTGTAAGAGGCAATGTTCACGTTTTTCAAACCGTATTCCGTTAATGAGATCCAATCACCATAAAATTTCCGTCCTTCTACTTGTGTGTGTGAACTTGGTTCCAATACATTTACTCTTATAAATCACGCACACCGAGCGAATGGCCACATTTCGAGTGATTCATTTGTGAGAGCATCCCGTGAGATTTTCAAATCAAAACGAATTTTTGGATAAGTAACGTAATGGTCAATCGGTGGAAATTCGCGATTAAATTTTTCGGCATCGCACACACGCAGTATGATTTGAGACTCTTGAACATGACCTAATGGCAATCATTTTCTAGGAAAGTTTGAATTATACAATTATTGCGTATTTTGAGTTTTCTTTGAGTCGAATTTTGTGGGTATATTGACTGTAAACCCTCACGAGACACAACTCGTCCTACTAGGGTAACCTAAGGGTTTAAAGGCTTGTTGCATACGCTAAATGCAATCGCACACCCGCGAAAGGGGTAACCTATCCCAGTTACAAGCTAGACTATGTTTTGATTCTTTTACATTGCTCGGGACAATAAATGTTCTAAGTTAGGGGGGTGATTAGGCATAAATTCTTCCCATTTATCCCCTTAAATTAGAGGGTTTTATCTCTCCGTATAATGTAATTCAAGGGGATTTATATCATATCTTCGATAACGTCAATTTACATCTTGAAGCCATTTTTATCATCCTCATGACTCATGGGTCACATTTTGGATGAAAGGTGTGTTAGAGATGCTCTAATTGCACGTCATGTGTTTTTACAACTCTTGTACATCTTGGTAAAAAAAAATATGTGTAAAGAATGTGGTTTTTCTATCTTCCTATTGCATATGAAAAAATCATTTAAAAAATCGCAAGATGGGAAATATTTTACCAATGTCAGCAACTTCGCTATAATAAAGGTATCCCTTCGCTGTATGCTCAGGTTGAAATAATGCATCGGCAAAACATTCGATAATGGCACGTGAAGTTTCGTTGAAGCATCGTCTTAGTGAAGGCTTTTACTACAATGATCATTCTGCCTCACTAGATTCTGAGCTCATTGAAGCTTCCATTAGAAATCTCTGGGCTTTCTCGAGACTTGCATCGATGAAATTTTTTTACAAGAAAGATTTTTCTCGCTGCAGTGATCGCTCTAGTGAAGATTATAGGTGTTTGAATATTCTTTTTAGATCTTTTAGGATCTTCTCAATTTCTACGCAATTGAACTTAATAACCATCACTAACTCTCTCATTCATGCTTTGTCTAAGATATGTGACTTTGTAGATTGCATTGGTTGGGTTAACCCAATTATGTGTTTTTCCTTATTTAAACTATTATTCCTCTTCAGTTTGAAATATCTATTAAATATTTGAAGGAGAAAAAAATACCAAGAGATATTTGTTTTTGTTTTAATCTTTTTCCTTTCTAAGGGGATAAAAATAATTTTTAAAAAGAGGTAACCGATTTTTTTAAATCTAGTTCTTGTCTTTCCTTATTTTCTTCTTGCATTTAACCACCTCTCTTTATTGAGGTTAATTAATATCAAATAATTTGAAGATTGTACGAGGAACATGTATTTAATAATCACATTTTCAATACACTTTAGGGTATTTCTCCCTATAAGAGTATTGTGATCTTTGAGGTTCTTTTTACGAGTAAAAACCATATGTGAACTCCAAAGTTTCAAGACAAAGTCTTGTGCAACACTGTTGACGTTTGTCAAGACATAAGAGATGTTAAGATATTCTATCGTCATATAAGAATCTTCATATTGTTACGAATTGGTGGAAATGTGTGAGATACGAGTTATCATGGAAGGATTGTTAGTTATTAGTGCTATGTGTAAGTCTTTCCTAACTTTTAGTCAAATTATTGCATTGTCCAGAGGTTTTTTTCATGAGTTGGTTTTTGTCCTCGTACATCCGGTGTTATGTCTTTATTTACCTTTTTTGCAAATTTTATTAGCCACATGCTTAAACAAATTTTAGTTAATTAATTTTTGTGAATATTTCTTCATAGACTTTTAGGTGTGATAAAATAACTTTTTATAGGTATTCATTTATGTATACAATATTCACTCTCATCGAGATTGTAAGATTACATGGGGTTCGTTTATCAATCATTTTAGATCAAGGCCTACTTCTGTAGCACATTTTTTGGGAGTGTACAACATGCAATGGGGAGTCATCACCTTATAACACTATACCATCCACTAATGGATGGCTAGACAGAGAGGGTAAATTAGGTTTCGCAAGGCATGCTAAGAACGTGTGTGATGGAATTGAATGGGAGTTGTTAGGAACACTTGTCATTAGTGCAATTGATGTATAATGATATCTATCACAACTCTTTATTAGTGGAACTAATGATGCACTTGGAAAGGGTGGTCTTACGTGTGTGTTTCAAATCAAACAAATTTTTTACCAAAAATTATCCAACTTTTAATGTTCACCAAACCAAGTTGTGAAAACCCAATTCTTACTTTAAACCAATTTTATCTTGATTAATACTAAATATGCATCTAGTGATTAAAGTAAGTAAAATAAATTAAAGAATACTCACAACGCCGGATGTACGAGGAAAACCCCAAAACGGGAAAACAACCTCGGATGACCCTAACCAGACAATCACAATGAACAATGGTTTTACAAAGACAGATTAGCCTTACTCAATGACTCGATCCCCACGTGTCTTGATGCTCCTTCTGATCTTCGACCGTTCCTCATTAGTGCCCATGCAGAAATTTCGTCTTCCATGATACCCGTCCATAACACACGACTCCACGAATGTCTCGGTGTCCACCGATTGGCTTTGATTCTTCTACGATGTCGAACAAGAAGTCCTTCTCTTTTCAAACGATACCTGTCCACAACACTCGGATCTCTGCAAACTCTAAGGATGTGTTTAATATTTTTAAACCTTAGAAAACATGTGAAAACTAGTACTGGACGGTATACTATTTTTCCAGAATGCACACTTACGAAACTCTAATGAAAACACGCTTTAAATAATATTTAAACACCACCTTGAAAAAGTGTTGCTCGAACGACAATGCCACAATGTTCACGCGACATAAGCATATCATTCGAATGAGAGCTTATGTCATTTGAACGACAGTGCAAAAGTTTGACTTTTTGACTTTCTGAGTAAAACGTCTCTTTTTAAAAGAGATCAAAATTAGTCAAACTCTATTTCGAGCTTCTCAGAATAAAACATAATGTAAACATTTAAAACACTTTTAAAAACTTTTTAAAATATTTTTCTTTATAAAAATACATCCTTATCATTTATAAATACAATTTTGAGCACCATTAATTATATGTATTGATACCCGTGTGATCTCGGAATGCAATTAACATTGAAGACGAATAAACTTGCACCAATTTAAACTTCATCATGACTATTTTTTTGAAGCTTTGCCACAACGTCTTCAATTTCCTCAATACGTCATATACCAAGTGGGATCGTGACAAAATAAAATCTCCCCATGACATATTACAAACACAGTTTTGTTCACGGAATTAAGTCAAAATAATACAGGGACTCAATTGGAAATTTATGTCCTTACAAATCTCCCCCTTTGACTATTCCGGGACAAAACTGAACCATTGAATGCCTAAGCCGGGCCGTCAAGCCGTATGATACCTAAATTCCATCCCATAAACCTAAAATAAAAAATTACAGTACACAAACTAGTATATGTAGCACCAACAAGCATGAACTGTATGAATGTGATGTAGACTTGAAATCTCGAATCGCTGAAGCAAATCTACACACATAAAACAGACAAAAAAATTCCAAGTTTAGTATGGAGGAACAAATGAAATCAATATATATATATATATATATATATATATATATATATATATCCAAATGATACCAAATGATAATAGATACTAATATGAATAATCTTTGAAAAAATCATTTATTAAACAATTTGAGCCACATACTGATACCAATGTGTACTACCAATATGAGATACCAATTTGTAAACCTATGTAAACCAAAACATTCTCAAATCTCACACTACATCACATACATCTCTCCCCCTTTTGTCTCGAATAGACAATCCCGTGAAAAGATAAACCAATGAAAGTATCTTGCATAAGAATATACCAATTTGAATCAATTTGAAATCGCAAGGTGATCATGAAATAACCAGCTAAATACGATCATGAATTGACAAATCAGTAGCTAGTAAACCAATGAATCACACAAAGAATATAGTAATCTAATTAGGTGTGATAAATGGACTATATGAAAAAATTCCAATTTTGAACCAATAAAACCTGCATATAAACTAGTCAGTCCAGAAACACTTCCAGCAGTAACAAAAATATCACCAAATAAACCAGTGAACTGCAAACCAATCAGAAGCAAGAATTCATCATGTCATTCGAACGAGCCAGGGACGTCGATCAAACGAAATGAGGACATCTCTCGAACGAAGTACAGATGTCGTTCATGCGACATCGGGATGTCACTTGAACGACTTCTCGCGACCTGCCAAATTTTCACATTTTCCCAAAAATATTATATATTTTTGCCCAGTGAAAAAAAAATTCCAGAAAAAATTAGTGGAAGATCCTGACAATATCAAAACCGTATTAAAACAGTGAGATTTTAACACTAAACGCAAAAACTCATAAAAACTAAAAATGCGAGTTACATGCAAACATAGTATCGACGTGCTCAAACATGGATACGAAATGAATGGGCGTGAAACTACAATAATTGACTCATCATTCCACCACATCGAAACATTCAAGAAGATCTAATTGATAGCCATAAATCACCAAACTTTATTATATCCATATGACAATTAAAGTGCGAGCTTAATGAAATAAACATACTACATGCACACAAATCCATAATTTTGATGATTTTACAAACAATAGCGTCAAATTGCAATGTTTCAACATTAGGATTAGTTGTGTAAACCCGTTTAAATTTTCAATCCATACAAACTCCCTCAATAATATCATATTTTCTTTGGAATGAATTAAACAAATTTGGCCCTTTTCTTAGCATACTGCATTTTCTTTTGGGCTCTTTTAAACGGTGGCTTTCACGACGAGTTAATTTTGAACTCTCGCAACCATTTCCCGTGAATCACTCATTATATTTACCAATTTAAATCCTCACAGTAAACGGTTCTTACATGCACACTTCTCCTTAAGTCAACTTATGCATAGATGACAAGATTGAGATAAGAACGCCTCACCAGATTCAAATATGCAAGAGATGTCAAACATCCATATAAACTCGTGCATGTGTGAAATGTTGGCATATATAAAAAGTCAAATCAAAATGCATATAAACTTCTAAACAACCCCATATAAACAATGGTTAAGATCATTCTAAGTATCGATAATAATGACCAAATGTCCAAGCCACATGGATAATGAAACGATTGGGGGAGGGGGGTCCAAGCACACTAATATGCCACAACAAACATGTAAACTCTAAAATAAAAACATAAAATCTTTTTTGCTCTTCAAACATTTTATAAAATAAAATCGTTTTTTATTTTTCAATAAGAATCAAATATATAAAAAATATAACACAAAGAAATAAACATGTCACGATACTAGAAAATTATAAACATGATGCAAGGGCTAGCGTATGACAAAACATGCAAGATACTATCCATAAGAAATAACAAGATATGAATCATGTGCATGCATGTGAGAATCAACCAACGAAGCATTTAGCATCTCCAAAACTGACTTCTTAACCAAAAAAAGTTTATACCTAACAAAACGGGTTTTGGGAACCAATGGGACGCTACATTAAATCTTCCTAGGGTTTTTTCTAAGATTAAAACAAAAACACCTAAGGTGACCTTTCCTACCACAATGCGAACATGTGAAAACACGACGAGGTACGGGACTATTAGGTTGACCTTTTCTAATACCCTCGGATATGGTTGACGCTCTGAACCAAACTATAGTTTTGACTTTTACAATTGAACCACTAGAACAAGATAAGTCGCTACCATCACTACTCAAGTTATTTAAATTATTTTTTAACTTCAAAACTTTTGACTCAAGGAAATTATTAGACTCCTTTAAATTTTCAATTAACCCTAGAAGGTTATCTCACTCCCTCTCAATATGAGAAAACTTATCCCTAAGAGCCTTTTCTCGTGCCACAAAATCATTAATCGAATTATTTTCCTCAAGGGCACAAACCCTATAATTTTTCAGATCCTTTAACTCTTTTTCTAAAACGAGGACTCTATCATCACTCTCCTTTTTTTCAAATTTTAATATATTAAAATCTTTAAACAAGGAACTAAAGTGCTCATAACAAATATCTCTTCGAATTCTGAAATGATTGCAAATATTCAATCCTATGTTGGAACCGAAATTTTCTTTCTCCAAAACTTCATTACGTTTTGCAAACTTTAAATTCAAACGATGTAAATCGTCAAAGCTTAGAGAATCCAACGAGAGAAAATAAACACATGGGATCACAAAACAAATCAATTATGTTTTCTACCTCTGATACCAATTTGAAAAAGGGTGGTCCCTAAGTGTGATTCAAATCAAACCAATTTTTCACTAAAAAATTTCCGACTTTTAATTAGCACCAAACCCAGTTGTGAAAAACCCAATTCTTACTTTAAACCAATTTTATCTTGATTAATACTAAACATGCATCTAGTGATTAAAGAAAGTAAAGTAAACTAATGAATATTCACAACGATGGATGAACGAGGAAAAAACCCAAAATGGGAAAACAACCTCGGACAACCCAAGCCAGACAATCACTATGAATAATGGTTTTACAAAGATAGATTATCCTTACTCAATGACTCGATCCCCACGGGTCTTGACGCTCCTTCTGATCTTCTACCGTTCTTTAATAGTGCCCATACAGAAATTTCATCTTCCACGATACATTTCCACAACACTCGACTCCACGAATGTTTCGGTGTCCATCGATTGGCTTTGATTCATCTACGATGTCGAATAAGATGTCCTTCTATTTTCTTCACCACAAAACCCTTATGTTCAATGGTAGAACAAACAAACTTGGTGCAGTAAGATCACTTAAACATATAAGAATGATAACTCAAATCTTTGCAAACTCAAAGGATGTGTTTAAGCTTTTTAAACCTTAGAAAACATGTGCAAAACCCGCACTAGATGGTATACTATTTTTCCATAATGCACACTTACGAAACTCTGATGAAAACACACTTTAAATAAGATTTAAACATCGCCTAGAAAAACGTGTTGCTCGAATGATAATGCCACATCGTTTTCATGACATAAGCATATCTTTCGAACGAGAGCTTATGTCATTTGAACGACAGTGCCAAAGTTTGACTTTTTGACTTTCTGATTAAAACGTCTCTTTTAAAAGAGATCCAAATTAGTCAAACTCTATTTTGAGCTTATCAGAATAAAACGTAATGTAAACCTTTAAAACACTTTTAATAACATTTTGAAATATTTTTCTTTATAAAAATACATCCTTATCTTCTATAAAAACAATTTTGAGCACCATTAATTATACGCATTCATACTCGTGTGATCTGGGAATGCAATTAACTTTGAAGACGAATAAACTTGCACCAATTTAAACTTCAACATGATTATTTCTTTGAAGATTTTCCACAATGTATTCAATTTCTTCTATACGTCATAGACCAAGTGCGATCGTGACAAAATAAAATCTCCCTATGACATATTAGAAACACAATTTTGTTCACGGAATTAAGTCAAAATAATACAGGGACTCAATTGGAAATTTATGTCCTTACAAATCTCCCCCGTTTAACTATTTATGAACAAAACTAAACTAGTGAAATGCCTAAGCCAAGACGTCAATCCGTATGATGCCTAAATCCCATACCATAAACATAAAATCAAAAATTACAGAACACGAACTAGTATATGTAGCACCGACAAGCATGAACTGTCTGAATGTGATCTAGACTTGAAATATCGAATCACTGAAGCATACCTACACACATAAAATAGAAAACAAATACCATGTGAAGTATGGAGGAACAAATGAAACCAATAAATATATCCAAGTTATACCAAACGATAATAGATACCAATATGAATAATCTCTAAAAAAATCATTTGTTAAACAATTTAAGCAACATACAAATACCAATGTGTACTACCAATAAGAGATACCAATTTGTAAACCTATGTAAACCAAAACATGCTCAAATATCCCCTACATCACATACATCTCTCTCCCTTTTTGTCTCAAATAGACAATCCGGTGAAACGATAAACCAATGAAAGTATCTAACATAAGAATATACCATTTTGAATCAATTTAAAATCGCTAGATAATCATGAAACATCCAACTAAATATGATCATGTAATGACAAATCAGTATCTAGTAAACCAATGAATCACACAAGAATATAGCAATCTAATCAGGTGTGATAAATGGACTATATAAAAAAAATCCAATTTTGAACCAATAAAACTTGAATATAAACCAGTCAGTCCAGAAACACTTCCAGTAGTAACAAAAATTTCACCAAATAAACCAATGGACTGTAAACTAATCAGAAGTTAGAATTCATCCTGTCGGTCGAATGATCCCGGAACGTCGCTCAAAGGAAATGAGGACGTCGCTTGAACGAAGTACACATGTCGTTCGCGAACGACTTCTCGCGACCTGCCAAATTTTCTCATTTTCCCAGAAATATTATATATTTTTGCCTAGTTAAAAAAAATTCCAGAAAAAAATTAGTGGAAGGGCCTGATAGTATCAAAACAGTGTTAAAATAGTAAGCTTTCAACACTAAATGCAAAAACTCATAAAAACTAAAAATGTGAGTGATGCAAACATAGTATCGATGTGCTCAAACATGGACATGGAATGAATGGGCATGAAACTACAACAAATGAGTCATCATTCGAACACATCGAAATGTTCAAGAGGCTCTAATTGATAGAGATATATCATCAAACTTTATTATAGCCATATGACAATTAAAGCGTGAGCTTAATGAAATAAACATACTACATGAACACAAATCCATAATTTTGACGATTCTATAAATAATATCGAATTTAAATTGCAATGTTTCAACATTAGGATTAGTTGTGCAAACCTGTTTAAATTTTCAATCTATCAAAACTCCTTCAATAATATCATATTTTCTTTAGAATGAACTAAACAAATTTGGCCAATTTTTAGCATATCGCATTTTCTTTGGGGCTCTTTTAAATGGTGGCTTTCACGAAGAGTTAATTTTGAACTCTCGCAAACCTTTCCAATGAATCACTCATTATCTTTACCAATTTAAATCCTCATGGTAAACGGTTCTTACAAGCACACTTAACCTTAAGTCTACTTACGCATAGATGACAAGATTGAGATAAGAACGCCCCACCAAATTCAAATATGCAAGAGAAGTCAAACATCCATATAAACTCGTGCATGTGTGCAATGTTGGCATATATACAAAGTCGAATCAAAATACATATCAACTTCGAACCAACCCCATATAAACAATGGTTAAGATCATTCTTAAGTATCAATAGTAATGACCAAATGTCCAAGCCACATGGATAATGAAACAATGGGGGGGGGGGGGTCCAAGCAGACTAATATGCCACAAGAAACGTGTAAACTCAAAAACAAAAACCTAAAATCTTTTTGGCTTTTCAAACATTTTATAAAACAAAATCTTTTTGTATTTTTCAATAAGAGTCAAACAAATGAAAAAAAATACAAAGAGATAAACATGTCTTGACACTAGAAAATTATAAAGATAATGCAAGGGCTAGCGTATGACAAAACATGCAATCTACTATCCATAAGAAATAGCAAGAGATGAATCATGTGCATGCATGTGAGAATTAACCAATGAAGCATTTAGCATCTCCAAAACGGACTTCTTAACCCAAACAGGTGTATACCTAACAAAACGGGTTTTGAGAATCAATAGGACACTACGTTTAATCTTCCTAGGGTCTTTTCTAAGATAAAAAAAAAACTCCTAAGGTGACCTTTCCTACGACAATGCAAACATATGAAAACACGACGATGAACGGGACCTTTAGGTTGACCTTTTCTAATACCCTCGGATGTGTTTGATGCTCTAAAACAAACTATGCTTTTGAATTTTTCAATCGAACCACTAGAATAAGATAAGCCGCTACCATCACTACTCGAGTCATTTAAATCATTTTTTAACTTTAAAACTTTCGACTCAAGCAAACGATTAGACTCCTCAAACATTCGGTAATCCTTCTTTAAATTTTCAATTAACCCTAAAAGGTTATCTCACTCCCCCTCAATATGATCAAACTTATCCCTAAGAGCCTTTTCTCGTGCCACAAAATCATTAATCGAATTATTTTCCTCAATGGCACAAACCCTAGAATTTCTCAGATCCTCTAACCCTTTTTCTAAAATGAGTACTCTATCATCACTCTCCTTTTCCCCAATTTTATTATATTACAATCTTTAAACAAGGAACTAAAGTGCTCACGATAAATATCTCTTTGAATTTGAAACGATTGCAAATATTCAATCCTATTTTTGAAACAAAAATTTTCTGTAACAACCCGTCCTTTTGGAGACGATTAAATTGCATAATTGGATGTAAATTGGATTTTTAGAGACTTTCTCGGAATAGTGATTTTTGGGATTTTCGAGGATTAGATGATTTTCGATGGATGGTGTGTTTACTTTTGGTGTTAAGTAAATGAATTGGAGTACTTTAATAATATGTCGCTGCTAGGCAAAGCGATGACAAATAATATTTTAATGAGGATACCGCATTTATTTATTATGGGTTAGAACAGTGATTTGTGGTCAAGTATCTCGGATGGAAATTTTGACTGCGCCACGAGTCTCGAAATAGCCGAGATAGTCGGAAAATAGTGTCCGGTCGTTGAAATCGTTCGAATCTTCGATCGATCGATGGCCAAGGGAAGATCGATCGACCCAACAGTAACTTGGACAATTTTCCTAGGGTGAGTTGGATGGGATGAATTCCAATTCCAGTTGATTAGAGGTTAATTTTAGGATAACCTACGGGACTCTTTAGGAGTATATAATCCTTTAATTGAGGAAATTTAGTAGTGCAAGGTGGGGGTTTTAAATGTATAACCCTTTAATTATGTTTTCGAGGAAAATAGAAAAATAGTATAA
Source organism: Sambucus nigra (assembly GCA_949130495.1). Classification (NCBI taxonomy): domain Eukaryota; kingdom Viridiplantae; phylum Streptophyta; class Magnoliopsida; order Dipsacales; family Adoxaceae; genus Sambucus; species Sambucus nigra. The sequence goes on from OX422213.1 coordinate 294,143,177, forward strand.
TTTAAAGGTTTAGGGTTACTAAGGTAGGGTGGGGACATCTAATTGATTATAGGAGTGAGATAGGTCCTTGGATCCATGGAAATGAAGTACGTGGCCTATAAAAATTTAAATTGATCGGGGAAAGGAAAATCCCTAGGATATTTTAGTGTGTATTTAGGTCCATATAGTTATGCGTATAGGAAGCATAATTATATCGATATTTGTGAGGTAAATCCTATATGATGATTAGGATAAGATTTGGAGTATAGATATATATTTACTTAGTGTGGGATGGCATAATTAGGGATATCCCATAAATCCTTGGAGATGAATAAGGAAATTATTATTTGTCAATGTGAGAAAATACTTTGGGATTAATGGTCACCACTAGATGTGATTGGCAATTATGGCCATTCACATATATTCGAGGGGGGATATATGATATGTATATATTATATCATTTAAGTATATATATATATATATGAAATATGGTACAAATGTGTAGTATGTAGTATATTCCTTGTGTTTGAGAACAATGTATATATGTTTATGAGAATAAATGATTTTGAAAATAAAATATGAATGTTTTCAAAATGGAAAAGAAGTAATTTTCGTAATTAATAATTTATGGATACACACCCTCTCTAAATGCCATCATAAGGGAAGTTCGCACGTGAGGTGAAGCCCCCTGGCTAGTGAATGCAGGGTGGATATAGTCCTAGGCCATATGAGCGTTTATGTTATGTTTTCTGTGATGGTGAGGTAATTCCAGGTGTGGTTATGACTCTCTCGAAGGCATATGGCCGCTTCCGGACGTCTTGCATTGTAGGTGCCCAGGTGTCGTAATTGATAGTCCCTGGAAGATGATGGTCATTTAGGGGCGCATACAGTGGGGAAACCCAGACGGACGGTCTTAGAACGCGTTATATGATATAAATATATAACTATTTTTAATAATGTGGGACATTATTGGTATTAAATCAATTTATGATAATAAATTGGTTTTAATTACATTTCCTGGATGGAAGAAGGGAAATGGGAGCAAATGAAATAAAAAGAATTTTTATGATAATAAAATTGGCTTTTAAATACATTTCCAGGATATAAGAAAGGAAATGGAAAGTTTTGAGATAAAAATGAAAAGTATTGATAAATACTTTTTATATGAATCCTCAGTCCGGGAGATAGATCCGGATGTGTATTATGAAGATGAAATTGAATTGGTAAACCTCAGTCCGGGAGATATTATCCGGATGTACATTGTAAGGTATATATAAGAATGAATGTGATATGTCCATAAATATATAAGTGTGTATTTATACTTTAGTTTTGTGCTACGGGCCTAATGGATCTCTACCTTTAACCCTACCAAGTAGTAGTGTATCGGGGGGTTTCTTGTTTGGATTTTTCTTTGTGAGACACCCCACGCACGAACTTAGCGCAGTATTGAGAATGGAGGGAAGTTTAGCCCTTAGTACTCGGGGGTAGAGGTTTCTAGTAGACGGGAGATTTAGCTTAGTTAGGTGGGGTAGCTTAACTAGAAAGTTAAGTGCGTTAGGTGTGCACAGTTAGAAGAGAGGTGAGGTGTATCTCATGGGTGCGGGATACCAATTTAATTATGAGATAAAAATATATTTTCTAAAAATAAAGCATTTATGCACTTGCAAAATATTTTCAAACTCGGGCTCTGACCTGTTTATCTACTTTTCCTTTCTTGCTATATATCTATATATATATAGGTGTCCAGACACAGGGATGCCAAGATGACACATCTTTCGAGTCAGACGTCCGCTATAGCAGATGCATGCAGGTTCGCGATATACGCTTCTACCTTTGTACTCTAGATATGAGGTACTGTATAAGTATTCGGGCCAATGGCCCAATTGCATTTATTTATTCTTTTAGTAGCAGCATTCGGTATGGTTGCATACTTTGACCGAGTGTTCGGTTATTTTATTTCATTTCAGTTTCATTTATGCATACTGTGTGGATGTTTTAATTTAGTAGTTATCTAAAAAAATTAGTTAAGTAAAATTTTGACACCGGCCTAATAGGTTATTAGTAATTAAATAGATTTTTGACAGTGATGCTAAGTATGATCCATATGAGACTCCTGTTTTAATTTTTTATAGGAGTGATCGCCCGGTATTCTACTAGGTGGGGTGTCACTGATGGTATCAGAGCATTACGTTCTAGTGTCCTTAGGAATCTGTGCGGACGTACTACGCTTTTAGCGTTGCTCTCGATTTGATATAGAGCTTCAGGATTAGGATTGTTGATTTCTCTTGTGAGATTTTGTTCTCCTGCCATACTGTAAGGTTATAGTTATCTTTTGCGTACTCGTTTGAGATTCGTGTGCTGATCGAGGAAGGCGACATGAGGTGGCGCTTAGTTGAAGCTGGAGATTGGGATCGTAGTAGAAGTCATTCTCCGTGTTGCAATTGTTAAGGATTTTGGTGGCTACTACTAAGAAATAGTAGTTATGAGTACCACAGTACCACTGTAGTAGAGAGTGGTACTAAAGTTGAATTACTTAGTGAAGTAGGAATTCGAAAGGGATCTTACAGATAGTTTTAACTATGTGTCCCCACGATTTAGCAGGAATGAGAAGGATGTAGTTTCTAAATTATTCACATAATGTTCGACCAGAGGCCGACAGTGAATAAAGGGTGGTATGGAGGAGTGAACCTTGTACCGAAGTGAGGTAGGTACAATGAATAATGAGTCCTTTACAGGAAGGATAGGCTCACTGGAGAAGTGTTGCTAACACTTATGGAGAATGTGTATGTTTGAGGACCCCATTAGTGGACATCCACATGGGGAATTTATTGAAATAGAATTGAAGCTCGTATCGGAGTTTCCTTTTAACAGAGAAGTTTAAGAGAACTAGTAAGATGATTGTAAGGAGCAGGTCAAGGATGTTGTTATGAGTTGCACCTTAGAAGGAAGGGGTGTAATTGGCGTGGCTAAGTAAAGTCGCGATGTTCGTTAGCCCTAGACTCGTGTGAGTAATTTGAGTTTTATGGCGGTCTCGATAACATTATATAATGTAGGCTTAAGTGTTTTCCTCACTAGCAGAGTTTTAATTTCCTTCATTCTTAATATGTGCAGGTGTTGATATTTTAAATATATATATTTGGCTTGTAATACTCATTTATTATGTATTATACGAGTATGGTAATATGGTGAGTATAATGTTATGGTATATTCGGAGCGATAGCAGGCTAATGATGGCAAGACTATCGTGTCCGCAGTTCCAGGGTAGAACAGGTTGTTGTTGCAATATCTCACCTGGATACAGGTTGAGTTCGCCTTTATTATTATGGGTAGATGCAACATCGACGAGCAAAGGTTTCATTATCGTGATTTGAATATGTGGAGACCTTATAGAGGTGATTTAAGGTGTGCTGGGTTATGTGTTGAGCTGTGAGTTTAAACTCATTATAGATTGCGCAGAGACTGAGTGTAGTGCGATGCGCTTAGTAGTATGGCTCCTAGATAGAGTCGGGAGTTCAGACTACTTTTGGTTGGAAGAGGGGATAGGATTATCCCGTTTGCATATTAAAAAATAACGGACCTCCATGACCGACAAAGTTAAGTAGGAGTGTGGGGAGGGGTTCCCTTATTTGGATTTCGCTTTGGCGAGACGTCCCACGCCTGAAACCAAGGAAATGTCGGAAGTTGAGAGAGGCCTTGGGCACTAGGGACACTTAGGATTACACTCGTTTAGCGTAGGTAGGGTAATGCTTAGACCTTAGTATTATTAGGATGTAAGTTTAATAGAGTTAGTAGCGTCGAGGTTAGGAGAATTAAATTTCGCGGGTTGGGAGGACCCATATGTGAGTATTACACCGAGGAAAGGAGACCCTTATTGGGAGAGAGTGTTACGTGTCAAACGTTCACAATGGATGTGTAGATGTGCACGGGGCAAGAAGGTATATGGGCACCTTAGTGAGTTGGTTTATATACCGCCTGAAATAGAAGGGGCATTTTATATAAAGTTGAAGTTATGTCGTGAGGCAGTCACGAAAGGATTTGAAGTATGTTATATGGAATGTCGTGAGAGGTAGTGAAATCCACTTGTATAAAGGGTAATAAGAGGTAACGTGCCCAAGTTAAGCGACGAGACTATTGGGAGTAGTCAAATCCTAGTAGAGTTTCCTTTTTAAAAAAGGAAATCAGTTGTCCTGCTGTGGGTCAGTGGACACTTGTTAGCAAGAGTATTAACTTTGCGATAGGTTAGAGCTGTAGTTATAGACTCGTTTCTCTTTGCCAGCAAGAGAATCCATCGGAGTAACGCGTCGTTGTTGGGCATAATGGCTAGAAAATTAGATGAGCTTGTGTTGAAGCTAGCACTTTGGAGTACACCCTGAAGTAGGTGGAATATAGCCGTATTTGTGATCCTAGTTTGGCGATGTAGGTTGTATATAAATTTCGAGGACGAAATTTCGTTGTAAGGGGGGGGGGGAGTATGTAACAACCCGTCCTTTTGGAGACGATTATATTGCATAATTGGACGTAAATTAGAAATTTAGAGACTTTCTCAGAATAGTGATTTTTGAGATTTTCGAGGATTAGATGATTTTCGATGGATGGCGTGTTTACTTTTGGTGTTAAGTAAATGAATTGGAGTATTTTAATAATATGTCCCTGCTAGGTAAAGCTACGGCAGATAATATTTTAATGAGCATATCGCATTTATTTATTATGGGTTAGAATTGTGATTTGCGGTCAGGTACCTCAGATGGAAATTTCAACTGCGCCTTGAGTCTCGGAATAGCCGAGATAGTCGGAAAAGAGTGTCCGATTGTCCAAATTGAGTTTCGGGGAATTTTGTAGTTAAACGGGCTCGTAATTAAGTAAACGAGTCATTTTTGGGTTTTAAGCGGTATAACCCTTTTCTCCTTATATAAGGAGGGAGAGAGGGAAAGAATAGAGAGAAAAGATAAAGGAAAGAGAGAAGAGAGAGAGGAGGAGGAAGAAAAAGGAGGAGAAACTGGAGATTTTGGGCCAAACTACGTCGGATTCGACTTGGGATCATCGGTTATCTCCACGAGGAAAGTAATTACTTGCTTTATTTATCTTTGAGCATAAATATCTCATATCATTGTTGGTATAACAAACCCTAAATATTTTGGGTTGGGTTTTCGTGGATAAAATGGGTTTTCGGGAGTTAAAACGAATAAACCCCTAAAATTTTATTATTGAAGAAACTTAGAAATTAATCAAAATAAATTGGTGATTTCGGGTTCTAGATTGTTTAGAACCCATATTATATGTGTATTAGTTGTTGGTTGACGTTGTAGGATGTTAGAGATGGAGAGAAAAGCTTAGAGAATCTTTAATGGCCGAAAACAGCTTCTCGAAGAAGAAGATGTCCGACATGGTCGATCGATCGACTGGCAGAGGACGATCGATCGAAGCTTCGATCGATCGATGGCCAAGGGAAGATCGATCGACCCAACAGTAACTTGGACAATTTTCCTAGGGTGAATTGGATGGGATGAATTACAATTCCAATTGATTCGAGGTTAATTTTAGGATAACCTAAGGGACTCTTTAGGAGTATATAGTCCTCTAATTGAGGAAATTTAGGAGGCCAAGGTGGGGTTTTAAATGTATAATCCTTCAATTATGTTTTCGAGGAAAATAGATAAATGGTATAATTTAAAGGTTTAGGGTTCCTAAGTTAGGGTGGGGACCTCAAATTGATTATAGGAGTGAGATTGGTCCTTGGGTCCATGGAAATGAAATACATGACCTACAAAAATTTAAATTGATCGGGCAAACGAAAATCCCTAGGATTTTTCAATGTGTATTTAGGTCCATATAGTTATACATATAGGAAGCATAATTAAATCGATACTGGTGAGGTAAATCCTATACGATGATTAGGATAAGATTTGGATTATAGATATATATTTACTTAGTGTGGGATGGCATAATTGGGGATATCCCATAAATCCTTGGAGATGAATAAGGAAATTATTATTTGTCAATGTGAGAAAATACTTTGGGATTATTGGTCATCACTAGATGTGATTGGCAATTATGGCCATTCACATATATTCGAGGGGGAATATATGATATGTATATACTATATGATTAAAGTATATATATATGAAATATGGTAAAGATGTGTAGTATATAGTATATTCCTTGTGTATGAGAACAAGGTATTTATGTTTATGAGATTAAATGATTTTGAAAATAAAATATGAATGTTTTCAAAATGGAAAACAAATAATTTTCATAATTAATAATTTATGGATACACACCCTCTCTAAATGCCATCATAAGTGAAGTTCGCGCGTGAGGTGAAGCCCCCTAGCTAGTGAATGCAGGGTGGATATAGTCATAGGCCATATGAGAGTTTATGTTATGTTTTCTACGATGGTGAGGTAATTCCGATTGTGGTTATGACTCTCCCGCAGGCATATGGCCTCTTCCCGATGTCTTGCGTTGTAGGTGCCCTGGTGTCGTAATTGATAGGCCCTGGAAGATGATGGTCATTTAGGAGCGTGCACAGTGGGGAAACCCGGACGTGCGGTCTAAGAACGCGTTATATGATATGAATTTATAACTATTATCAATAATGTGGGACATTATTGGTTTTAAAGCAATTTATGATAATAAATTGGCTTTAATTACATTTCCTAGATGGAAGAAGGGAAATGGGAGCATATGAAATAAAAAGAATTTTTATGATAATAAAATTGGCTTTTAAATACGTTTCCTGGATATAAGAAAGGAAATGGAAAGTTTGAGATAAAAATGAAAATTATTGATAAATACTTCGTATATGAATCCTCAGTCCGGGAGATAGATCCGAATGTGTATTATAAAGATGAAATTGAATTGGTAAACCTCAGTCCGGGAGATATTATCCGGATGTACATTGTAAGGTAGTAGTAGTGTATCGAGGGGTTTCTTGTTTGGATTTTGCTTTGTGAGACACCCCACGCACGAACTTAGCGCAGTATTGAGAATGGAGGGAAGTTTAGCCCTTACTACTCGGGGGCAGAGGTTTCTAGTAGACGGGATATTTAGCTTAGTTAGGTGGGGTAGCTTAACTAGAAAGGTAAGTGCGTTAGGTGTGCACAGTTAGAAGAGTGGTGAGAGGTATCTCATGGGTGCGCGATACCAATTTAAATATGAGATAAAAATATATTTTCAAAAAAAAAAGCATTTATGCACTTGCAAAATATTTTTCAAACTCGGGCTCTGACCCGTTTATCTACTTTTCCTTTCTTGCTATATATCTATATACATATAGATGTCCAGACACAGGGATTCCTAGATGAGACATCTTTCGAGTCAGATGTCCGCTATAGCAGATGCATGCAGGTTCGCGATATACGCTTCTATCTTTGTACTCTAGATATGAGGTACTGTATAAGTATTCGGGCCAATGGCCCAATTGCATTTATTTATTCTTTTAGTAGCAACATTCGGTATGGTTGCATACTTTGACCGAGTGTTCGGTTATTTTATTTCATTTCAGTTTCATTTATGCATACTGTGTGGATGTTTTAATTTAGTAGTTATCTAAAAATAGTAGTTAAGTAAAATTTTGACACCGGCCTAATAGGTTATTAGTAATTAAATAGATTTTTGACAGTGATGCTAAGTATTATCCATATGAGACTCCTGTTTTAATTTTTTATAGGAGTGATCGCCCGGTATTCTACTAGGAGGGGTGTCACTGATGGTATCAGAGCATCAGGTTCTAGTGTCCTTAGGAATCTGTGCAGACGTACTACGCTTTCAGCGTTGCTCTCGATTTGATATTGAGCCTCAGGATTAGGATTATTGATTTCTCTTGTGAGATTTTGTTCTCCTGCCATACAGTAAGATTATAGTTATCTTTTGCGTACTCGTTTGAGATTGGTGTGCTGATCGAGGAAGGCGACAGGATGTGGGGCTTAGTTGAAGCTGAAGATTGGGATCGTAGTAGAAGTCATTCTCCGTGTGGCAATTGTTAAGGATTTTGGTGGCTACTACTAAGGAATAGTAGTTATGAGTACCGCAGTACCACTCTAGTAGAGAGTGGTACTAAAGTTGAATTACTTAGTGAAGTAGGGATTCGAAAGGGATATTACGGATAGTTTTAACCGTGTGTCCCCACGATTAAGCAGGAATGAGAAGGATGCAGTTTCTAAATTATTCACATAAGGTTCGACCAGAGGCCGACAGTGAATAATGGGTGGTATGGAGGAGTGAACCTTGTACCGAAGTGAGGTAGGTACAATGAATAATGAGTCCTTTACAGGAAGGATAGGCTCACTGGAGAAGTGTTGCTAACACTTATGTAGAATGTGTATGTTTGAGGACCCCATTAGTGGACATCCACATGGGGAATCGTGACACCCCGACTAATTAAATACCGGGTAGCTACTCCTTTATTAAATCAATAAAAAATGCCAAGTTGGTTCAGTTAATAGCATCACTGTCGAAAACATTTTTTTAAAGATTACTAACCACCTAGTATTTAAAAAGTGAGTTGCCAAATTTTAAGTTAACTCTGATTAACATGTAATAAGAGGATAATGATAGAATAACAACATTTACCATAATGAAACAATAAAATAACCAACAACATAATTATAAGTCCGGAGGAAAACTCCTCACAACAATCCCACAACTGAACTAAGTAAAACAAGTCTGAATCATGAATTAATTACATGCCAGAAGTCTTAATAACTGAAATAAAAGAAATGTCTCTAAAAGGAATGGGCGACATGCCCTACAACTGATGAAATATGAATATAGAGTCAAGATAGATGAAGCGTCTACTAGCAAGGTCCTGTAACTTCCACAAACAGCTATAGCTCGTCACCTGAATGAAAATCCTATGCATGGTGTCCTTGTGGCTGGGCACCTAAAATGGTTTTTACAAAATAGGTTTAAAAGCAATGGGTCAGAGCCCGAAAGCGGAAATCATTTTAAAAACAGCAAGTGTTTTAATAGCATTAAAAAAATAAATGCAAAGTACATGTTATGACGTGCACTCACATGAAGTACTCACCTCTCGACTTATTGTGCACTCCTATCGTACCGTACCCATCAAAGTGACATAAATATCTAACCAAACCGTAATAAGTTCTACCCCTTTACTACTCAATTCCCATTATACTTTCCAGCATCATTAACTAACTAGAGGGTTTTACTTAACTCAGGTTCTCAATTATTAGTGATACAATTCATTACAGGTTATCCCTTTATAGTTACTCAAAGCGTTTCTGTATTTATACGCACAATACCAACATGAAAGTTCTCATTAATTTAAGTGTATATTAATCACGCCATAAATATACAATACAAGCACCTGAGACTAAGCTGCGGTGTACACATACTCTGCTATCCATCTCGGTACATCACGTACATAAGGATCACGCATTCCGAATCTCCCAGGAATCGTTCTCAGATAATAGCAAATCACAAACAATGGAGGCGAACACAGTCACATCACATGGGTCACGCACATACCTACGTTCCCACGATCAGCAGACTTATTAACATCCCAATAAGTCCTTCTCTGACCTATGTTCTCGAGGTACCAATCTAAATTCGGGCAACACAAGGATTAGTGGGCCCTAAGCGAACGTAAACCTCCCGTGATAGCAAGTATGGTAGGTATGTCATACACATCAAATCATATATACTAAGCATGCACACATCTTAGCTATTACCATATTTATTTGGGGTACACTTCTCATTCTCGTACCGACTTATAGCGTTACACAATTCATATGTTCCCGATTAATATAATATTCAAGTCGTCAATTGTTCTCACGTCATAATAGACACTCACGTCCTACTCCATAATTTCCGTTGGTTCAAGTCACACATCTATGTTTTACTCCTCATTATATCCCAAATATCCCAACTATATCAATTTATCATCAACGGAAGGGTATCTCTCCAATTAAACAAGGTTACGGGATACTCGAAATCAAAACAGGCCAAAAAGCCTAAACTGTCAGCTCGTTAGAAGTCTCGTTCGAACGAGGCTGTTCGAACGAGAGTTCGTTCGAACGAAGTGGGCCTTCTAACGAGATCTCGTTCGAACAAAAGTCATCGAACGAACATACCTCTCGTTAGAAGTCAAACTGTCAACTCGTTAGAAGCTCGTTCGAACGAGCTCGTTCGAACGAGCTCGTTCGAACGACCTGGGCAGGTCTTCCAACGAGAGGCCAGTTTCGAGCCCAGATTTTCCCAAATTCGTTTTTCCAACTTTTCTTCACCTCTAACCTCATCTAAACATCAATCCAACAATTGTTCATGGGTTCTAAACATTCCTAAACATACTTAGGTCATATATTAACATTTATATAGGTCCAGTTCTTCCTAAACATCATTGAATCATCAAATCCCTTCATTTATCCCCAAATCACATGAACATGAACCCTAAAATTTTAAAGTCACCAATGGGCATGATTAAATCCGTTTTGTTATGAACAAGGTGTATTTCCATCAGAAAAATCCTCCTAACACAATTCTACATGCAATCCTTTCATCAAAATATAAAGTTCTAAATCCAATTAATGGGTTTTTTTCAAACTCCCAAGAACAATACACATTTTGTCAATTTCCTACGCATGGAAGAAACATTCTTTGTAATAAACGGAATTAAACCACTTGCCTTATGTATATCTCTGATTTTGATGGCAAATTGATGAGTTTCTCTCTCTCTCTCTGCAGAATTCTCCTCTCTCTACAAGCTCTTCTTCTCCAAGGTGACAATGGTGGCTAGGGTTTGCCTTACGACTTTTGGAACTAATTCTAATAACCCCCGTAGCCCATAAGGTCATAAGGTGTAGTTAGTGGGTTTAGTGGGTAATTACCAAGTCAGATTTTTAATTCCTAATTTTCGTGGGTTTTAATTTCCAAAAATCCAAAATTACCAAACTACCCTTATATGTTGTCGGTATGGCCTAAAAATGCCCCAGGACCCAAATTAAACCCCCGGCTAGTGTTTTTTTTACTATTTCGACCCTTCCGGACGCGTTGGCGCACTCAAAACGACCATTCGGTTAATAGAAATGAAATTTACTTTTTAATTAAAATAATTATATTCCTGACGCCACTGTCACACGCGTCTCAACAAAATTTCCAAATTGCCGTATTTCAATCTCATGACAAATTTCATAATTTCCATATTCATATAGCCATATATACTCATTAAAATCAAATACCAACTCGCATCTCGCTAGTATTTTTATCTGGATTGATTCCCAATTAATACACATTTAATTCAATTAATCCCATAAATAAATATCACAAAAATACGGGGTATTACCTACTTCCCCCCTAATAACAGAATTTCGTCTCGAAATTCGGAACTAGAAAGTACCTGGTAAGAACAACTCTGGATAACGTTCGCGCATCTCATCCTCGTGCTCCCATGTGGACTCCTCAACATTATGATGTCGCCACTGAACACGCACTAACGGGACTATCTTTGACTGCAGTTTCCTCTCACTTCGGTCCAAAATTGCAATCGGCCCCTCCTCGTAGGAGCTATCAGGCTGGAGATCGATGTCTTCCAAAGAAATGTGAGAATGAGCCAAATCATCTCTAAGATATTTCCTTAGTGAGGAAATATGAAACACATCGTGAATCCGATGCAACTGCTCCGGTAACCCAAGTCTATACGCAACCGGTCCAATCCGCTCAATAATAGGAAATGGTCCCACACATCTCGGCGCCAACTTCCCTTTCTTCCCGAAACGTATAATCCCCTTCATAGGAGATACTCTGAGCAAAACCTGGTCCCCCACTTCAAATTCCCTGAAGGACCTTTTCGCATCAGCATAGCTCTTCTTCCTGTCCTGAGCTACCCGAATGCGACTCCGTATCAGCTCTATTCTTGCCGAAGTATCCTGAATCACTTCTGGCCCAAGTAGTTTGTTGTCCCCCACCTCCAACCAACATGCTGGGGAACGACAAGGTCTACCGTACAACGCCTCAAATGGAGCCATGCCAATAGTGAATTGGTAGGAGTTGTTGTAAGCAAACTCCACCAGTGGAAGATACTGCTCCCATCCACCCCCGAAATCGATGATGCACATACGTAGCATGTCCTCCAACATCTGGTTTGTACGCTCGGTTTGCCCATCGGTCTGCGGGTGATACGCCGTACTCAACCGCAATTCCGTGCCCATGGCCTCCTGAAAACTCTCCCAAAACCGTGAAATAAATATCTTGTCTGTGTTAGACACGATATTTAGGGGCACTCCGTGAAGTTTCACTATCTCTGCAATAAAGAGCTGGGCATACTGTCCCGTAGTGTAGTCTATCCTTACGGGTAGAAAATGAGCGACTTTAGACAATCTGTCCACAATCACCCAAATAGAGCCGTGACCTCTCTGTGACGTAGGCAACCCCATGATAAAGTCCATGGATATGCTCGCCCACGTCCACATCGGGACCTCTAATGGCTGTAGAAGTCCGTCGGTCTCTGATGATCCACTTTTACTAGCTGATAGGTGGCGCATTTAAAAACAAACACGGCAATATCTCTCTTCATCTCGCTCCACCAATACTAACGTCTCATATCTTGGTACATTTTATCCCTATCAGGATGTACCGCGAACCGTGAGCCGTGCGACTCTTCCATCACCTCGTGTCGCAGTTCCTCCCCTTTCGGAACTACCAGTCTACCATTGAAGCGTAATCCCCCGTCTGAGCTAACGGTATAGGACTCGGCTCCCTCTGCTAATAATCGAACTATCTGCTCCTGACAGAACGAGTCATCTGCTTGTGTCTTTACCACTTTCGTGACAATCTGTGGTGTAACAGTCATCACCGACATGAAAGATCGGGCCACTGCATCCTGGTGTCCCAAGTCCTTCCACTTTGCCTTCCATACCCCTGCCACTTCATCTACTGGCCTACGGCTCAACGCGTCTGCTACCACGTTAGCCTTCCCCGGGTTGTATTGGATATCAAACTGATAATCCTTCACGAACTTAAGCCACCTTCACTGTCGCATATTCAACTCTTTCTACGTGAATAGGTACTGTAGGGACTTGTGGTCCGTGAACAATCGAAACTTCTCCCCCAAAAGGTAATGTCTCCAAATCCGAAGGGCAAATACAACTGCCGCCAACTCCAAGTCATGAGTGGGGAAATTCTTCTCGTGAGGCTTTAGCTTACGGGAAGCATAAGCTATGGCCTGACTCTCCTGCTGCAATACACCTCCAAGTCCTTGCAAGGAAGCATCGGTGTAGACTAGATATTCAACTCCTGATCTCGGCAATGCTAACACAGGTGCTGAGGTTAACTTATCCTTAAACTCATCAAATGCCAACTGACAGGCATCACTCCAGATGAATGGCACACCCTTACGAGTCAGATGTGTCAAAGGACCTGCTATCTTGGAGAAACCCCGAATAAACCTCCTGTAGTATCCTGCTAAGCCCAAGAAACTACGGATCTCAGTCAGTGTCGTGGGCTGTCCCCACTCCCTCACCGCGGATACCTTCCCCGGATCAACAGATATCCCCCGGTCGAAAATAATGTGTCCCAAAAACTGAACCTCCTTCAGCCAAAACCCGCACTTCTCATACTTTGCATACAGCTCGTTCTGACGTAGCGTCTGCAAAACCTGCCTCAAGTGCTCGGCGTGCTCCTCCTCTGTCTGGGAGTAAACCAGAATATCATCAATGAAGACGATGAAGAACTGATCAAGAAACTTTCTGAACACCCTATTTATCAAGTCCATAAATACTGCTAGAGCGTTGGTCAAGCCAAAAGGCATAACCCGAAACTCGTAAGAACCATATCTCATTAAGAACGCAGTCTTTGAGACATCCTCCTCCCTGATACGCAACTGATGGTATCCCGATCGCAAATCAATCTTCGAGAAGAAAGAAGCTCCACTCAACTGGTCGAATAAGTCATCGATTCGGGGCAACGGATACTTATTCCGTATCGTGACTTTATTCAACTCCCGATAATCCACACACAACCTCAACGATCCATCCCTTTTCTTTACGAACAACACAGGGGCACCCCACGGTGAAGTAGTCCTCCGGATAAACCCCTGTCCCAACAACTGCTCAATTTGATCCCATAACTCTCTCATTTCTGCTAGAGCCATACGGTAAGGTGCGCGGGAAATAGGCCGAGTGCCCGACGTCAAGTCGATCACAAAGTCTATCTCTCTACTCGGAGGTAATCCAGGTATATCCTGAAATACGTCGGCAAACTCTCGAACAACCGGAATCGAATCAAGTGGTATCACCACTTCCTTAGAGGTCTCCTCCTCTATATAGTACAAGTGAGTGGACGATCCTCCCTCAGGACGAGGCATCGCCACTAAAAACATCTCCTGCCCCGGAATGGCAAAAGGTAATACATCTACTAAAGTAATCAATCATGGCTCGGTACGCAACAAGCCAATCCATGCCAATGATGCAATCATACTCGGTCATCTCTAATACTAACATATCTGCGGGTAAAGTAAACCTCCCGATCTCTATACCCACGCCTCTACATATACGTGAAATCACGGAACCCCTACTCAACGGCGAATCTACACAAGTGACCGTGCTCTCGGCGGTGTCTAACAACCCAATGGTGCATGCAAATCTCATAGCAATAAAATAGTGTGTAGCCCCCGTGTCAAACAAAATACGCCCCATAGTCCCCTGAATAGAGAACATACCCTCAATGGCTGGTGGATCCTATGGGACTGCGGCCTGCTGAAGCTGGTATACTCTCCCATGCTGCAGCTGCCCCTACTGAACTGGGACCGCTGGAATGGGTGGTAATGCTGCCATCTGTGGTGGCGCCGGGAGGGCGGCGGGAAACACGGGTCTCTACGGCTCCTGTTGAGCACCCTGCTGCTGTTGCGGGGCCCTGCCCCTATCAGGACAGTCCTGGCGTTTATGGCTAGTCTTGCCATAAACGTAACACTTCCCCGGGAAGTTCCCCCCTCTCTGTCTCTGCTGCCCCCGGCCCTGGTGGCCATTACCGTTCCTCCCCTGGCCCTGCTGAAACTGCTGTTGTTGACCATTATGATCTTGTTGGCCCTGATGGCCGTTCGGACCCTGATGGCCCTACCGGAAACCTCCCTGTCCGTGCCTGAAATTTCCCGATCTGAACCTCTTGTGATCCCCCTGCTGGGAACCCTGGTCACCCTGTCTCTGCCCCTGAACATAATGTGCCCCACTGGCACCATTTCCCCCAGTCCTGCCCTGATGTCCAGACTCTCCCGATCTCTAGCCTTCAGCCATGTGAAAGCGATGATCCTGGCAGTGTAACAGTGCAGCGTTAACCACATCAGAGTAAGTGGCCAACGATAGGTTCCTTAACAAATGCTGACGGATCCTCCAAGTCAACCCGTCTGTAAATTTCTGTGTCTTCTTCTCTTCTGTCGGTATCTCATCCGTTACAATATTCAACAGATTTGTGAATTCGGCCACAGTCTTACCTTCCTGTCTGAGATTCATCAACTTCCTCCTCATTTCCGTGTGAACAGCCGACGGAAAGTACTTGCGGTCGAATCGCACCCAAAACTCCTGGATTGTGAGAGTATCTCTCTCCTCCAAGGTGGTAATAGACTCCCACCACTGCAGTGTAAACCCCACTAGCTTAAAGGTAGCTAGTATCTGCTTCCGAACATCGGTGCACTCATACATCCTCAGGTGCCGCTGAATGTCCTTCCTCCACTGACTCGAAACCACTACATCGGAGCTACCTGGGAACTCTGGTGGGTGTGCTTTCTAAAAAGCATCACGTACACGCTCCCAAGCAGACGGGAATGCATGTGCCTGAACTGGCGCGGCTACTGGCGCCTGAGGTGGTGCCTGCTGAACTACGCCTAGTGCGGCATTTACCGCCTGGGCCATAATGGCTGCAACCTCGGCGGCATTCATCGTGCCCTGAACTGGTGCGGGCTGTGGTTCTGGCGTAGCATCCCTGGGAACCCATTGTGCACGTCGTGGAGGCATCTAAAATAAGAATAAAGTTTATAAGTTCGCAGTTATAAACTCGAAATAGCTGAAGAACGTAGCATATACAAAAGAATACAACAGTCGTAAAATATAGGGCTCTACATCAAAGAAAGCTCAGCAGAAACATAATAAGCTATATAGATCCTAAAGGACACTAGAACCTGATGCTCTGATACCACCTGTGACGCCCTGACTAATTAAATACCGGGTAGATACTCCTTTATTAAATCAATACAAAATGCCAAGTTGGTTCAGTTAATAGCATCACTGTCGAAAACATATTTTTAAAGATTACTAACCACCTAGTATTTAAAAAGTGAGTTGCCAAATTTTAAGTTAACTCTGATTAACATGCAATAAGAGGATAATGATAGAATAACAACATTCGCCATAACGAAACATTAGAATAACCAACAACATAATAATAAGTTCGGAGGAAAACTCCTCACAACAATCCCACAACTGAACTAAGTAAAACAAGTCTGAATCCTGAATTAATTACATGCCAGAAGTCTGAATAACTGAAATAAATGAAATGTCTCTAAAAGGAATGGGCGACATGCCCTACAACTGATGAAATCTGAATATAGAGTCAAGATAGATGAAGCGTCTACTAGCAAGGTCCTGTAACTTCCACAAACAGCTACAGCTCGTCACCTGAATGAAAATCCTATGCATGGTGTCCTTGTGGATGGGCACCTAAAATGGTTTTTACAAAATAGGTTTGAAAGCAAATGGGTTAGAGTCCGAAAGTAGAAATCATTTTAAAAACAGCAAGTGTTTTAATAACATTAAAAAAATAAATGCAAAGTACATGTTAGGACTGTGACACCCCGACTAATTAAATACCGGGTAGCTACTCCTTTATTAAATTAATTCAAAATGCCAAGTTGGCTCAGTTAATAGCATCACTGTCGAAAACATTTTAATGATTACTAACCACCTAGTATTTGAAAAGTAAGTGCCAAATTTTATTTAAAGTCTGATTAACATGCAACAAGTGTAATGAAGAAATAAATAACACCATTCACCATACTGAAGTAAAACGAATAACCATCACAATAGAGTAAATAAAGTCTGGAGGAAAACTCCTCACTACAATCCCATAACAGAAATAAATAACCGAATACTGAAATAATACATGCTAAAGTCTGAAAACTGAAATGTAAAAGATGTCTCTAAATAGAAATGGGCAACATGCCCTACAACTGATAGATAGTGACTCTGGAATCCAAAAGATAGAAGCGTCTACAAGCAAATCCATTTAGCTTCCACAACCAGGTACAGCTCGTCACCTGAATGAGAATCCTATGCTTGGTGTCCCTGTGGCTGGGCACCTAAAATGGTTTTAAAAGAAAAAGATTTGAAAAGTAAACGGGTCAGAGCCCGAATGTGGAGTTATATTTTAAAAACCTGCAAGTGCTTTAAAAACATTTAAAACATTAAATGCAAAGTACATGTAAGGATGTACACTCACATGATATTCTCACCTCTCGTCTAACTGTGCACTCCTAACGTAAGTACCCATCTACAACGATATAAACCACTAGCTAAGTGACATCATAACTAGCTAGACTGTAATAGTTCCTACCCTTATTACCCGGTTCTATTAACATATAACGCTCGTAATTAGATAGGGATTTAATGTAAACTCAGATGCTCAATATGCAATATATTTCTCTATCAGCTAACTCATTATGTTTCTCGAAACAATACCGTAATTATTTATACAACGTTAACATGAATGTTCTTATTAATTAAGTGTATATTATTCACATCATAAATATACAATACAAGCACCCCGAGAACTAAGCTGCGGTGCACACATACTCTGCTATCCATCCCGGTACATCACGTACATAAGGATCACATATTCCGAATCTCTCAGGAATAGTTCAGATAACACAAATCACAAATAGTGGAGGCGAACACAGTCACATCACATGGGTCACGTACATACCTACGCTCCCACGATCAGAGGACTTATTAACATCCAAATAAGTCTTTCTCTGACCTATGTTCATCGAGGTACCAGTCTATATCCCCCCCGTAGGCACACAAGGATTAGAGGGTCCTAAGCGAACGTAACCTCCCGTGATAGCAAGTATGGTAGGTATGTCATACACACAATTCATATACCAATACTAAGTAAACACACGTCTTAGTAATACCGTATTTTAATCGTAGTACATATCGCATTCTCGTACTAACTTATACTTATCACAATTTATACTATTCCGGTTTATAATCCTACGCGTCATAATTTACTCTCGTAGTAGACACTCACGTCTCAACCCAAACCGTCCATTGAATTAAATCTCTCGTATATAAATTTATTCCTCGTAATAACCCAAAAGTCCCAATTCTATCCTTACATCATCATCGGAATGTTATCTATGTCCTCGAACAAGCTTACGGGACTCCAAAAATCAAAACAGTCCAAAAAGGATCAAACTGTCAACTCGTTAGAAGTCTCGTTCGAACGAGACTGTTCGAACGAGATTCCTCTGCCAACTTGTTAGAAGTCTCGTTCGAACGAGGCTGTTCGAACGAGGTCCCAGTTCGTTCGAACGAACTGTACCTTCTAACGATATCTCGTTCGAACGAGATATCGAACGAAATCCATTCTCGTTAGCAGCGACTGGTCAACTCGTTAGAAGCTCGTTCGAACGAGTTCGTTCGAACGACCTGGGTAGGGGCTTCTAACGAGCTACCAGATTCGGCCCAGATTTTTCCCCAATTCGTTTTTCATCCATTTTAACACCTCAAATCTTCTAAACTAAGTCCCAACAATCGTTTAAGGGTCTATAATCAATACTAAACATATATGGTCACATCCTAACATGTTTTTAAGGGATCAATCCATCCTAACATCAATTAAATTTACAAATTTCTACCCTTTTTCCCAATATCTCAAGAACATGAACCCTAACTTTATATCATCATCAAATCCCAGAATTAAATTCGTTTTAATTTCTCCTAATCACAGTTATTATGAGAGAAATCATCTACCTATCATTCTACATGCAATTCTCTTCAAAATTTTCAATATCTAAACTCCAACTACATGGGTTTTCATTCAATCTTTCAAGAACAATCAAAATTCTTCAATTTCTAACATGGAAAAGACATTCTCTGAATTTAAATGGAATAAAGTCACTTGCCTTGATTGTCTCTGAGTTTGGTGTAGGTTTGGTAGAACTTTTCTGCAGAATTTCTTCTCTCCAAGCTCCTTCTCCAATGGTGGCTTAAGGTGGCTAGGGTTTGATTTGGGGAACTTAGAAAACCTAAATGATAACCTACGTAGCCTTCTAGGTTAATATGGGTTGGTTATGGGCTTAGTGGGTCAAATACACATCAGATTTAATTAACCAATTTTCGTCACTTTTAATTCCTCAAAATGTAAAGTTACCAAAATACCCTTTAAGTTGCCGGTATGGCCTAAAAATACCCCCGGACCCAAACTATACCCCCGGCTAGTGTTTTCTGACTATCTCGACCCTTTCGGACGCGTTGGCGCACTCAAAACGACCATACGGATTATAGATTTTAAATTCACTTTTATTATCAAAATATTACACCGTGACGCGGCGGTCCCACGCGTCTCAACAAAATTTCTAAAATGCCGTATATAAATCTCACGACAAATTTCATAATACCAAATACATATATCAAAACATGTATGCACATAATCAAATACCAACTCGCATCTCGTTAGTATTTTAACCCGGATTAATTTCCAATTAGTATGCATTTAATTTATTAATCCCAAAAATAAATATAGCCAAAAGTACGGGGTATTACACACTTCCCCCCTAAAAACTGAATTTCGTCCCGAAATTCGAAACTAGAAAGTACCTGATAAAAACAGCTCTGGATAACGTTCGCGCATCTCATCCTCTCGCTCCCAAGTGGACTCCTCGACATTGTGATGTCGCCACTGGACACGCACTAATGGGACTATCTTTGACCGCAGTTTCCTCTCGCTTTGGTCCAAAATAGCAATCGGTCCCTCCTCGTAGGAGCTATCCGGCTGGAGATCGATGTCCTCCACAGCAATGTGAGAATGAGCCAAATTATCCCTAAGGTATTTCCTCAGCGAGGAAATATGGAACACATCGTGAATCCGATGCAAATGCTCCGGTAACCCAAGTCTATACGCAACCGGTCCGATCCACTCAATAATAGGAAACGGCCCCACATACCTTGGTGCCAACTTTCCCTTCTTCCCGAAACACATAATCCCCTTCATAGGAGACACTCTGAGCAAAACCTGGTCCCCCACTTGGAACTCCCTGAAATATCTCTTCGCATCAGCATAACTCTTCTGCCTGTCTTGAGCTACCCGAATGCGACTCCGAATCAACTCAATCCTTACCGAAGTATCCTGAATCACTTCCGGTCCAAGCAGTTTGTTGTCCCCCACCTCTAACCAACATGCTGGGGAATGACAAGGCCTACCGTACAATGCCTCAAACGGAGCCATGCCAATAGTGAACTGATAGGAGTTGTTGTAAGCAAACTCCACCAGTGGAAGGTATTGCTCCCATCCACCCCCAAAGTCAATAATGCACATGCGTAGCATGTCCTCCAACATTTGATTGGTGCGCTCTGTCTGACCGTCGGTTTGCGGATGATAAGCAGTACTCAACCGCAATTCCGTGCCCATGGCCTCCTGGAAACTTTCCCAAAACCGCGAAACAAATATCTTGTCTCTGTCAGACACGATATTTAAGGGTACACTGTGAAGTCTCACAATCTCTGAAATAAAGAGCTGGGCATACTGTCCCGTAGTGTAATCAGTCCTAACGGGTAAGAAGTGAGCGACCTTGGACAATCTGTCAACAATTACCCAAACGGAGTCGTGACCCCTCTGCGACGTAGGCAACCCCGTGATAAAGTCCATGGATATGCTCTCCCACATCCACACCAGGACCTCCAATGGCTGTAGCAATCCTGCTGGTCCCTGATGATCCACTTTTACAAGCTGACAAGTGGCGCATTTCGAAACAAACTCAGCGATATCTCTCTTCATACCGCTCCACCAATACTGCCGTCTCATGTATTGGTACATTTTGTCCCCTCCGGGATGTACCGCGAACCGTGAGCCGTGCGACTCTGCCATCACCTCATGTCGCAATTCCTCCCCTTCCGGAACTACCAATCTCCCATTGAAGCGTAATCCCCCGTCTGAGCTAACGGTATAGGATTCGGCTCCCTCTACTAGTAATCAAACTATCTGCTCCTGACAGAACGAGTCATTAGCCTGTGCCCGTACTACCTTCGTGACAATCTGCGGTGTAACGGTCATCACAGACATGAAAGATCGGGCCACTGCATCCTGGTGTCCCAATTCCTTCCACTTTGCTTTCCACACCTCTGCCACCTCATCTGCTGGCCTACGGCTCAATGCGTCTACAACCACGTTAGCCTTACCCGGGTGGTACTGGATGTCGAACTGGTAGTCTTTCACAAACTCAAGCCACCTACGTTGCCGCATATTCAACTCTTTCTGCGTGAACTGGTACTGTAGGGACTTGTGGTCCGTGAACAGTTGGAACTTCTCCCCCAAAAGATAGTGCCTCCAAATCCGTAGGGAAAATACCACTGCTGCCAACTCCAAATCATGCGTGGGGTAATTCTTCTCATGAGGTTTAAGCTTACGGGAAGCATAAGCTATGGCCTGTCTCTCCTGCTGCAATACACCTCCAAGTCCTTGCAAAGACGCGTCGGTGTAAACCAAATACTCAACTCCCAGTATCGGCAATGCTAACACAGGTGCTGAGGTCAATTTGTTCTTCAATTCATCGAATGCCAACTGACAGGCATCACTCCAGATGTATGGCACACCCTTACAAGTAAGATGTGTCAAAGGACCTGCTATCTCCGAGAAACCCCGAATAAACCTCCTGTAGTATCCTGCTAGACCCAAGAAACTACGAATCTCCGTTGGTGTCGTGGGCTGTCCCCACTCCCTCACCGCTGATACCTTCCCCGGATCAACAGATATCCCTTGGTCGAAAATAATGTGACCCAAGAACTGGACTTCCTTCAGCCAAAACCCGCACTTCTCATATTTTGCATACAACTCGTTCTGACGGAGTGTCTTCAAAACCTGCCTCAAATGCCCGGCGTGCTCCTCCTCTGTCTGAGAGTAAACCAGAATGTCATCAATGAAGACAATGACAAACTGATCTAGGAAATCCCTGAACACTCTGTTCATCAAGTCCATAAACACTGCTGGAGCGTTGGTCAAGCCGAAAGGCATAACCCGAAACTCGTAAGAACCATATCTCGATAAAAACGCAGTCTTCGGGACATCCTCCTCCCTGATACGCAACTGATGGTATCCCGATCTCAAGTCAATCTTCGAGAAGAAAGAAGCTCCTCTCAACTGGTCGAATAAGTCATCGATTCGAGGCAACGGATACTTATTCCGTATCGTGACCTTATTCAACTCTCGGTAGTCCACACATAATCTCAGTGAACCGTCCCTCTTCTTCACAAACAAAACTGGAGCGCCCCAAGGTGAGGTACTCCTGCGAATAAAGCCCTGACCTAATAGCTGCTCTATCTGATCCCGTAGCTCTCTCATCTCAGCTGGAGCCATACGGTACGGTGCGCGTGCTATAGGTCTCGTACCCGGTAGCAAATCTATAACAAAGTCTATCTCTCGACTGGGTGGTAAGCCTGGTATCTCCTGAAACACATCCGAATACTCCTTGACTACTGGGATAGAATCTAAAGGAATCACTACCTCCTTAGAGGTATCCTCCTCAATATAATACAGATGAGCGGTCGATCCTCCCTCTGGGCGAGGCATCTCTATTACAAAGATCTCCTGCCTCGGAATGGCAAAAACAATGCTCCCGTTGAAGCAATCAATCATGGCCCTATAAGCTACGAGCCAATCCATCCCAATAATCACATCGTGAACATGCATGTCTAACACTAACATGTCTGCAGGCAATACCAAACCACCAATCTCTACTCCCACTCCCCGACATATAAACAAAATAAGTGACCCACTCCCCAATGGTGAGTCGACACACGTCACTGTGCTCTCTGCCGTAGCTAACAATCCTAAATCTTTCACGAAATGTGTAGCTATAAAATAGTGTGTAGCACCCATATCAAATAACACCCGACCCATAGTGCCATGGATAGGAAACGTACCCTCAATCGCGGGCGGTGCCTGTGGAACTGCAGCCTGGTGGACGTTGTAGACACGTCCATACTGTAGCTGCCCCTGCTGAGCTGGGACTGCTGGAATGGGTGGCAGTGCTGCCATCTGTGGCGGTGCGGGAAGAGCGGCCGGAAACATAGGCCTCTGTGGCTCCTGGAGAGCACCCTGCTGCTGCTGCTGTGGGGCCCTGCCCCTATCAGGACAATCCTGTCGCTTATGGCCAGTCTTGCCACAAACGAAACACTTCCCTGGGAAGTTCCCTCCTCTCTGCCCCTGCTGTCCCCGGCCCTGGTGGTCGTTACCATTCCTCCCTTGGCCCTGCTGGCCCTGGTGAAACTGCTGCCCATTCTGTCCCTGTTGGCCCTGATGGCCGTTTGGACCCTGATGGCCCTGACGGAAACCTCCTTGTCCCTGCCTGTAGTTCCCTGACCGGAACCTCTTATTATCCCCCTGCTGGGAGCCCTGCTCATTCTGTCTCTGCCCCTGACCAGATTGTGCCCCGCTGGCACCATGTCCTCCAGTCCTGCCTTGATGGCTAGACTCTCCCGACCTTTTGCCCTCGGGCATATGAAAACGGTGGTCCTGGCAGTGTAACAATGCAGCGTTAACCACATCAGAATAAGTGGCCAACAATAGGTTCCCTAGCAGATACTGACGGATCCTCCAATTCAACCCGTCGGTGAACTTCTCAATCTTCTTCTTCTCTGTTGGTATCTCGTCTGGAACGATGTTCAACAGATTAGTGAACTCGGCCTCATACTCGACCACTGTCTTGCCTTCCTGCCTCAGACTCATCAGCTTCCTCCTCATTTCCGTGTGAACAGCCGACGGAAAGTACTTGCGGTCAAACCGCACCCAGAACTCCTGAATCGTGAGAGTATCCCTCTCCTCTGCGGTGGTAATAGACTCCCACCACTGTAGTGCAGATCCCACTAGCTTGAAAGTAGCTAGCACCTGTTTCTGAACATCAGGGCACTCATGCATCCTCAAATGCCTCTGTATATCCTTCCTCCATTGGCTCGAGACTACCACATCTGAGCTTCCTGCAAACTCTGGCGGATGCGCTTTCTGAAAAGCGTCACGTACACACTCCCAAGCAGACGGGAATGCATTAGCCTGTACTGGCGCGACAATCGGCGCCTAAGGTGGTGCCTGCTGAACAACGACAATTGCGGCATTTACCGCTTGGGCTACTATAGCTGCAACCTCAGCGGCGTTCATCATGCCCTGAACTGGAGCGGGCTGGGGTTCGGGCGTTGCATCCCTGGGAACTCGTCGTGCACGTCGTGGAGGCATCTAAAATAAGAATGAAGTTTATAAGTTCGCGGTTATAAACTTAAAATAGCTGAAGAACGTAGCATACACAAAAAGAGTACTACAGTCCTAAAATATAGGGCTCTATATCAAAGAAACGTCGCGGAAACATAATAGCCGTACAGATCCTAAAGGACACTAGAACCTGATGCTCTAATACCACCTGTGACACCCCGACTAATTAAATGCCGGGTAGCTACTCCTTTATTAAATTAATTCAAAATGCCAAGTTGGCTCAGTTAATAGCATCACTGTCGAAAACATTTTAATGATTACTAACCACCTAGTATTTGAAAAGTAAGTGCCAAATTTTATTTAAAGTCTGATTAACATGCAACAAGTGTAATGAAGAAATAAATAACACCATTCACCATACTGAAGTAAAACGAATAACCATCACAATAGAGTAAATAAAGTCTGGAGGAAAACTCCTCACTATAATCCCATAATAGAAATAAATAACCGAATACTGAAATAATACATGCTAAAGTCTGAAAACTCAAAATGTAAAAGATGTCTCTAAATAGAAATGGGCAACATGCCCTACAACTGATAGATAGTGACTCTGGAATTCAAAAGATAGAAGCGTCTACAAGCAAATCCCTGTAGCTTCCACAACCAGCTACAGCTCGTCACCTGAATGAGAATCCTATGCTTGGTGTCCCTGTGGCTGGGCACCTAAAATGGTTTTACAAGAAAAAGATTTGAAAAGTAAACGGGTCAGAGCCCGAATGTGGAGTTATATTTTAAAAACCTGCAAGTGCTTTAAAAACATTTAAAACATTAAATGCAAAGTACATGTTAGGACGTACACTCACAAGATATTCTCACCTCTCGTCTAACTGTGCACTCCTAACGTAAGTACCCATCTACAACGATATAAACCACTAGCTAAGTGACATCATAACTAGCTAGACTGTAATAGTTCCTACCCTTATTACCCGGTTCTATTAACATATAACGCTCGTAATTAGATAGGGATTTAATGTAAACTCAGATGCTTAATATGCAATATATTTCTCTATCAGCTAACTCATTATGTTTCTCGAAACAATACCGTAATTATTTATACAACATTAACATGAATGTTCTTATTAATTAAGTGTATATTATTCACATCATAAATATACAATACAAGCACCCCGAGAACTAAGCTGCGGTGCACACATACTCTGCTATCCATCCCGGTACATCACGTACATAAGGATCACATATTCCGAATCTCTCAAGAATAGTTCAGATAACACAAATCACAAATAGTGGAGGCGAACACAGTCACATCACATGGGTCACGTACATACCTACGCTCTCACGATCAGCGGACTTATTAACATCCCAATAAGTCTTTCTCTGACCTATGTTCATCGAGGTACCATTCAATATCCCCCCCGTAGGCACACAAGGATTAGAGGGTCCTAAGCGAACGTAACCTCCCGTGATAGCAAGTATGGTAGGTATGTCATACACACAATTCATATACCAATACTAAGTAAACACACGTCTTAGTAATACCGTATTTTAATCATAGTACATATCGCATTCTCGTACTAACTTATACTTATCACAATTTATACTATTCCGGTTTGTAATCCTACGCGTCATAATTTACTCTCGTAGTAGACACTCACGTCTCAACCCAAACCGTCCATTGAATTAAATCTCTCGTATATAAATTTATTCCTCGTAATAACCCAAAAGTCCCAATTCTATCCTTACATCATCATCGGAATGTTATCTATGTCCTCGAACAAGCTTACGGGACTCCAAAAATCAAAACAGTCCAAAAAGGACCAAACTCTCAACTCGTTAGAAGTCTCGTTCGAACGAGACTGTTCGAACGAGATTCCTCTGCCAACTTGTTAGAAGTCTCGTTCGAACGAGGCTGTTCGAACGAGGACCCAGTTCGTTCGAACGAACTGTACCTTCTAACGATATCTCGTTCGAACGAGATATCGAACGAAATCCATTCTCGTTAGCAGCTACTGGTCAACTCGTTAGAAGCTCGTTCGAACGAGTTCGTTCGAACGACCTGGGTAGGGGCTTCTAACGAGCTACCAGATTCGGCCTAGATTTTTCCCCAATTCGTTTTTCATCCATTTTAACACCTCAAATCTTCTAAAATAAGTCCCAACAATCGTTTAAGGGTCTATAATCAATACTAAACATATATGG
This sequence comes from Sambucus nigra, assembly GCA_949130495.1. Lineage (NCBI taxonomy): Eukaryota > Viridiplantae > Streptophyta > Magnoliopsida > Dipsacales > Adoxaceae > Sambucus > Sambucus nigra. The sequence continues at coordinate 294,169,793 of OX422213.1, forward strand.
TCACATCCTAACATGTTTTTAAGGGATCAATCCATCCTAACATCAATTAAATTTACAAATTTCTACCCTTTTTCCCAATATCTCAAGAACATGAACCCTAACTTTATATCATCATCAAATCCCAGAATTAAATTCGTTTTAATTTCTCCTAATCACAGTTATTATGAGAGAAATCATCTACCTATCATTCTACATGCAATTCTCTTCAAAATTTTCAAGATCTAAACTCCAACTACATGGGTTTTCATTCAATCTTTCAAGAACAATCAAAATTCTTCAATTTCTAACATGGAAAAGACATTCTCTGAATTTAAATGGAATAAAGTCACTTGCCTTGATTGTCTCTGAGTTTGGTGTAGGTTTGGTAGAACTTTTCTGCAGAATTTCTTCTCTCCAAGCTCCTTCTCCAATGGTGGCTTAAGGTGGCTAGGGTTTGATTTGGGGAACTTAGAAAACCTAAATGATAACCTACGTAGCCTTCTAGGTTAATATGGGTTGGTTATGGGCTTAGTTGGTCAAATCCACATCAGATTTAATTAACCAATTTTCGTCACTTTTAATTCCTCAAAATGTAAAGTTACCAAAATACCCTTTAAGTTGTCGGTATGGCCTAAAAATACCCCGGGACCCAAACTATACCCCCGGCTAGTGTTTTCTGACTATCTCGACCCTTTCGGACGCGTTGGCGCACTCAAAACGACCATACGGATTATAGATTTTAAATTCACTTTTATTATCAAAATATTACACCGTGACGCGGTGGTCCCACGCGTCTCAACAAAATTTTTAAAATGCCGTATATAAATCTCACGACAAATTTCATAATACCAAATACATATATCAAAACATGTATGCACATAATCAAATACCAACTCGCATCTCGTTAGTATTTTAACCCGGATTAATTTCCAATTAGTACGCATTTAATTAATTAATCCCAAAAATAAATATAGCCAAAAATACGGGGTATTACATACTTCCCCCCTAATAACTGAATTTCGTCCCGAAATTCGAAACTAGAAAGTACCTGCTAAAAACAGCTCTGGATAACGTTCGCGCATCTCATCCTCTCGCTCCCAAGTGGACTCCTCGACATTGTGATGTCGCCACTGGACACGCACTAATGGGACTATCTTTGACCGCAGTTTCCTCTCGCTTTGGTCCAAAATAGCAATCGGTCCCTCCTCGTAGGAGCTATCCGGCTGGAGATCGATGTCCTCCACAGCAATGTGAGAATGAGACAAATTATCCCTAAGGTATTTCCTCAGCGAGGAAATATAGAACACATCGTGAATCCGATGCAAATGCTCCGGTAACCCAAGTCTATACGCAACCGGTCCGATCCACTCAATAATAGGAAACGGCCCCACATACCTTGGTGCCAACTTTCCCTTCTTCCCGAAACGCATAATCCCCTTCATAGGAGACACTCTGAGCAAAACCTGGTCCCCCACTTGGAACTCCCTGAAATATCTCTTCACATCAGAATAACTCTTCTGCCTGTCTTGAGCTACCCGAATGCAACTCCGAATCAACTCAATCCTTGCCGAAGTATCCTGAATCACTTTCGGTCCAAGCAGTTTGTTGTCCCCCACCTCTAACCAACATGCTGGGGAACGACAAGGCCTACCGTACAATGCCTCAAACGGAGCCATGCCAATAGTGAACTGATAGGAGTTGTTGTAAGCAAACTCCACCAGTGGAAGGTATTGCTCCCATCCACCCCCAAAGTCAATAATGCACATGCGTAGCATGTCCTCCAACATTTGATTGGTGCGCTCTGTCTGCCCGTCGGTTTGCGGATGATAAGCCGTACTCAACCGCAATTCCGTGCCCATGGCCTCCTGGAAACTTTCCCAAAACCGCGAAACAAATATCTTGTCTCTGTCAGACACGATATTTAAGGGTACACTGTGAAGTCTCACAATCTCTGAAATAAAGAGCTGGACATACTGTCCCGTAGTGTAATCAGTCCTAACGGGTAAGAAGTGAGCGACCTTGGACAATCTGTCAACAATTACCCAAACGGAGTCGTGACCCCTCTGCGACGTAGGCAACCCCGTGATAAAGTCCATGGATATGCTCTCCCACATCCACACCAGGACCTCCAATGGCTGTAGCAATCCTGCTGGTCCCTGATGATCCACTTTTACAAGCTGACAAGTGGCGCATTTCGAAACAAACTCAGCGATATCTCTCTTCATACCGCTCCACCAATACTGCCGTCTCATGTATTGGTACATTTTGTCCCCTCCGGGATGTATCGCGAACCGTGAGCCGTGCGACTCTGCCATCACCTCATGTCGCAATTCCTCCCCTTCCGGAACTACCAATCTCCCATTGAAGCGTAATCCCCCGTCTGAGCTAATGGTATAGGATTCGGCTCCCTCTACTAGTAATCGAACTATCTGCTCCTGACAGAACGAGTCATTAGCCTGTGCCCGTACTACCTTCGTGACAATCTGTGGTGTAACGGTCATCACAGACATGAAAGATCGGGCCACTGCATCCTGGTGTCCCAATTCCTTCCACTTTGCTTTCCACACCTCTGCCACCTCATCTGCTAGCCTACGGCTCAATGCGTCTGGTACCACGTTAGCCTTACCCGGGTGGTACTGGATGTCAAACTGGTAGTCTTTCACAAACTCAAGCCACCTATGTTGCCGCATATTCAACTCTTTCTGCGTGAACAGGTACTCTAGGGACTTGTGGCCCGTGAACAGTTGGAACTTCTCCCCCAAAAGATAGTGCCTCCAAATCCGTAGGGAAAATACCACTGCTGCCAACTCCAAATCATGCGTGGGGTAATTCTTCTCATGAGGTTTAAGCTTACGGGAAGCATAAACTATGGCCTGTCTCTCCTTCTGTAATACACCTCCAAGTCCTTGCAAAGACGCGTCGGTGTAAACCAAATACTCAACTCCCAGTATCGGCAATGCTAACACAGGTGCTGAGGTCAATTTGTCCTTCAATTCATCGAATGCCAACTGACAGGCATCACTCCAGATGTATGGTACACCCTTACGAGTAAGATGTGTCAAAGGACCTGCTATCTCTGAGAAACCCCGAATAAACCTCCTGTAGTATCCTGCTAGACCCAAGAAACTACGAATCTCCGTTGGTGTCGTGGGCTGTCCCCACTCCCTCACCGCGGATACCTTCCCCGGATCAACAGATATCCCTTGGTCGAAAATAATGTGACCCAAGAACTGGACTTCCTTCAGCCAAAACCCGCACTTCTCATATTTTGCATACAACTCGTTCTGACGGAGTGTCTACAAAACCTGCCTCAAATGCCCGGCGTGATCCTCCTCTGTCTGAGAGTAAACCAGAATGTCATCAATGAAGACAATGACAAACTGATCTAGGAAATCCCTGAACACTCTGTTCATCAAGTCCATAAACACTGCTGGAGCGTTGGTCAAGCCGAAAGGCATAACCCGAAACTCGTAAGAACCATATCTCGATAAAAACGCAGTCTTCGGGACATCCTCCTCCCTGATACGCAACTGATGGTATCCCGATCTCAAGTCAATCTTCGAGAAGAAAGAAGCTCCTCTCAACTGGTCGAATAAGTCATCGATTCGAGGCAACGGATACTTATTCCGTATCGTGACCTTATTCAACTCTCGGTAGTCCACACATAATCTCAGTGAACCGTCCCTCTTCTTCACAAACAAAACTGGAGCGCCCCAAGGTGAGGTACTCCTGCGAATAAAGCCCTGACCTAATAGCTGCTCTATCTGATCCCGTAGCTCTCTCATCTCAGCTGGAGCCATACGGTACGGTGCGCGTGCTATAGGTCTCGTACCCGGTAGCAAATCTATAACAAAGTCTATCTCTCGACTGGGTGGTAAGCCTGGTATCTCCTGAAACACATCCGAATACTCCTTGACTACTGGGATAGAATCTAAAGGAATCACTACCTCCTTAGAGGTATCCTCCTCAATATAATACAGATGAGCGGTCGATCCTCCCTCTGGGCGAGGCATCTCTACTACAAACATCTCCTGCCCCGGAATGGCAAAAACAATGCTCCCGCTGAAGCAATCAATCATGGCCCTATAAGCTACGAGCCAATCCATCCCAATAATCACATCGTGAACATGCATGTCTAACACTAACATGTCTGCAGGCAATACCAAACCACCAATCTCTACTCCCACTCCCCGACATATAAACAAAATAAGTGACCCACTCCCCAATGGTGAGTCGACATACGTCACTGTGCTCTCTGCCGTAGCTAACAATCCTAAAGCTTTCACGAAGTGTGTAGCTATAAAATAGTGTGTAGCACCCGTATCAAATAACACCCGACCCATAGTGCCATGGATAGGAAACGTACCCTCAATCGCGGGCGGTGCCTGTGGAACTGCAGCCTGGTGGACGTTGTAGACACGTCCATACTGTAGCTGCCCCTGCTGAGCTGGGACTGCTAGAATGGGTGGCAGTGCTGCCATCTGTGGCGGTGCGGGAAGATCGGCCGGAAACATAGGCCTCTGTGGCTCCTGGCGAGCACCCTGCTGCTGCTGCTGTGGGGCCCTGCCCCTATCAGGACAATCTTGTCGCTTATGGCTAGTCTTGCCACAAACGAAACACTTCCCTGGGAAGTTCCCTCCTCTCTTCCCCTGCTGTCCCCGGCCCTGGTGGCCGTTACCATTCCTCCCTTGGCCCTGCTGGCCCTGGTGAAACTGCTGCCCATTCTGTCCCTGTTGGCCCTGATGGCCGTTTGGACCCTGATGGCCCTGACGGAAACCTCCTTATCCCTGCCTGTAGTTCCCTGACCGGAACCTCTTATTATCCCCCTGCTGGGAGCCCTGCTCATTCTGTCTCTGCCCCTGACCAGATTGTGCCCCGATGGCACCATGTCCTCCAGTCCTGCCTTGATGGCTAGACTCTCCCGACCTTTTGCCCTCGGCCATATGAAAACGGTGGTCCTGGCAGTGTAACAATGCAGCGTTAACCACATCAGAATAAGTGGCCAACAATAGGTTCCCTAGCAGATACTGACGGATCCTCCAATTCAACCCGTCGGTGAACTTCTCAATCTTCTTCTTCTCTGTTGGTATCTCGTCTGGAACGATGTTCAACAGATTAGTGAACTCAGCCTCATACTCGGCCACTGTCTTGCCTTCCTGCCTCAGACTCATCAGCTTCCTCCTCATTTCCGTGTGAACAGCCGACGGAAAGTACTTGCGGTCAAACCGCACCCAGAACTCCTGAATCGTGAGAGTATCCCTCTCCTCTGCGGTGGTAATAGACTCCCACCACTGTAGTGCAGATCCCACTAGCTTGAAAGTAGCTAGCACCTGTTTCTGAACATCAGTGCACTCATGCATCCTCAAATGCCTCTGTATATCCTTCCTCCATTGGCTCGAGACTACCACATCTGAGCTTCCTGCAAACTCTGGCGGATGCGCTTTCTGAAAAGCATCATGTACACGCTCCCAAGCAGACGGGAATGCATTAGCCTGTACTGGCGCGACAACCGGCGCCTGAGGTGGTGCCTGCTGAACAACGACAATTGTGGCATTTACCGCTTGGGCTACTATAGCTGCAACCTCAGCGGCGTTCATCATGCCCTGAACTGGAGCGGGCTGGGGTTCGGGCGTTGCATCCCTGGGAACTCGTCGTGCACGTCGTGGAGGCATCTAAAATAAGAATGAAGTTTATAAGTTCGCAGTTATAAACTTAAAATAGCTGAAGAACGTAGCATACACAAAAAGAGTACAACAGTCCTAAAATATAGGGCTCTATATCAAAGAAACGTCGCGGAAACATAATAGCCGTACAGATCCTAAAGGACTCTAGAACCTGATGCTCTGATACCACCTGTGACACCCCGACTAATTAAATACCGGGTAGCTACTCCTTTATTAAATTAATTCAAAATGCCAAGTTGGCTCAGTTAATAGCATCACTGTCGAAAACATTTTAATGATTACTAACCACCTAGTATTTGAAAAGTAAGTGCCAAATTTTATTTAAAGTCTGATTAACATGCAACAAGTGTAATGAAGAAATAAATAACACCATTCACCATACTGAAGTAAAACGAATAACCATCACAATAGAGTAAATAAAGTCTGGAGGAAAACTCCTCACTACAATCCCATAACAGAAATAAATAACCGAATACTGAAATAATACATGCTAAAGTCTGAAAACTGAAATGTAAAAGATGTCTCTAAATAGAAATGGGCAACATGCCCTACAACTGATAGATAGTGACTCTGGAATCCAAAAGATAGAAGCGTCTACAAGCAAATCCATTTAGCTTCCACAACCAGGTACAGCTCGTCACCTGAATGAGAATCCTATGCTTGGTGTCCCTGTGGCTGGGCACCTAAAATGGTTTTAAAAGAAAAAGATTTGAAAAGTAAACGGGTCAGAGCCCGAATGTGGAGTTATATTTTAAAAACCTGCAAGTGCTTTAAAAACATTTAAAACATTAAATGCAAAGTACATGTAAGGATGTACACTCACATGATATTCTCACCTCTCGTCTAACTGTGCACTCCTAACGTAAGTACCCATCTACAACGATATAAACCACTAGCTAAGTGACATCATAACTAGCTAGACTGTAATAGTTCCTACCCTTATTACCCGGTTCTATTAACATATAACGCTCGTAATTAGATAGGGATTTAATGTAAACTCAGATGCTCAATATGCAATATATTTCTCTATCAGCTAACTCATTATGTTTCTCGAAACAATACCGTAATTATTTATACAACGTTAACATGAATGTTCTTATTAATTAAGTGTATATTATTCACATCATAAATATACAATACAAGCACCCCGAGAACTAAGTTGCGGTGCACACATACTCTGCTATCCATCCCGGTACATCACGTACATAAGGATCACATATTCCGAATCTCTCAGGAATAGTTCAGATAACACAAATCACAAATAGTGGAGGCGAACACAGTCACATCACATGGGTCACGTACATACCTACGCTCCCACGATCAGCGGACTTATTAACATCCCAATAAGTCTTTCTCTGACCTATGTTCATCGAGGTACCAGTCTATATCCCCCCCGTAGGCACACAAGGATTAGAGGGTCCTAAGCGAACGTAACCTCCCGTGATAGCAAGTATGGTAGGTATGTCATACACACAATTCATATACCAATACTAAGTAAACACACGTCTTAGTAATACCGTATTTTAATCGTAGTACATATCGCATTCTCGTACTAACTTATACTTATCACAATTTATACTATTCCGGTTTGTAATCCTACGCGTCATAATTTACTCTCGTAGTAGACACTCACGTCTCAACCCAAACCGTCCATTGAATTAAATCTCTCGTATATAAATTTATTCCTCGTAATAACCCAAAAGTCCCAATTCTATCCTTACATCATCATCGGAATGTTATCTATGTCCTCGAACAAGCTTACGGGACTCCAAAAATCAAAACAGTCCAAAAAGGACCAAACTCTCAACTCGTTAGAAGTCTCGTTCGAACGAGACTGTTCGAACGAGATTCCTCTGCCAACTTGTTAGAAGTCTCGTTCGAACGAGGTTGTTCGAACGAGGTCCTAGTTCGTTCGAACGAACTGTACCTTCTAACGATATCTCGTTCGAACGAGATATCGAACGAAATCCATTCTCGTTAGCAGCGACTGGTCAACTCGTTAGAAGCTCATTCGAACGAGTTCGTTCGAAGGACCTGGGTAGGGGCTTCTAACGAGCTACCAGATTCGGCCCAGATTTTTCCCCAATTCGTTTTTCATCCATTTTAACACCTCAAATCTTCTAAACTAAGTCCCAACAATCGTTTAAGGGTCTATAATCAATACTAAACATATATGGTCACATCCTAACATGTTTTTAAGGGATCAATCCATCCTAACATCAATTAAATTTACAAATTTCTACCCTTTTTCCCAATATCTCAAGAACATGAACCCTAACTTTATATCATCATCAAATCCCAGAATTAAATTCGTTTTAATTTCTCCTAATCACAGTTATTATGAGAGAAATCATCTACCTATCATTCTACATGAAATTCTCTTCAAAATTTTCAAGATCTAAACTCCAACTACATGGGTTTTCATTCAATCTTTCAAGAACAATCAAAATTCTTCAATTTCTAACATGGAAAAGACATTCTCTGAATTTAAATGAAATAAAGTCACTTGCCTTGATTGTCTCTGAGTTTGGTGTAGGTTTGGTAGAACTTTTCTGCAGAATTTCTTCTCTCCAAGCTCCTTCTCCAATGGTGGCTTAAGGTGGCTAGGGTTTGATTTGGGGAACTTAGAAAACCTAAATGATAACCTACGTAGCCTTCTAGGTTAATATGGGTTGGTTATGGGCTTAGTGGGTCAAATCCACATCAGATTTAATTAACCAATTTTCGTCACTTTTAATTCCTCAAAATGTAAAGTTACCAAAATACCCTTTAAGTTGCCGGTATGGCCTAAAAATACCCCGGGACCCAAACTATACCCCCGGCTAGTGTTTTCTGACTATCTCGACCCTTCTGGACGCGCTGGCGTACTCAAAACGACCATACGGATTATAGATTTTAAATTCACTTTTATTATCAAAATATTACACCGTGGCGCGGCGGTCCCACGCGTCTCAACAAAATTTCTAAAATGTCGTATATAAATCTCACGACAAATTTCATAATACCAAATACATATATCAAAACATGTATGCACATAATCAAATACCAACTCGCATCTCGTTAGTATTTTAACCCGGATTAATTTCCAATTAGTACGCATTTAATTAATTAATCCCAAAAATAAATATAGCCAAAAGTACGGGGTATTACAAGGACGTGCACTCACATGAGGTACTCACCTCTCGACTTATTGTGCACTCCTATCGTACCGTACCCATCTAAGTGACATACATATCTAACCAAACCGTAATAAGTTCTACCCCTTTACTACTCAATTCCCATTATACTTTCCAGCATCATTAACTAACTAGAGGGTTTTACTTAACTCAGGTTCTCAATTATTAGTGATACAATTCATTACAGGTTATCCCTTTATAGTTACTCAAAGCGTTTCTGTATTTATACGCACAATATCAACATGAAAGTTCTCATTAATTTAAGTGTATATTAGTCACGCCATAAATATACAATACAAGCACCCGAGACTAAGCTGCGGTGCACACATACTCTGCTATCAATCTCGGTACATCACGTACATAAGGATCACGCATTCCGAATCTCTCAGGAATCGTTCTCAAATAATAGCAAATCACAAACAATGGAGGCGAACACAGTCACATCACATGGGTCACGCACATACCTACGTTCCCACGATCAGCAGACTTATTAACATCCCAATAAGTCCTTCTCTGACCTATGTTCTCGAGGTACCAATCTAAATCCGGGCAACACAAGGATTAGTGGGCCCTAAGCGAACGTAAACCTCCCGTGATAGCAAGTATGGTAGGTATGTCATACACATCAAATCATATATACTAAGCATGCACACATCTTAGCTATTACCATATTTATTTGGGGTACACTTCTCATTCTCGTACCGACTTATAGCGTTACACAATTCATAAGTTCCCGGTTAATATAATATTCAAGTCGTCAATTGTTCTCACGTCATAATAGACACTCACGTCCTACTCCATAATTTCCGTTGGTTCAAGTCACACATCTATGTTTTACTCCTCATTATATCCCAAATATCCCAACTATATCAATTTATCATCAACGGAAGGGTATCTCTCCAATTAAACAAGGTTACGGGATACTCAAAATCAAAACAGGCCAAAAAGCCTAAACTGTCAGCTCGTTAGAAGTCTCGTTCGAACGAGGCTGTTCGAACGATAGTTCGTTCGAATGAAGTGGGCCTTCTAACGAGATCTCGTTCGAACGAAAGTCATTGAATGAACATCCCTCTCGTTAGAAGTCAAACTGTCAACTCGTTAGAAGCTCGTTCGAACGACCTAGGCAGGTCTTCTAACGAGAGGCCAGTTTCGAGCCCAGATTTTCCCAAATTCGTTTTTCCAACTTTTCTTCACCTCTAACCTCATTTAAACATCAATCCAACAATTGTTCATGGGTTCTAAACATTCCTAAACATACTTAGGTCATATATTAACATTGATATAGGGCCAGTTCTTCCTAAACATCATTGAATCATCAAATCCCTTCATTTATCCCCAAATCACATGAACATGAATCCTAAAATTTTAAAGTCACCAATGGGCATGATTAAATCCGTTTTGTTATGAACAAGGTGTATTTACATCAGAAAAATCCTCCTAACACAATTCTACATACAATCCTTTCATCAAAATATAAAGTTCTAAATCCAATTAATGGGTTTTTTTCAAACTCCCAAGAACAATACAAATTTTGTCAATTTCCTAAGCATGGAAGAAACATTCTTTGTAATAAACGGAATTAAACCACTTGCCTTATGTATATCTCTGATTTTGATGGCGAATTGATGAGTTTCTCTCTCTCTCTCTGCAGAATTCTCCTCTCTCTACAAGCTCTTCTTCTCCAAGGTGACAATGGTGGCTAGGGTTTGCCTTAGGACTTTTGGAACTAATTCTAATAACCCCCGTAGCCCATAAGGTCATAAGGTGTAGTTAGTGGGTTTAGTGGGTAATTACCAAGTTATATTTTTAATTCCTAATTTTCGTGGGTTTTAATTTCCAAAAATCCAAAATTACGAAACTACCCTTATATGTTGCAGGTATGGCCTAAAAATGCCCCGGGACCCAAATTAAACCCCCGGCTAGTGTTTTTTGACTATTTCGACCCTTCCGGACGCGTCGGCGCACTCAAAATGACCATTCGGTTAATAGAGATGAAATTCAATTTTTAATTAAAATAATTATATTCCTGACGCGACTGTCACACGCGTCTCAACAAAATTTCAAAATTGCCGTATTTCAATCTCACGACAAATTTCATAATTTACATATTCATATAGCCATATATACTCATCAAAATCAAATACCAACTCGCATCTCACTAGTATTTTTATCCGGATTAATTCCCAATTAATACACATTTAATTCAATTAATCCCATAAATAAATATCACAAAAATAGGGGGTATTACAGGAATTTATTGAAATAGGATTGAAGCTCGTATCAGAGTTTCCTTTTAACAGAGAAGTTTAAGAGGACTAGTAAGATGATTGTAAGGAGCAGGTCAAGGATGTTGTTATGAGTTTCACCTTAGAAGGAAGAGGTGTAATTGGCGTGGCTAAGTAAAGTCGCGGTGTTCGTTAACCCTAGACTCGTGTGAGTAATTTGAGTTTTGTGGCGGTCTCGATAACATTATATAATGTAGGCTTAAGTGTTTTCCTCACTAGCGGAGTTTTAATTTCCTTCATTCGTAATATAGGTAGGTGTTGATATTTTAAATATATATATTTGGCTTGTAATATTCATTTATTATGTATTATACAAGTATGGTAATATGGTGAGTATAATGTTATGGTATATTCGGAGCGATAGCAGGCTAATGATGGCAAGACTATTGTGTCCGTAGTTCCAGGGTGGAACAGGTTGTTGTTGTAATATCTCACCTGGATACAGGTGGAGTTCGCCTTTACTATTATGGGTAGATGCAACTTTGACGAGCAGAGGTTTCATTATCGTGATTTGAGTATGGGGAGACCTTATAGAGGTGATTTAAGGCGTGCTGGCTTATGTGTTGATCTGTGAGTTTAAACTCATTATAGATTGTGCAGAGACTGAGTTTAGTGCAATGCGCTTAGTAGTATGGCTCCTAGATAGAGTCGGGAGTTCAGACTACTTTTGGCTGGAAGAGGGGATAGGATTATCCCGGTTGCATATTAAAAAATAACGGACCTCCATGACCGATAAAGTTAAGTAGGAGTGTGGGGGAGGGGTCCCTTATTTGGATTTCTCTTTGGCGAGACGTCCCACGCCTGAAACCAAGGAAATGTCAGAAGTTGAGAGAGGCCTTGGGCACTAGGGACACTTAGGATTACACTCGTTTAGCGTAGGTAGGGTAATGCTTAGACCTTAGAATTATTAGGATGTATGTTTAATAGAGTTAGTAGCGTCGAGGTTAGGAGAATTAAATTTCGCGAGTTGGGAGGACCCATATTTGAGTATTACACCGAGGAAAGGAGACCCTTATTAGGAGAGAGTGTTACGTGTCAAACGTTCACAATGGATGTGTAGATGTGCACGGGGCAAGAAGGTATATGGGCACCTTAGTGAGTTGGTTTATATACCGCCTAAAATAGAAGGGGCATTTTATATAAAGTTGAAGTTATGTCGTGAGGCAGTCACGAAAGGATTTGAAGTATGTTATATGGAATGTCGTGAGAGGTAGTCAAATCCAATTGTATAAAGGGTAATAAGATGTAACATTCCCATGTTAAGCGACGAGACTATTAGGAGTAGTCAAATCCTAGTAGAGTTTCCTTTTTAAAAAAGGAAATCAGTTGTCCTGGTGTGGGTCAGTGGACACTTGTTAGCGAGAGTATTAACTTTACGATAGGTTAGAGCTGTAGTTATAGACTCATTTGTCTTTGCCAGCAAGAGAATCCATCGGAGTAACGCGTCATTATTGGGCATAATGGCTAGAAAATTAGATGAGCTTGTGTTGAAGCTAGCACTTTGGAGTACACCCTGAAGTAGGTGGAATATAGTCGGATTTGTGATCCTAGTTTGGTGATGTAGGTTGCATCTAAATTTCGAGGATGAAATTTCTTTGTAAGGGGGGGGGGGGAGTATGTAACAACCCGTCCTTTTGGAGACGATTATATTGCATAATTGGACGTAAATTGGAAATTTAGAGACTTTCTCAGAATAGTGATTTTTGGGATTTTCGAGGATTATATGATTTTCGATGGATGGCGTGTTTGCTTTTGGTGTTAAGTAAATGAATTGGAGTATTTTAATAATATGTCCCTACTAGGTAAAACTACGACAGATAATATTTTAATGAGGATATCGTATTTATTTATTATGGGTTAGAATTGTGATTTGCGGTCAAGTACCTCAGATGAAAATTTCGACTGCGCCTTGAGTCTCGGAATAGCCGAGATAGTCGGAAAAGAGTGTCTGATTGTCCAAATTGAGTTTCGGGGAATTTTGGAGTTAAACGGGCTCGTAATTGAGTAAACGAGTCGTTTTTGGGTTTTAAGCGGTATAACCCTTTTCTCCTTATATAAGGAGGGATAGAGGGAAAGAATAGAGAGAAAAGATAAAGGAAAGAGAGAAGAGAGAGAGAGGAGGAAGAAAGAGGAGGATAAAATGGAGATTTCGGGCCAAACTCCTCCGGATTCGACTCGGGATCATCGGATTATATCCACGAGGAAAGTGTTTATTTGCTTTATTTATCTTTGAGCATAAATATCTCATATCATTGTTGGTATAACAAACCCTAAAGATTTTGGGTTGGGTTTCGTGGATAAAATGGGTTTTCGGGAGTTAAAACGAATAAACCCCTAAAAGTTTATTATTGAAGAAACTTAGAAATTAATCAAAATAAATTGATGATTTCGGGTTCTAGGATGTTTAGAGCCCTTATTATATGTGTATTAGTTGTTGGTTGATGTTTTAGGATGTTAGAGACGGAGAGAAAACTTAGAGAATCTTTAATGGCCGAAAACAGCTTCTCGAAGAAGAAGATGTCCGACATGGTCGATCGATCGACTGGCCGAGGACGATCGATCGAAGCTTCGATCGATCGATGGCCAAGGGAAGATCGATCGACCCAACAGTAACTTGGACAATTTTCCTAGGGTGAATTGGATGGGATGAATTACAATTCCAATTGATTCGAGGTTAATTTTAGGATAACCTAAGGGACTCTTTAGGAGTATGTAATCCTCTAATTGAGGAAATTTAGGAGGCCAAGGTTGGGTTTTAAATGTATAATCCTTCAATTATGTTTTCGAGGAAAATAGATAAATGGCATAATTTAAAGGTTTAGGGTTCCTAAGTTAGGGTGGGGACCTCTAATTGATTATAGGAGTGAGATTGGTCCTTCGGTCCATGGAAATGAAATACATGACCTACAAAAATTTAAATTGACCGGGGAAAGGAAAATCCCTAGGATATTTCAATGTGTATTTAGGTCCATATAGTTTTGCGTATAGGAAGCATAATTAAATCGATATTGGTGAGGTAAATCCTATACGATGATTAGGATAAGATTTGGAGTATAGATATATATTTACTTAGTGTGGGGTGGCATAATTGGGGATATCCCATAAATCCTTGGAGATGAATAAGGAAATTATTATTTGTCAATGTGAGAAAATACTTTGGGATTATTGGTCATCGCTAGATATGATTGGCAATTATGGCCATTCACATATATTCGAGGGGGAATATATGATATGTATATACTATATGATTAAAGTATATATATATGAAATATGGTAAAGATGTGTAGTATATAGTATATTCCTTGTGTATGAGAACAAGGTATTTATGTTTATGAGATTAAATGATTTTGAAAATAAAATATGAATGTTTTCAAAATGGAAAAGAAATAATTTTCATAATTAATAATTTATGGATACACACCCTCTCTAAATGCCATCATAAGGGAAGTTCCCGCGTGAGGTGAAGCCCCCTGGCTAGTGAATGCAGGGTGGATATAGTCATAGGACACATGAGCATTTATGTTATGTTTTCTGCGATGGTGAGGTAATTCCGATTGTGGTTATGACTCTCCCGCAGGCATATGGCCGCTTCCCGATGTCTTGCGTTGTAGGTGCCCAGGTGTCGTAATTAATAGGCCCTGGAAGATGATGGTCATTTAGGAGCGCGCACAGTGGGGAAACCCGGACGGGCGGTCTTAGAACGCGTTATATGATATGAATTTATAACTATTATCAATAATGTGGGACATTATTGGTATTAAAGCAATTTATGATAATAAATTGTCTTTAATTACATTTCTTGGATGGAAGAAGGGAAATGGGAGCATATGAAATAAAAAACATTTTTATGATAATAAAATTGGCTTTTAAATACATTTCCTGGATATAAGAAAGGAAATGGAAACTTTTGAGATAAAAATGAAAAGTATTGATAAATACTTTGTATATGAATCCTCAGTCCGGGAGATAGATCCGGATGTGTATTATGAAGATGAAATTGAATTGGTAAACCTCAGTCCGGGAGATATTATCCGGATGTACATTGTAAGGTATATATAAGAATGAATGTGATATGTCTATAAATATATAAGTGTGTATTTATACTTTTGTTTTGCGCTTCGGGCCTAATGGATCTCTACCATTAACCCTGGCAAGTAGTAGTGTATCGGGGGGTTCCTTGTTTGGATTTCTCTTTACGAAATACCCCATGCACGAACTTAGCGCAGTGTTGAGAATGGAGGAAAGTTTAGCCCTTAGTACTCGGGGGTAGAGGTTTCTAGTAGACGGACGAATTAGCTTAGTTAGGCGGGGTAGCTTAACTAGAAAGTTAAGCGCGTTAGGGGTGCACTGTTAGAAGAGAGGTGAGGGTTATCTCATGGGAGCGCGATACCAATTTAAATATGAGATAAAAATCTATTTTTATAAAAATAAAGCATTTATGCACTTGTAAAATATTTTCAAACTCGGGATCTGACCCGTTTATCTACTTTTCCTTTCTTGCTATATATATCTATATCTATATAGGTGTCCAGACACAGGGACACCTGGATGACACATCTTTCGAGTCAGACGTCCGCTACAGCTGCTGTGGATGCATGACGCTTCTGCCTTTGTACTCTAGATAGGAGATACTGTATAAGTATTCGAGCCAATGGCCTAATTGCATTTATTTATTCTTTTAGTAACAGCATTCGATATGGTTGTATACTTTGACCGAGTGTTCGGTTATTTTATTTCATTTCAGTTTCATTTACGCATATTGTGTGGATGTTTTAATTTAGTAGTTGTTTAAAAAGAGTAGTTAAGTAAAATTTTGACACCGGCCTAATAATTTATTAGTAATTAAATGGAATTTCGACAGTGATGCTAAGAATGATCCATATAAGACTACTGTTTTAATTTGATATAGGAGTGATCGCCCTGTATTCTATTAGACGGTGTGTCACATTTTCTTTCTCCAAAACTTAAATACGTTTTGCAAACTTTAAATTCAAACGATGTAAATCATCAAATCTTAGAGAATCCATCGAGAGAAAACAAACACAGGAGAGATAAACAAGCACATGGGATCACAAACCAAATAAATTATGTTTTCTAGCTATGATACCAATTTTAAAAAGGGTGGTCCCTAAGTGTGTTTCAAATCAAACCAATTTTTCACCAAAAATTATCCAACTTTTAATTAGCACCAAACCATGTTGTGAAAAACCCTATTCTTACTTTAAACCAATTTTATCTTAATTAATCTTAAACATGCATCTAGTGATTAAAGCAAGTAAAGTAAAGTAAAGAATACTCACAACGCCGGATGTACGAGGAAAAAACCCAAAACGGGATAATAACCTCGGACGACCCACGCCAGACAATCACTATGAACAATGGTTTTACAAAGATAGATTAGCCTTACTCAATGACTCGATCCCCACGGGTCTTGACGCTCCTTGTGATCTTCTACTGTTCTTCAATAGTGCCCATGCAGAAATTCTGACTTCCACGATACCTGTCCATAACACTCGACTCCACGAATGTTTCAGTGTCCACCGATTGGCTTTGATTCATCTACGATGTCGAACAAGAAGTCCTTGTGTTTTCTTCACCGCAAAACCCTGATGTTCAATGGTAGAACAAACAAACCTGGTGTAGAAAGATCACGTAAGGATATAAAAATGATAACTCGAATCTTTGCAAAATCTAAGGATGTGTTTAAGCTTTTAAAACCATAGAAAACATGTGCAAACAACGTACTAGACGATAAACTATTTTTCCAGATGCACACTTCAAAACTCTGACGAAAACATGCTTTAAATAATAATTAAGCGCCGCCTCGAAAAACATGTTGTTCGAATGACAATGCCACATCGTTCGCGTGACATTGGCATATCGTTCGAACGAGAGTTTATGTCATTTGAATGATAGCGCAAAAGTTTGACTTTTTTTATTTCTGATTAAAACGTCTCTTTTAAAAGAGATTCATATTAGTCAAACTCTATTTCGAGCTTATCAGAATAAGACGTAGTGTAGACCTTTAAAACACTTTTAAAAACATTTTAAAATATTTTTCTTTATAAAAATACATACTTATCTTTTATAAAAACAATTCCGAGCACCATTAAATATACGCATTCATACCTGAGTGATCTCGAAATGCAAATAACTTGAAGACGAGTAAACTTGCACCAATTTAAACTTCGGCATGATTATTTCTTTGAAGCTTTGCCTCAACGTCTTCCGTTTCATCAATACGTCATAGACAAAGTGGGATCGTGACGATATAAAATCTCCCTGTGACATATTACAAACGCAGTTTTGTTCACGGAATTAAGTCAAAACAATACAAGGACTCAATTGGAAATTTTTGTCGTTACAACACTATATGGGCGACCATGTCGATCTCTAGTATGTTGGTTGGACTTAGGTGAGAGTAGACTTTTAGGGCCAAAATGTTTCCAGGAAATAATGAAAATATTAGGTTGATTATAGAGTGGATTAAGACATGGGACACAGAAGACCCATACGGATTTAAAGAGGAAGCCTATGCAGTTTTAGGTGGGGGAGGATGTCCTACTTTGGGTGTCCCTTACGAAAGGGGCAATGCCCTTTGGGAAGAAAGGGAAATTGGTTCCACGTTATATTAGGTATTTTATGATTATAGACAGGATGGGGAGTGGCTAATATCATATAGCACTTCCAAATCATCTTTACCGAGTACATAATGTGCTTCATGTGTCAATGATCTGTAGATTTTGTGTGATGCGACTGCCTATCAGCATATTGATTTGGATGAGATTGAGTGAGAGTCGGATGCTTCTTATAGTGATCAATCAATGGGTATACTTGATTGGAGGATTCAGAAGTTACGCTCTATGTAAATATCCTTAGTGTGTGTCTAGTGTAACCACCACAATGAGGAGGAGTCCACCTGGGAATGCAAGGATTTGATGAGACATAAATACCCACGAATTTCTTTTGGTTAAAAGGGAAGATTTTAATACCCAATATTGTTGGTGACTAATTAATTAAACTAAGAATTTATTGAATAAATTAAGAATAATGGATTAAATTTAAATTAAATAAATTATGTTATGTTTCAACTGGATATTTAAATTGTTCGAATTAAAATATATGTTGGTATTAGACTTATTGGTTTAATTAAGTCTAGTAATGTTGGTGTTAGACTTGGATTAATTATTTTGGGTTTGATTAGTACATTGTTATGTTGAAATATGGATTTGGGCCTATGGGTAATAAGGTATTTTGAAGGTTACATGGTGACCAACGTTAAGGTAAGATAAAACTTTCATGTGCTAATATGAGTTGGCTTAAGCTAATTCAAATAAATGAAATTTGGGAAAATAAAATAAATACAAAAGAGAAGCGAGGGGGAACTCAGTCTAAGGCTGTAATCGTTCCCATAGGGGAACGCAACCGTAGCTGGGACGTGGGTCACACATGGGTTGCGCCAATGGCCTTTTATATATATGGACTTATGCACATTTTTTGATTTTTTTTTCATCACAACTCTTCCCTATCGAAGCCTTAATCTCCCTATTCTCTCTACACACAAGCCTTATTCACCCTAGAGACTAAAACTCCATTATAATACAAGAATCAAGATCAAGAAAGAAAGAAAAAAGGTTAAACAACGAAGGAAGAAAGAAGAAAAAGTCAAAGATGAATACACATAATTGAAGTATGATCATCATCTCTTCTCATCAACAAGTTCAACATTAAGGCAAGATAAAAATATATTATTCACCTTTTATGTTTGTACAGAGTAATTTACACCTAAACATTAATTTAATCCGTAAAATCCATTAGAAATAATTAGGTTGAAATTCATATTTTCTAATTCTCTTAATTTTAGAATTCTTATGTAATGGTTATACACTAAACTCAGATGGATTATTTAATTTTTTAATACAATTTGTGAATATTAATCAAGGATAATTTTAGTATATCAATTCAACTTAGTCTTATATTCGAAATTGCAGTTGTGATTATAATTTACACATTATTAGAAATTGATGTAAATTCAAACATTGTCAGGATAACCCCACTTGTAATCGAAATTGGATTATATACATATTGAATATGATGTTGAAAAATCTAATTCATTTTCTACTCATAATTCGGAAATCTCAAGGATTCAATACCTATTATAAGAAAGTTTAAATGTGTTAGAATTTGGGTAGAATGTCATGTTTTATAGTTGTTATAAAATTAAATTGGCTATGAAAATTGAATCACATATGATGTTTAAGATAAATTGTTCATGTTAAACTTCCCTTATTGTTCATCCGCTAATTGAATGTAGCACCCCGTATTTTGGGGAATATTTAAATTACACGTGTGCTCGTAATTTATTTAACTTGAGAAAAAAATGAGTTGAATAAATATTAATTAGTGAATGTTGGATCGATATTTATTTGTTATTATGTTTACCAGTGTGATAAGTAAATGAAATTGTATCATTTCATATTACATCGTAAGAGGGTAAAAGCGACGGGTTCACAAAATCTCATTCTGGATGCTCGTGTGGGGTCGTATTGGGAATAAGATGATAAATGGATTATAGGTGAGTCAAATGGTGATTTCGAGTGCACGGATGATCCGAGATGGGTCGAGATAGTCATAATTAGGTACTTGGGGATTGTAATCGGGTTCCGGAGACTTTTTAAGCTATACAAGAACTCATACGGGGGTATTCAGGTCATTTTAAAAATTACCACTTAATCGAATTTCGGTATTACCGAAATATTAAGAGGTGTGGGATGATGGAGGCATCCATACACTAATTCTAAATCACATAGGATTGAGAGAGAGAGAGAGAGGAAAAAAGATACGGGGAATTCAAGAGAAAACTCAAGAACACCATTCTAGGAGAAGATTAAGAATTTCGGGGCTTGGAGCATTGCATGTTTAGGATCTTACAAAGAATGATCAAAATTTCTACAATTAGAGGCAAATGTTTAACTTGATTTGATATTATTTTATGTTTTAGTTCATATCGTAACTGGTGAGAAAAAAATATGAACTTTTGTGGTGGGATTCACATGTCAAAATGGGTTGTTGGGAAAGATTTCACGAGAATTGAATTGAGAAACATATATGAAATATGTGATCAATCGTATGTAAAAGTTAGAAATTTGATTGGATAATCTGAATCGGATTCATTATCGGAATCTACGTTATCCTAATTATAAATATGAAAATAGGGAAATTTGATGTTGGAATTAAGGTGAATTAATTCGGAAAAAATTGGTGATTGAATCCCATAGAGTAGAATGATTTCTTAATAAATTAAATCCATAGAACATGTACCCTTATGAGTTATATTGATAGGTTAATGTAAATTGATGTTAGGATGACTGTTGGGAATGATTTCGATTGATAAAGTTGGTAGAACCTCTGAAACAAACAAAACAACCCATTTTCGCCAAACATGGGGGCGTACCGATTCGCCCCATAACCAAACCAAATTGACTACCCTGCTTGGTAGGGCTTGGTGATTTATATGATTTTTCTTAATCAAGTTGATTCCAGGTATTTGGGTAGGTCCGTAGATAATATTAGGAATTCTGGAAAAAAATATAGAAATATTTATAGTTACCTTGGAATAATTAGGATAAATCTGTAGTGTGAAATTTAGGGTGTTTGGGATGAACAACACTCGAAAAACACATTAATGGATTCTGTTGGAAATTCAGTTAGAATTGGGATATGGTATTTTTGTGAATGGCTTAGTGTCCATAATTATTAATATGTGGGTAACTCAATTAACTAAGTGATTATTTTAATATTCAGTAGTCGGGATTAGACTCAGGGAATATATAATAGTTCTACGAGTGATATTCACGGTTAGACGATTTTATTGTATATATATAGGGGTATAGATAAATTATTTATATGTGTATGAATATATATGTGTGTGATTGATATATTTGAAACATACCTAGTGTAGGGGATGCTATCCGTGGAAGGTTCACACAATGGGCCGTCTACCTGGCGAATCCCAGTGGGTGTAGTATCGATCCCCCGGATTATATGTCGGTGCACGACCACCCTATGTGAGTCTGGGGTCTAAATGGATAAATGTGGTATGGTTATGACCCACTGACCGAAGACTACGACTACCTCCAATTTTACATTTACACTTTGTGTTCGGTGGCAAGATTCCGACCCGATGGTTAGGTTAAGGTGCATATACGTAGAGCTTGATATCATGATAGATATTTCCATTTGCAAAGTAACGCCTTGGGGATTGTTGTTATATATATATATATATGTGTGTGTGTGTGTGTGTGTGTGTGTGTGTGTGTATGTGTGTATGATATGTGATATGTTTATACATATATATGTGTGTATAAATATATATACGGGCAAATGAAAGGATTATACGAATAGTAGGACAGTCGGGAATGCTATGTGGAAATAAGTATATAAGTGTGATATAAATATAAATAGGTGCATGACAGTAATATGTTAACACCGAATTGAAATGAGGTTTATAATGAAGAAGCAGATGCGAAAGCTTAATGAGAATTCCAAGTCAAATAAAAATAATGCATGGGGCATAAGGTAACGTCTGGGATTAGGATGAGTACTGATAATATTTAGGTTGGGTAGTGTAACTAGGATGTTTAAACTACATACGATAAGTGCACACTATAGATTATGGGCAAAGGGTGTCCCATGGGAGTGCGACGCCGATTTGAAAATGAAAGATTACATGACATGTTCATTAATGTATTTTAAACACCTGGAAAATATTTTCAAAGGGTTTTGGGCTCTGACCCGTATCAAAATATTTTCAAACCTTTAGGATCTCAAGTGTAGGGATGCCTGTCTTAACCATCCTTCTAGTCAGACGAAGCTGCAGTAGCTGTGGAAGCCTCCATGGATAGATTAGACACTTCTATCCTTGAAATCTAGATAGGAGGTACTTCAAAGTCACTTTGGGCATGTCTCCCTGTTGGTTAGTATTTATTTTATTCAAATGCATTCCTTTTAGTTTGGTGAATTATTGTATTATGAATTTTTATCGAGAGTTATCAGTTATTTTATTTATGCCAGTGAGAGTGAGATTCATTACTTGCACGATTAGTTACGTCAATGGGAATTTTGTGTATGTATGTTAAAAAATTTAAAATTTTGACACTAGGCCTAATAGGGTATTAGTAATTAAAAATATTTTCGACATTGATTCTTAGAATGAACCAGATGAGATTCCTGTTTTATTTTAGTAAAAAGCTGACCAGCTGTTATTAAAATAGACTGGATGTCACATTAAACTAGTAGATGCTTGAAACTCTAAACTTCAATATTGGATTATGCTTCCCAAACATAATATATATTATATTGTGAAATACCTTGTGTTTTTATATATGATAAATATAACTGCATGCTCATGACGTGTGAAGTTACTATATTTGTAATTATATAACTAAATTGGAAATTAAGATACGATAAAACCACTAGAAAAAGTAGCTTTTGAGGCGGTGGCCTAACTATCTCAAAAGATGGTTTATAAGTCGGAAATACTTTTGGGGATGGTATTTGGGATGCCTAGGGGGGTCATTTTTATCGAGGTTATAAATACTTTTTGTTATGCCATAGCCATCTAAAAATAGGTTTTTGAGACGGGAACATATCCATCTCAAAAGCCCATCAATTTACATGACCCTTTGAGATAGTAAGAGAGTTGTCCCAAAAGGGTGGTTTGGACACGGGAATTAATATATCTCTAAAGGTTACTATTTTACAAGACCTTTTTGAGATGGTAACATGGTTGTATTTAATATATTTTTGGGACAGTTTTAACCATCCCAAAAGAGGTGAAGGGATCTTAAAATTTTTGCACCATTATATTGTGGACAATAAAATCTATCGCTAATGTTTAATTTAAATATGAATTACATTTAAGACAACACAACATAAAGATTAATCATAAAATGTAATACATAAGATGACTTCTAACCAACATATGGAATCATCTTCATTCAACAATATTTAGAGTTCTTACAAGCATCTCCAAATTTTCATAAAAAAAATTTATAACATTAAGTTCAATTATTCACCTTGACAAAAAAAATACATTAATCTCTTGTACTCCAAAACATTAAATGATTTTATCAAGATAATCTCACAATCTTAAAGTGTATGACCTCCAAAATTATTGATTAGCGTTGTATGTTCTACAAAAATTGGTACTTGGAAAAAACATAGTGTCAATTATATCAAAATTAATATCTCACTCATCAACAATACAATGTGCAATAAATTGATATAGTATATTCTCACAAACTATATAAATATCTAACTACTATTACTTTTAAAAAAATTGGCATAGTCTCCTTTGTTTGTTCATGAAAAATAAAGGTAGCTATCCTTTTTTAAACATTAAAATTGATTCCAATGATACTATACACCAATCAAAAGAAAATTTTGTGCACCACCATAAGAAATTTTCACCCGCACCATTGAAAATATAACTTTAAAAGAGAGATTTTTTCACCCGAATATCTCTGAACACACACACACACACACACACACACACACACATATATATATATATATATATATATATATATATATATATATATATATAAACTATATATTATTACCTAGTCGGTCTGAATCTTTGAGGTGATGGAAGCATGATGTGGTGTAATATTTTGGAACAAACTTTGCATTTCACTTCACATATGATTCTTTTGTGAATATATAACTCTTCGAGCTCCGATCGATGTCGAGTCTCTCAGTCTTAATCTTCGTTCTTTAACTGGTTAATTTCTTCCGATAATAACCGAGGTGAACATGCTTTTGTCGATGTCAAGCTAATACATGATTCCTTTAGTAAAGCATATCCATTCCCTCCATATTTTACTACATGAGTAAAATTCTTGTTTCGCACTTCTGGGTGATTTTATTGCCCTTCTGTTAGCTCATTCAGTCGTCTTTCAAGAAGTTTCCATCAATTGAATTAATATTATAATTAATGAACATAATATAAATTTGCAAGAACACAATTTAAAGTAACTAAATATTTAAAGCATTGCTTACGGATTAATATTTATACATACCAATTTATCAAACGATCCATTTTCAAAACTGAAAGGTTTATTATTTAGAGCTCCAGTGGCTTTCCACATGCTAATATTGTCGGGGGCCTCCCCTTGTTTTACCCTCTGAAAAAATTATATATATATAGATATATATATGTGTGTGTGTGTGTGTGTGTGTGTGTGTGTGTGTGTGTGTGTGTATTAATACTATTAGATTAAAATCAGAAATATTTATAATAACAAAAAAATTATCCTCCTTCACTAATTTAGCATGTGGCTTTCGTCATGTCCTTAAGTAAGCACTTTCAACTTCACGGTTCTTAAAGTTTTGATCCAATATATCCCAAATATTAGAGAAAATAAAGATAAATATTATGATACTAATGAAGAAGAATGTAAATATAATAGTTGTTGATGTAAAAAATTAGATTGTATCAAATTATTTAATCACAAATAAAATAAATGAGACAAAGAACTTTTAAAGTGGTTCAGCCTTATAAGAATGGCCTACGTCCACTGTTTCTGTTATTGATGACTGTTTGGGAATTCTCGATTTCAAGTTCAATCAAGAAATTCCAGTCCCCTTACAATGAGGGTAATACAATGTATTTATAGCCCTGAGGCTGTAATGTGAAAGGGTAATACATTAAATGTTGTACATGTGAAAGGGTAATGTATTAAATGCCCCTTAAGTGGATACATCTGAATGATAAGCATTTAATGAATAGTCAAACTGTTGGTTATCCTGCTATTAATGCTTTGTTCGAGGTGCAGCTCGGACCCCCTAAGCTGCTCGGACCGCCTAAGTTCCTCGGTACTCAAAAGTTCCTCGGAGAGTTCTTGTAAGTCGGAGCATCTGAGTTGGTCGGGGAAGCAGTGTTCCTCATTGTAGCATGGTTCCTCGGAGCGTCTGAGTTCTTCGAAAGTGTTTGTTGTTGCTACGTAGATTTCCACGTGTCTTCACCCAATTGAGCCATGTCAACAGACTAAATTTGGTATCAACAGAAGCCCCCCATGTTTCATAGTTCGAAATTTGAGCAGTGTGGAACATTCTTTCTCGATGTATGGCGGTTTTAAATGGTTATCCTAAAATTTAGGAGTGTTTCCTTTGTATTTATTTTTCCTTCCAAATTTGTAGAATCCGGCTTTTTTGAATTTTTATAGCCTCCTCGATCTCCGCGTACTTTTTGTCCTTCTAGCCACCGGTAGCGTAATCGTTTCTTTTTGTAATCATTAGCTTTACCATTTCCCAAGGCAAAGTATTTAAACGCTGCAGAAAATCCCATCGTCTTCTACTTTTTCAAATTTGTATCTTCGAGTTTTCCATCGTCTTTTTCTCTACTGTGCACTCATCTCTTCCATCGTTCGTTGTCAATAGATCCATTCTTTTTCTGTAAGATCTTCTTCTTTCTTCTTAATTTCCTTTATTCATCATTATTTACCTTGTTGAATCTCTTGATAAGTTTCCTTCTGATTTTTCCATTCCTCCATGGGTTGTTCTGGAGGAACTTTCTGAACTTTCTGATTATTTTCGTTTGGCTGAGGGACATTGGTTCCCCAGTATCTTTGTTGCTGAGTATGGATTTTCTTTTCCCCCAACCCCTCTATGTCTGGAATTTTGTCAATACTTTGACGTGGTTCCTGCAAGAATAGCCCCCAATACATGGAGAATAGTTAATGGTGTTCATAGACTAAATCAAATTCATGGAACTTGCATAGGAATTCCAGGAATCATGTTTTGTTATAGATGGGTTGTTTGTGATAATACTTTTTTATTTAAAAACTAGATTTTTAAATAGGGCTTTAGTGGTCAATTTCCCGGATGCCAATAGGGATTATTTTGAGCACGGGGTTGTTATAAAAAATTGGCAACATGTTCCTTTATCTGGAGATGAAGTGTATCAGGGTCCCAGCTGCCCTCCCTATGGCAATGGGATAGGTTATTTGTATTTCATTTTATTTATTTTGAGATTATGCTTCCTTTATGTTTGATAAAATATGCCACTGATATATTTAATTTTAATTTATTTGCAGTTGACAACAAAAGAAAGTGTCCAAAAGAGGCAGACGTTAATATAAGGCACTTAAAACTTATCTAGAGTTTGCATCAGACTGTTGCCGACGAGCACATTAGGTCAGCTTCATATCTGCTTCAGTACAAGAGTTACACAACTTCTTTTACTGCTCGTCCGGTGATAAGCAACGCAGAGCCAGTACCATCTTCCACCAGTTCTTCGCCTGAGTCACACGTTCCTTTAAGTGAAAGGATGAAGAAAAGAAGACCTCCTAATGTCTTTGAGAAACCTGCCTCTGGTGCTGGAGAGGCAAAGAGAAGTAA
Organism: Sambucus nigra; assembly: GCA_949130495.1. NCBI lineage: Eukaryota > Viridiplantae > Streptophyta > Magnoliopsida > Dipsacales > Adoxaceae > Sambucus > Sambucus nigra. The sequence goes on from OX422213.1 coordinate 294,196,319, forward strand.
ACATGGTGTCCCAGAAGGGACAAAGAAAATTGATGCAGCTCCTCCTGCTGCTCCTGTGAAGGTTGCTGAGAAGCCCCCAGTGGCCTCGAGCAAGGCTGCTGCTCCAGGCGAGGTGATTGTCATATCACCGACCAAGAGTTCTTCCTTGGTCGATGTTGTTCCTGTTCCTCCGAGGAGGCTGAAGAAGAGATCCTCGGTCAATTTGGCTGACACCGTCTCTCAGCCCCCGACTAGTGGAGTTCCCACTTTTGTTCCCTCGAGCTCTGCCATGATCTCGGTGAAGACTTGGATCATTCCCGAGATCCAAGGTATTGAAGAAAACCTTTCTCGGGACACAGTTACCACATTGGAAGCTCGCCATATTGCTTCTGTAAGTCCTATTATTTTGAAATTTTCATCTTTCCCTTGTTATATCTATCTCTGACTTGCTTTCATTTTCTTTTCACAGTTGGTTAGATGCTTTAAAAAAAATTTGAAGAAGGATGAAGCTATTAAAGCTTCCATCTCCTCGTCTGGTGTAGAGGAATCTCTGATGGGTCTGACGCGATCTTTGGAAGATTCTCGTCAGAAGCATGATGTTGACAAGGCTGCTTGGGAGAAGAAACTTTCCTCAACCGAGCAGGAGAAAATTCAAGTTGTTGAAGTCTCCAAGGTGTTGGAGAAAAATTTAAATATTCTGGAGGAGAAGAATAAAGAGCTTGAAAGGAAGCTCAAGAATGCTGAGGAGTTTGAAGATAAACTCAAGGTTGCTGCGGAAAGGCTGGGTCAGCTTCAGGAAGTAAGTCGGCAGATAGAAGAAGCTGAGAATAAACTGAAGGCTGCTGAAAATCGTCTGTCCGAGAAGCTTTCCTCGGAGAAGTTAAAGAGGAAATCGGATGTGAAGAAATCTTTCAGCGCTGGATGGGATAAGGGGTGGAACAAAGGCTTGGATGCCATGATATCGCAAGTCGAATATGGTAGCCTAAAATACTTCAGAGATGGGTGGGTCGCAGCTCTTCAGGAGATGAAGGTTAATGAAACTTCTGAACTCTTCCAGCGACACATCCCTAGTCCCCCTCCAACTCCTGAAGACGAAGAAGAGAATGAAGATGCCTCTGAGGAGTCTTCCATGGTGATGGGAGATCAAGTTTCTCATCCCCCAGCCATCCAGCCTATTAACGAGGAACTTCGGCAACTTGTTACTTCATTCGAGCAACTTCCAGCGCTCCCCAATTAACTTTTTGTTCCCTCCGAGCAACCTACCTCCTCGTCCCAGCCTCCCGAGAATGTTTTAGGAGACAAGGAAAAGGTGTAGAGTTGTTCGAGTTTCTTTCTATTTTATTTCTCCTTATCAAATGTAACCCTGAACATGTAACTCTGATCTTTATGATATAATAAAATTTGAACTTTTGTTTATACATACTGTCGTTTTTTCTCTTCATACTCTGTTGGTACTCTTATTGATTATTGCTTTTTCTTCCTCTATTAGTTTCTGGCCAGGATGGAATTATTATCTGCTCATGATACAAAGTTGTTACGGCAATGCAATAAATATTTTAAGGCTGGTCACACAGATCTGAGCGCAGCACAAATCGTCGACATCCTCGGCCAAGATGCTTCGAAATAGGCAATTGAAGCTTATCAATATTTGAAGTGTCTGCTTGATCGTGCGGTGGCTAATAATGTAGCTTACTATAACATGATTGAGGATCTCCAAGGCATTCTTGAAGACCTTCAACAATAATATAAGGAATCCACTACCCTCTTGAACGAGGGGTACGAGAAGAAGTACCAGTAAATCATTATCGACAAGGGATACGAGAAGCGTTTTGCTGCATATGAAGTGAGGGAAATAACTTTGAAAGCAGAGGTCGAAGAGCACATGCAAATAACCGAGTTGTTCGAGCAAGAAAATAACAACTTGCAAAGAGAAGTATCTCAATTAAAATCTGCTGCCTCCACCTCAAATGCTTTGATCCCAGTGACTGACAAGGGATTCTCGTTCTTGGAGGTAGAGAACACCAACCTGAGGGACGAGTTGGAAATCTTGAAGAGAGCTGGCCCTTCTACATCTTCTCGTGGACGAGCAAGAGCTCCTCGGGGATGAGCAAGAGCTGCTCGAATTCCTGTCGAGGAACAGAGGACTCAATCTTCTTTAGAGAACCAGGCCTTCCAGCTGATGGCAAAGAACCAGGCATTGGCTGAGATGTCTAAAAAAATCAGGGACCTGGAAGAGCATCTTTCGGCACAAAAATCTATCTTGGAGAATAAAGAACTCTTCATCAAAAATCTCCACGAGCAGCTGGAAAGACTGACATATCAATTTCATAAGCAGCCCAGGGAGTTATGGATGGCTGGCTACGACGAGGCTCTCTACCACTTGGACGACCGTATCCAGAACGTAAATAATGAGGGCTACAAACAGGGATGGTTGAATGCCCTACGTGTGCTGCAACTCGAACAGGGTCATTACCTGTGGGATTACCATAATCCTGGGCTGCTCGACCTACCCGTGCCACCATTCAATCTAGATATGAGTTGGATCCCTGCTCGATCCATCCCTCGGTGTTTAATTTCCAAGTACCCCGGCGATTACAATTTGCATTCCAATGTGGAGATATCTCGTCCCGAGCATCTACTGGATCGACCATCCGTGATGAATATCAGGATGTTAAAGGATCTTAACTTCATAAATTCTCCTCTTTCTTTAAATGATCCGCCTGCTGGCGAGGAACCTGTTTCAAAAGCAGAGGGGAAGAAACCAATAGAATAGGAGTATTGATGTAATAAATTTATATTTCATTCCTGATGTATTTTGTTCTACATTTAATGAAATAATTTTATTTGCAAATCTTGACTGTTATTGTTTTGTAACACTTTTACATATGTGCATGTGTATCTGTTAAAAAGATAACAATATTATGTTATTTGTCGACCAACTTATTGTCGAGTAGTTTGAATTTGTGGTAGTCATTTTAAAAAGTTACTAAGTTGTTTCTCGACCAACTTACTAATTTGTCGACCAACTTAGTAATAATTTTAAAAAGTCACGAGTATCAAAAAAATTTCTTGATCACTTTTTCGTATTCATAACATGATTCCGACCAACCAAGGTCAGTAAATTTTCCTTCTCGACCAACTACAGTTAGTGGGTTTTTATCCCCGACCAGCCATAGTTAGTGGATTTTTCCTCTACAAGGAGCTTTGTCACTTTCTGGAATAATTTTACCTCTCGACCAACTTTAGTTGGCGTTTGCGAGAATATATTTACTTCCTAACCAACATAAGTTGGCATTTTTAGGAATAATTTTACTTCCCGAGGAATACACAGTTTTACTTCCCGGAGGAATACAGTTTTACTTCCCATAGGAATACATAGTTTTACTTCCTGGAGGAATACAGTTTTACTTCCAGGAGGAATACATAGTTTTACTTACCGGAGGAATACAGTTTTATTTCCCGGAGGAATACAGTTTTACTTCCCGGAGGAATACAGTTTTACTTCCCGAAGGAATACATAGTTTTACTTCTCGGAGGAATACAGTTTTACTTCCCGGAGGAATACATTTGTTTCTCGACCAACCTTAGTTGCCATTTTCGAGAAGAAATTTGAGTAATCCGAGTTTTGACGAGTTTTGTCGAGTAGTGTGTAACACTAGTATTCCCCAAAAAAAATTCAATAAAAGGAGAGAATTTGGCAGAATATCTTCATTTTATTCATACTGACGGAACAGCGTTACATGAGAACATACATCACTGATAATACTTGCGCAGGTGCTCTACGTTCCATGCATTCTTAAACTCCTCCCCCTCTAAAGTTGCTATTCGGTAGGTTCCTGGTCGAACAACTTTTGTAACTCGGTATGGTCCATGCCAGTTTGCCTCTAATTTTTTGTGCTTTTGAATCACTTTCTTTAGCACATAGTCTCCTTCTTTCAGGTCACACTTCTTCACCCTCTTATTGTAGAACAAAGATGTTCGTTGTTGGTATGCAACATTCCTGATGGTTGCTTCTTCTCTAACTTCCTCGAGCATGTCTAAATCCAATCTTCTCATTAATTCGCTGATAGGGGAATTAAAATTCAGTACCCTGTGTGTTGGGAGGCCCAACTCAGCAGGTATAACAGCTTCACTTCCAAACGCCAGCATATATGGTGATTCTCTAGTTGTTGCTCGGAGAGTAGTACGATAAGCCCACAGTACTGACTGTAACTCGTTGATCCAGTTTGCATTTATGTCACTTAGTCTTTTCTTCAAGCCATTCAGCAACGTTCTGTTTATCACTTCAGTTTGTCCATTGCTTTGAGAATGGCCTGGTGCTGAGTGGATCTTCAAAACATTTGATTGATGACAATAGGCAGCGAACTCCTCGTTGCCAAATTGTGTTCCATGGTCTATGATGAAGGCATGAGGAAGACCATATCGACAAATGATGTTCTTCCAAATAAATTGGTACACCTTTTCGTACGTCATATCAATAAGAGGCTCAGCTTCAACCCATTTAGTAAAATAATCCACAGCGACCATGAGATACTTAAACCTTCCCCTGGTCGTCGGCAGTGGCCCAACCAAGTCTATTCCCCATATGGCAAATGGCCAAGGGGAAGCAATGGGTGACAATAATGCTTGGGGAGTTCTTCGAATGGTTGAGAAGCGCTGACACTTGTCATATTTCTTAGCATAGGCTATGCAATCAGCCCTCATCGTCGACCAGTAGTATCCTTGCGTCATTACCCTTTGCAAAAGAGTCCGACCTGCTACATGGGCTCCACAGGACCCTTCATGGACCTCTTCAATCAAATCTTTCACCTCGGTGGGATGCACACATCTTTGCAAGCCTGCTATAATTCCTCGCCTGAATAGAATACCGTTAGTTAATACATACTGAGCAACTTTAAACTTCAATTTCTTGGCTGCGAGCTTATCAATTGGTAATACTCCTTCTTCAATATATGCCCTGATGGGATCCATCCATGATGATCCTAAATCGAGGGTAATAAAGTTCATCGCCAGGTCTTCATCTATACTTCGACCAGCTAAAACTTCAATTGGGATTATTCTTCGTAGCTCAGCACGAGTAGCTGATGCTAATCGAGCTAGGGCGTCTGCTCTCACATTCTCCGTTCTTGGTATTCTGACCAGCTGAATAGCATCAAATTTCGACACAAGTTCCTTTGCCTTTGCGTGATATATGATCATTAATTCTCCTTTGGCTGCATATATCCCCAACATTTGATTTACGATCAATTGAGAATCACTGAAGACAATAACCTGTGCCTCCATATTTTTGCCAAATTAAGACCTGCAATTATGGCCTCATACTCAGCCTCATTATTCGAAGCTTTGAATTGGAAACGTAAGGCGTATTCCATGTCGACCTCGTTCAGACTGCTCAAAACTATTCCTGCACCACTTCCTGTAGTGCAAGATGAACCATCCATATACAGACTCCATATAGGTAACTCGTCTTCAAAATTCTGATCTAACAGAGTTCCTTGGTGAAATATTTGTTGCTTCCTTTCCTCCTCCCCTGATATTTCTTGCTCTTCGTCGATCATCTTTTCTTGCCCTTTTACCAACTTGAGTTGGTCTGGGCTTGAATTTGATGATCCTGTAACATCTACTTGCCCTTTTACCAAGCTAAGTTGGTCTGGGCTTGCATTTGATGACCCTGTAGCATCCACAGGTTGATCTGTGAGCAACTTTTGTTCCTCGGGGGTATCAGGATAGGTGAAATCTTCTATAAAATCTGCTATAGCTTGCCCTTTTAGCGATGATCTGGGTTCATAAACTATATCATATTCACTAAGTTCTATTGCCTAGCACATCAATCTTCCTGACTTTTCCGGTTTGTGAAGGGCTTGCCTCAATGGCATATCAGTATATACTACTAGGGTATGAGCTTGAAAGTATGGCTTCATTCTTCTACTTGCCTCGATCAATGCTAGCGCCAATTTTTCCAGCTTTGAATATCTGATCTCCGCTCCTCGGAAGGCCTTACTTCTGTAGTAGATCAATTTTTGTACTCCATTCTCCACTCTTATTAATGCCGAACTGACTGCATTCTCGTACACTTCCAGATACAAGTATAATTTTTCTCCCATCACTGGCCTGGACAACAGTGGAGGTGCTCCCAAGTATTTCTTCAAGTCTTGAAAAGCCTTTCACATTCATCATTCCACTTAAAAGTCTTTCGGAGTGTCTTGAAGAATGGGAGACATCGATCAGTTGCTCGCGATACAAATATGTTGAGTGCTGCTACTCGTCCTGTAAGACTTTGCACCTCTTTCTTCGTCGTTGGAGATCGCAGCCCTAGCAGAGCTTTGATCTTTTCAGGGTTAGCTTCAATGCCTCACTGATTGACAATGTATTCGAGAAACATGCCTTCTCGTACTCCAAATATGCACTTCGTCGGGTTCAACTTCATTTGATATTTATCTAGTTGATCAAAAGTTTGGCTTAAGTCAACTAGAGGATCAGTAGCTTTTTTTCTCTTCGTTAGCCTATCGTCAACATAGACTTCCATATTGCAACTGATTTTTTCGGCAAACACTTTGTTCATCAGCCGCTGATATGTTGCACCTGCATTTTTCAAACCAAAAGGCATAACATTATAATAATAAGTTCCCCTAGGGGTAATGAAAGAAGTACTCTCCCTGTCTTCAGGTTTCATTTTAATCTGATTGTAACCAGAATAAGCATCCATGAAGCTCAGCAGCTCGTGTCCCGAGGTAGCATCCACTAGTTGATCAATTCGGGGCAGCAGAAAATGATCCTTTGGGAATGCTTTGTTGAGGTCGGTGAAGTCTACACACATCCTCCATTTGTTGTTCTTCTTTTTCACCATCACCACATTTGCTAACCAGTCTGGATATTTAACATCTTCAATAAAACAAGCTTTTTGGAGCTTCTCGACTTCCTCCTGTATAGCTTGATTCTTCTAGGGGCTGAATACTCTACTTCTTTGTTTCACAGGCTTGATCTCCTTATTCACATTGAGTTCGTGACATAAGAAGTTTGGGTCTATCCCAGGCATATCATCATGACTCCACGCAAAAGTTTGCTTTCTGCTTTCAAGGAAAGTTATCAATTCCTGTTTTAGTGAGGCTTCCAACGACGAACCTACTTGAGTAGTTCATTCAGGGTGCTCATCGTCCAGAATGATGTTTTCAGTAGCTTCCACCACTTGACCCTTCACGAGTTGCGACTCATCTCTAGGATCCAATGTTTCAATTTCTGCCCCTTCATCCACTTGATAAGTAGTAGTCTTTTTCTTTGATTCCTCCAGTTCCTCTTTCTCCGCGGATGAATAATAGAATTCCCGAGCTACTTTCTGATCACCTTTCATAATTCCTACTCCAAAATTTGTTGGAAATTTTAGGCATTGATGTACCGTAGATGGTACAGCCACGAACTTCTTCAATCCTACTCTTCCCATGATGATATTGTATAATGATTGAACATTCTTATCCATCACGAAGAATCTTATTCTTTGTGTTCGATAAGCAGGCCACGTACCAATGAATATATCCAACTTGATCGTCCCAAGTGGAAATACTTTCTCACCAGCAAAACCGAGGAGGGGTCTATGATAAGGCTCCAGTTGAGATAGCTTTAGATTTAAACTATTGAAGCATGAGTAGAACATGATGTCTGTCGAGCTACCATTGTCGACCAGTACTCTTGAAATCATTACCTCCTTCATCCTCATTTTGATCACCAATGGGTCATCATGAGGATATAGAACACCTGCGAGGTCATTCTTTGAGAAACTAATGACCAATTTCTCTTTGTTCACCTTTCTCGGGCGATCCTCCTCAGCTAGATTTATTCGTTGAATGTATGAGCAAGCTTGAGCCTCACAGATGTAAGCTTTTCTCTCGGCAGTAAGGTCTCCTCCTCCTGCATCTCCACCTGTAATAACATTACAATCAAATGATCCAAAACGTATTGAAAATACCTCACGTTTTGGCTGCCTTGGTCTCTTGGGAAGATCGAGGTCATCTTCTGGATCAACTTCATGGTCTCTCTTCCTATTCTCCTTTGCCTGACGAGGAGATATGGACCTCTCTCTTGCTCGGTCATTGTTTCTTCTATCATTCTTCCGATCAACATAGTTTTCCAGTTTTCCTCGTCTGATGAGTGTTTCAATCTCATTCTGAAGAGCTATGCAATTTTTAGTCATATGTCCATGATCTTTGTGAAACTCGCAATATCTTGCCTTATTTCTCCTTTCAGGGTCGGCCTTCATTTTCTCTGGCCAACTTAATTCCTCGTTGTTCTTAATTTCTTCTAGAACATGGTTGATGTCTTTCTTCAAAGGAGTATAATTATCAAATTTCCTCAATACTTCCCAAGTCGACCTTGTTTTTGAGTGTTTGTCATTACCATTGTTCTTATGCTCCTTCTTCTTAGCTTTATCACCTTCCACCTTGGCTTCTTTGGCATCCATATTCTTCTTCGCAACCATAGCCTCCTTGGCATTCATAATCTTGGACGCTTTTCCCATCAGGTCTGACATGGTTCTAGGTGGATCTTTGGCCAAAGTGTAGTACAACTTGTTGGGCAGTAGTCCACTCATCAAGGCGGTAATCGTTGTCTTTTCCTCATAGTCAATGACTTCGAGCTTCTCGTTATTAAAATGAGTTATATAATCTCTGGTACTTTCTCCAGTTTTTTGTCTAACACTTAACAAATGCGCTACTCGTTTAACAGGATTTGCCCCAAAACAGAAATTCCCAATGAATAACTCAGCCAGTCGAAGAAAAGTTGAAATCTTACCCCGAGGAATATTATTATACCACATTTGAGAAGATCCGGTAAGAGTTCCCGAGAATGCTCTGCATCTCATCTCATCTGGAACAGCATAGATGTCGGCTGCAGCTTGGTATTGTTCTATATGAAGGACAGGGTCGGTCTTTCCATCATATTTGGGGGTCACAACAGGTGCTTTAAACTTTAATGGTGTTGGAAAATCTACAATGTCCTGGACAAAAGGTGTTCCTAGAACAAAAGTTCATTATAGAGGGTTCTTGGCTCTAGCCATTTCCCCTTGTCTATCCTCCAGCCTCTGAATAGAGCCTTTTCATGCATCATTTCCTTCCTCGGGCCTGTTGGTTCAAGCAACTGATCGTGTTGATGTGGTTTCCTGGGATCTATCTTGACGAGCAGCTGGTCGCGACTGGGCAGATCCTTCCCTTAAATCTGATGGTCATCGAAAACTCCTCTATACGACTTTAGGAGGACTTCTACTCCTTCTAGGTCCTAATCGATCAAAAGGCGATACCCTGCTTAACCTCTCTAGCGCACTAGTCCTTTTTGGAGAGAGAGTGATACGTTGTTCAGTATCTGTGGCCCTCACTGACAAAGTTCATCCAGGTTGATAAGAAAAATCTTCAGATTCCTCAGTACGATATGAATCAGTACGCCTAGTACGCGAGGAAGGTAAATGGGTATTTCTTTGAATACTTCGCAGTCCTGAATGGGTTGGTGCACCGCCATGGAGGGTTTGTATGAGTTGTCGCATCGTTTCTTGCATGACTGTCGGGCCCTGGGCCAGATTTGTCATTATTCCATCCAGATCTGGAATATTAGGCGGAGCAGATGGATTTGAAGGGCTTCCAGCGTTTCGATGACTGGGTTCTGGAATATCATCCATTTGTGATGAGTTATTTTTGATGAAAAACGATATTACCAGTCGTTTCCTACAGACGGCGCCAATCTATTGATGTAAAAAATTAGATTGTATCTAATTATTTAATCACAGATAAAATAAATGAGACAAAAAAACTTTTAAAGTGGTTCAGCCTTATAAGTGAGACACCATCACCAGTATCTCATTGAAACCACATCCAACTTACATCAAGAGTAAAATAGAGCAGTTGTCAAACCAATAAGAATGCCTCAAATATCTTAGATAAGCGGACCTCGAATATATAAATTGAAATGAAAAGGATAATTACAACCCTACTATTAATTTATGAAGAGGAATACTCCAAAGCATATGTCTAATGAGGATTATTTTAGCCCCCATAGGTAAAAAATTCCCTTTCCAACCTGATAACTTCTTCCAGACTTTATCTATAATCTCCTGAAAGTATATGTAGTTTCCCTCAGTAAAAATGGGTCAACCCAAATAAATGAAAGGAGTTTGTTTAATTTTTACATAAGTAATATCTTGGATTTGCCTTCTTCTAAAATCTGTCAGGTATTTGGAACATAATAAATGAATTTTGAGGTATTCGCCTTTTGACCTGAAAGTGATTCATAGTACTATTGAATCTTAAAACTTTGGAGAGTTATGTAACATTCGAAGCCAAATTTATATAGTAATATTGAATCTGCAGATGAAATTTTACCTATGAGTTGGATATATAATAACATCCAAGATTGGAGTAGTTGACTTCTCCACCAAGAAATTTAGTGCTTTTGGCAACCCTGTGTTGAGTTTTGTTATATGGAGGTCTACCTTTACTACGACAATCATGTCGTCGCATTCATTATCCGATTGAGTATCTATAGGCCATTACCAGGGCTGTATTTTCTTCCTAACTTTTCAATTTTTCCGATTTCCGATCCGATTTTTTTTTAATTTGGAATGAAATTTTAGTTTGTCGATTTTCGATTTTCCGAAAAAAATCGGATCGGAAATCGAAAATAATTTTGAATTTTTGATTTTCCGATTTTTTGATTTTTTCGATCCGATATTTTCGAAACTATGTCGATTCGATTTTTTCGAATTTTTTCTGAATTATTTACGATTTTTTTAGAATTATTTTCCGATTTCCGATTTTTTCGATTTTTTGAAAGTTTCCCATATCCCGCACCGGTTGGGTGAGGGAGAGGGCTCTAAAATATGCTCTATAAAAGGAGAGTATCCTCCTAACTTCTACACAAATGAGACAATGGGCCAAATCCTCATGTATTTATATGTTGGGTTAAGCCATTTTCTTTGTTTCTTTAAAATGAGAATTTCGAGTAATCGAAAATCCATAATTTATTTTTTTGAAATTTTGGAATTTCAAAAATTTCTTGATTTTTTATATATTTTGTGAATTTCCGATTTTTTTCGATTCTTGCCGATTTTCTGATTTTTCCGAATTCGGAATTTTTTTTAGTTTTCCAAAAAAAACGGATCGGAAATTGGAATAGTTATTTTATTTTCGAAAAAATCATATTTTTTTCCTAAGAGGCATTTTTCGATCCGATCCGGCCGAAACACAGCCCTAGCCATTACACTGAAATTAAGAAAGGGAGAGAACAATAGCAAACTATGAATATCTTAAGCATATGAGAAATATTAGGAAAAATGATCATTATCAATAGAAAGACTCTAAATCAAGTAATGCACAATAGAAACACATTGTTTGCAATATGAATAACATATTAGGTTTTAGTCCCAAACCTATATCTGCAAATGTGACTATAATAATACAGTGACTGTGACTGTAATAGATAGCCACACACATGTAAATTACAAACATGCACATATTTGAAATTTTAATGCTACTAACATATTTTTCCTCATTCCACCAATACCTAATTCCTGATGGTCAAATCACAATTGACGGGTTCTAGTTCTCGAAACATCAACTAATCAAACCCTCCCCGTTGTTCTCTTAGATGAATAACATTCATCTCAACACAGGCACCATAGAACAATAGTTGGTCACCTCACAAACCAATAACAATAGTAAAACAAACAAACCCTCTAATGTATTAAAGAAATAAGTGGATAGAGATTTTTGTGTTTTTTTTTCTCACACAAAACGCATAAAAATGGAAGTAAATCCAATGAGAACAACTAAAAACGAATATTACGAGTTTGCATACTAAAAAACACGATCAGGCCCCGCAAAATCTTTTTGAAAAAATAAACGGGTTTTCATACTAACAAGAGAATTTGTCGAGAAAGCACATACCTTGAACGACGACAGTAGGTGGCGACTCATCAATGGTGAGAGATAAACTAAGGCTCAGCAAAGACAAATCACCATCCAACGTTCTAAATCCGATTTGTAAAGTGCGAGAGGCCTTTAGAATCTTTAAAATGTTTTATATCTCTAATTCGTAAATCCATGCAACCATAAACTACAAGACACGTACGTTAGACATATGAAAACACACATAAGAATAAAAATAATGGAACATTCGTAAATTTAAGGAATAGCCTCAGTATTTTATTGTGCACAAATTCATTATAAATGTAATATAATTCTAGGATCTAATTCATTATAAACATAATAGAACAAACATAATAGAATACTCATGTTTCCCTTAAGACTCTTTGGGTGTGCAAAGTAAAAAAAATCATAAATTAAGACTCTTCGGATGTGACGCATGATAAAAATTTGTGTTTTGCTCCAATTAGGGCTGTGTTTCGACTGGATCGGATCGAAAAATGACTCTTCGAAAAAAAATCCGATTTTTTCAAAAATAAAATATATGTTTCGATTTCCTATCCAATTTTTTCGGAAAATAAAAAAAAATCCGAATTCAGAAAAATTGGAAAATCGAAAAATATCGAAAATTCAAAAAATATACTAAAAAATCAAAAAAATTGGAAATTCCAAAATTTCAAAAAAATCAATATAGGATTTTTGATTACTCGCAATTCTCTTTTTATAGAAATAAAAAAAAAATTAACCCAACATGTAAATATATAAGGATTTAACCATTTTTTACATTTGTGTAGACGATAGAGAGATATTCTCCTTTTATAGAGGACTTTTTTAGGCCTCCCTTCCTCTCCTAGCCGATGTGGGACACATGAGAATGTTTAGAAAAATTGGAAAAATTAGAAATCAAAAAATATTTCGAAAAAAATCGAAAATAATTTTCAAAAATCGGATCGGCATAGTTTCGGAAAAATCGGATCGAAAATATCAAAAAATTGGAAATTTAGAATTATTTCCAATTTTCGATCCGATTTTTTTCGAAAAAATCGAAAATCCGAAAATCGAAAAACTTATATACGTTCCAAAATCGAAAAGTATCGCATCGGATATCGAAAAAATCGAAATGTTCGGAAAAAAACACAGCCCTAGTTCCAATGCAAATTAATATGAGAAATAAAACACCATATCTATAGGGTCAATGTGTTGATGATTTTAAACACAAAAACCATATTAAACACACAATTTAAAAATCATAGACAAAAGGCACAAATAATACTTATAAGAGATTTGAAATCCAATTTGAACCCAAAACCCGAGCAACTATGATATTTACAAAACTAAAATAACAACATAACAATGTGACATTGCAGAAAAGGAGATGACACACATAATGCCATGTGACATTTCACATATTGAGCTATTACTTGTGATGTTCTTGGTTGTTTGAATATGTCAATAAACATTAATTATGTTAAAAAATGGTCAGTATCAAGTAGAAACCAATAGTTATTTAATTTATTCAAGCTCAAACTACCGTAAAAACTAGTATAAAGTAAATCACCTTTTACATAATTTTGTAGAGAAACACGTAGATGTTACCTATAAAACACCAACAAAAAGGTTAGAAGTAATTAGGTCACATATTATAAAAGAAAGTAGAAAAAAAATTCAAAATCGAACAAAAATGAAATAAACTAAATCACCTTTTATACATATCTTTGTAGAGAAACATATAGATGTTACCCGTAAAAGCCCAACAATAAAAATGATATCAGTTATTCAATTCTTTCAGTTATGAATCTGAAAAAATGAAAAATCACACAAATCAAAATCACTAAAACAATTTGAAACTTAAAATGAAAACCAACCAAAACCAAAATCAAAACATACTTTGGAATATCGACGGCTCGAAGAGAGAAAAAAACCCTAGCTTAGAGAAGAGTTTTTAGCTTAGGTAGGCATAGGGGAGAAAAAAAGAACGTCAAAGGTGTGGGGATTGAGTAGAAGGGGGAGGGGGGGGGGGGGGAGTATGGCCGACGATCGAGAGGGGGCGACGGCAGAGGGTGTAGTGGATTAGTGATAGGCGGAGAATGAGAGTTAGGTTTATTGTGTGAAAGGGATTGTGTCATGGGGGTAGGGTTTGGGGGGGGTAAAACGAAATTGGAAAATTGATCTCCACCCTACAGTTTTGACACTTGGCTTCAATCTCAACCACAAAGTGTTTTTCAAACTTATGAACAGTAAAAACATCATTGCTCCTTATTTTGTTGTGTTCATATCAATATTACTAACAGATCTAGAGCTTGAGTTGCCTACATCTTAGAGGTGGTGATTCGTAGCATCATCATTTTTGGCGTCGTCTTTGGGAAATGATTTGTCTTCCTCTTCTTATTATCTTAGACCACTCTATCTTCTCATCTGGTGGTCATATAGATTTAAAACTGTTAAACCTAAATCATCAATGAAAATTCTTGGGTTTGAGTTCTCTTCAATCTTTTTATTGAGATAATTAATTTGTAGTTTCACTCTCTTTGACTGTGTGGATCTCGTCAGATATGGCATCTGACTTGCCTCCTAATGATGGCCCAAGATCCAACCAACCACCAACTCAGTCCGAAATTGTAATACCCCTTATTTTTATGCTTTATAAATTTGGGGATTTATTAAATTTAATATGAGTTATTAATTTAATATAAATCCAAAAATTAATTACTTTATAATTATTAACGTGACGTGAGTGAGTGGGAAACTTGCTGAATATTACTAATGAGTAGAGTAATATAAGATTGGTTCTATGAAATGTCACGAGTGAATAAAATGATAATTTTTGAAATTTGAGTCGGGACCGTGTCGCGTCGGGACTAAATATTGATTTATAAAAGTGAATAAATTATAAGTTGCTCGTATAATCGTTTTGAGTGCGCCAAAGTGTCCGGAAGGGTTGAGATAATCAGAAAAGTGTACCCGGGGGTTTAGTTTGGCTCTCGAGGTGTTTTTAGGCTTAATTAGTACCCCGGGAGGGCATTTTGGTCATTTTGTATTTTTGGGTAATTAAACCCACGAAATTGATTAGGTTATATCAGCCATTTAGAATGATCCTTTAGGGTTAGAAGACTCAAAACCTTAGAACGGCCATAGGAGAGGGAAGGAGAAAGCTTTCCAAGCAATCCAAGACCGAAAACTCAACCGGTTGCACCGCCACCACCACCAACGCATAGATCGCGCGACGGGGAACGTAACAACACCAAATTCGTCCACAAATCTGTACTCTGAAAATCCTAGGAAAGTATTTATCTTGCTTATTTTCGTTAATGCATTATTCATGTTAGCCTAGGGTGATTAGGATAAGTTTTATTGAAGAAAACCCATATTGGAGATAGGAAAATCACATGTAGTTATGATTTGATTGATAATCTGGAAACCCCTTCATATGTAGAGGCTTAACCATGAATTTATGTGCATTAGGAGTAAAATTTCTGGAAAAAGACTGATTAGAACCATGTTAAAGAAATTTCTAGGGTTCTTGAGATTTACATGAATTTTGGCTTGTTAATCCATGGTTATTAATGGAAATTTGCATGCTTTACGTAGAAGATGTATGATATGGGTTTATACTAGTTGTAGTATGAATTTTTTGTAGTTTGGGTGTTAAAAATCTTGATTTGGTTGAGGTTGGATGTTAGAACCCGTAACTGTTAATCTGCAGAATTCGCATACCTGTTTGATCGATCGATCGAACCAGGAGTGTCGATCGATCGAGCTTCTGCTATCGATCGATCGACCCCTTCTGGCAGACTCATATTTTCCCTTTTTAATTTAGTTGAATTCAATAAATGAGTAAAAATCCTTGGACATCCTTATTAAAATATTTTGGGATATCACGATGATCAGTAGGACTTATTAATAATTTTTAGACTTTTAATGTAACTTGAGAGTTGTATTTTTGGGATGTTTAAATATAAGGGACGGTGAAATTATGTATTAAATGAAGAGACACATAAGATAGTTACATTGGACATTATATGAGTACCTACTAAATTGTACACTTGGGAGGATAGAGTCCATGAGTGATACGTAGTATGTTGGATTAATCCCTCAATTTAAGTAAGATACGAACCGTTATTAAGTGATAACTAAATAATGAGAAATAATGATAAACGTGATAATTATGGGTTATGAGATGAACCTAAATTGGATATGGTAAAAGTAGTATATTTATATGACTGTGTGTATGCATATACTATATAGGTGTGAAAATCATGCCCGCGCTACTTGCTATCCCTGAGGTTACCGCGCTGGGACAATCTTATCTCGATGGGACCTTTATGGGGGATATTGACTTGTACCCAAGAAGATAGGAATCCTAAGTACATGCTATCGAATTGATTGTCACGGTCCTAAGAGACGCGAGGGTATGTGCTGCCCTCTTGGACTTGGAAACTATGCTTCGCCTCAATATTGTTTGTGTATGTATTAATACAGTTCGAGAGTGATTCCGAACTTGTATTTCCTTAGTACGAGTGATACGGGAATTGGATAGCAGAGTATGCCCGCACCATAATTTTTATGTGGGGTGCTATTAGAATATATATATTATACGAGTATTTAATATATATATTTAATTTATGGAAATTTGGGAACTACCTACTGTGTTTATGGTAAGTAAGAAAACGAATTATTATTTTCGATTGGGGAACATGTGTTTGAAAAGTATAACATGATACTTAGAAACTTTATGAGTAAATAAGGTTTAAATGAGAACTTTGTTGTGAAAAGAAATCAACCTCTTAAACAATTGAATTTATCAGTATTAAATCTTACGAGTAACCTAAGATAAGATAAGTTAAACCGTTGGGATGGTTAGTACGATAGGCGTGCACAGTAGAAGAGAGGTGAGAATTTCTCAAGGGAGTGCCGCAATAATATGTTGTTGCATTGGCCTGTAAACATTTTAAATACTTTCTAAACAAATTCTAAATCTTTTTACAATGGGGATCTGACCCGTTTCCATTTTCTCATCTCTCTTGTATATATATGTATATATTACAGGTGCCCAGCCACAGGGGCGTCTTGCATAGGGTCCTTTGGAAGGAACGCGCTGCATCTTAGGTGGGAGTTGTAGGCCTCTTGTTTAGACGACTTCATTTATTTGATTCCACTCCTAGAAGATTTATTCCAGTTGGTCATGTGTCGCCCTTTCCATATTTTAGCTGTTCTATTGGATATTGTAATTCATTTACTTCTAGTATTGTCACTTTGGGATTTATTATTATCTGGATGTTTTACTTTAAGTTTTAAATGTTGGGATCTAGTTGTTGGATGTTTAATTATTGGATTGTTTATTCCAGTATATTTGTTGTGCGATTCTTTAATTATAATTTATGTAAAGTTTTAAATATTGGTTTTTATAAATAAAATTTTAATAGTAATGTTTAAAAATGGTTTTGACACTTAGCTTAATTATTTAGGGTGTTTAAATTGGAAAAAAAAAATTATTTTTACGACAATGATGCTAATAATGAACCAACTGTTCACCTTGATTTTAATTTAATAAAGGAGTGATCTCCCGGTATTTAATTAGGCAGGGTGTCACAGGTGGTATAAGAGCATCAGGTTCTAGTGTCCATAGGATCTGTACGGCTTATTTCGCTTTCAGCTTAACATTTTTGTTATAGAGCCTTATTTTAGGATTATTGTATTCCTTCTTTTACGATTATGTCTTCAGCTATTTAAGACTTGATAATAACTGTAGACTAATAAATTTCTTCACATTTCAGATGCCTCCGAGACGTTCACCAAAGGACAGGCGTGCCCAAGACGAGCAGCCAGCAGCTCCGGCTCAGGGAACGATGAATTCTAATGAGGTAGCCGCTATTGTTGCTAAGGCGGTGAATGTCGCGTTAGCGGTAGTACAGCATGCTCCACCCCAGATTCAGGCAGTGGCGCCAGTACCTGCACAGCTTCCATCTGCGTGGGAGCGAGTTAGGGATGCCATTCAGAAGGCGCATCCCCCTGAGTTCTCGAGTAGTTCAGCTATTGTCATCGTCAGCCAATGGAAGAAAGATATCCAGCGGCATCTGCGTATGTATGAGTGCACAGACATGCACAAATAGTTATTGGCTTCCTTCAAGTTAGTGGGATCCACTTTGCAGTGGTGGGAATCCACCACCACCTTGGAGGAGAGGGATACTATTCCGATTCAGATATTCTGGGAGTGGTTTGACCGCAAGTACTTTCCACTTGCCGTGCAGACTGAGATGAGGCGAAAATTACTGAACTTGAAGCAGGAAAATTCTACCATTGCTGAGTATGAGGAGGAGTTCATGAGACTTCTCACCATAGTGCCCGATGAGGCACCTACTGAGGGTAAAAAGATAATGTTGTTTGTGGACGGGTTAGCTTGGAGGATCCGTCAGCATCTTATAGGGAATTTATCTCTGAGTACCTTCACATATGTACTCAATGCTGCCTTACTACACTGCCAGGATCACTGCTTCCATCTGCAGTGAAGCAAGCGAGCAGGAGAGTCCGGCCAGCAGGGCAAGACAGGGGGTAGTGGCGCTAGTGGAGCACCGACATCCGAGGGACAGAATCGTCAGCATGAACAGAGTTCCCATCAGGGGGACCCTGCCAAGCACTTCCGATCAGGTGATTTCAGGCAAAGATTTGGGGGTTATAGGCAGGGTCAGCAGGGCCAGCCTAATCAGCAGGGCCAGCAAGGCCAACACCAACAGCAACAGGGTCAGCAGCAGGGCCAACAATGTTTTCATCAGGGCCTACAGGGCCAGTGGCGGGGTGGTAACGACCAGCAGGGCCGTGGTCAGCAGGGTCAGAGGGGAGGTAACTTCAGAGGCCGATGTTTTGTGTGCGACAAGCATGGCCAGAAGCGCCAGGATTTCCCAGAGGGCGATAGGGCCCCACAGCAGCAGGGTGCCCGTAATGAGCCAGAGAGGACACACTACAAAAAAAATGATCTATTGGGACTGATATATTAGGGACGGTTCTAAGTGGCCGTCCCTAAAGATACGCTTATTTGGGAAGGCTATTATACCGTCCTATATAGATATATATTAGGGACGGATTGGATCATCCGTCTCAAATAATACATGGAAAAAGGTATTATATGAGACGGTTTAGTAGGGGTTCTTAAAAGTTTGGTCCTTTAAACCTTTACGGGACGGTTATAATTTTCATTTATTCATTCGTTTCCATTGCCAAATATCATCTGACTCTCATTTTCCCGCGACCCTAGTTCCTCCCCTTCCCCAAAACGTATTTTCCCCCTCATTCAAGACCCATTTTCTCTCTCTTTTCCTCCATCCACAAGTGTGGCCGTCGAACCTTGTCCTTCTTTCTCTCCGTTTACGATATCGGCCGGAGCTAGGGTTTTTTCTGTCGGCTTGCTGCGCCGGCCAGAGCTTGCGATGATAAGAGCTGCATTGAAAGCCATCTAATACCTAATAATAATCTAGTTTTAATAGGTAGCTTGTTTGATTTTGAATATTTCTGTAGATGGTTGTGAATAACGCTATTGAATGGATTGATAAATGTAGTACACACTCAAATATTGTTCCTGAACTCCACTTTATTCCTTTTTCTTTCAATTACTTCCAGTTACGTATTTCATTTCTGGGAAATATGGATCGAAGGTAAGAACATGAATTTAGGGTTTTAGGTACTATTTCTGTGGAACTGCAATTTAATTGATTGGATTTGGATTTGTGAAGATTTTCTGTGAGAATTCACCTCTCTTATGTTTATTATAGTTTTTGAGATTTAATTGTGGAGAATTGATGATTTCAATTAAGTCTGGCCACTAGACTGTTATCATGATTGCACTTTAATTTATTGTGCATTCTGAGTATAATCCAATTTTGGATTTTGGCTTCCTTTTTTATTTTTTGCTAGGAAATTAGGACGACAGAGGTTGAAGTTGCAAAGCTAATGAGGTACAAGCACTCATTTTTATAATTTCAAGTTGAAGTTGCAAAGGTAATGAGGTACAAACACTCATTTTTATAATTTCAGAGACTAACTGGGAAGCTATCCAAGTTGGAGCATTTTGAGATAGATGAAAAGGTATTGTATAGGCTCTTATTCAATCTGAAATTTCTCTTATCATTTATTACGTAACTTATTTGTTGCTCATTGTTTTGCCAACTGAAATTTTGTGATATAACTAAAGGGGTTCTAACAGATGCATTACATTCCATTTTTTTATGAATGCGTAGAGTTTTTCGAATTAATTTAAAAGAAAAATTTGTTAATAAAGAAAATGAAATGCACATACATATGGGATGCATTTTCATGTATACACTATGTTCAAATAGGATACCACAGTTGGGAATTGTCAAATCACTCGATGTTCATAGTGCCATTGCCCTCTGGGAGTATACTTGGCAACAAAGATCACGCTAATCAATTTTAGAGCTTTGTCTGTATTCATTCACCAAAAAATCAGTACAAGAGAAGTTAGGTGATGGTCATAAATGCGTGGGTTGGGGAAGCTGTATCTCTATCTGAATTTCGTCAAGTCAGTTTCAAAACAATACGCAAGAGTTCAGTTGGCAAGATATACATTGACATAAATACGATGCTTATGAAACACTATTTTATCTCACCGACTCTTCAAAAATTACAATTATATGGAAATTATCGCACTTTTACATATTGATCCGTGTGTCGTTTGTGTTCTTATTAGAAGCAGGAGTTCCTTGTGGATTCATTAATAGTTTTGATGGTTTTATGAATATTATATTATCTTCCAGATTTCTTTACTAGAGGAATGTGGTTCGCTTGAGAGAGCTCTCGAAGAGTTGCACAAGAAAGAGTACAAAATTGTAAGTGCATATTGTCGTTTGTTAGCTATATATATAAAGTTCAAATTTGGAGCTCGAGTCTTGGTCTGTTTTTGAATAGGTAAATAAGTCTTATTTTGTTTTGGTAAACGTCTTCATAGGTTGATAAAATATCCTACAAGGAAGAGGAGGTTTCTATTCTTGTGAAGCTGTCACCGTGAAGAAGGTGAAAAACTGAACATAATTTTGCTTTTCATTAATCCATAGGTGTGTAATTAAGTTATATAATGTTTTTATGAGTATGTGTGTAACATAAAACTACATCTGTCTCGAATTAAGAGTCTTATTTATTTTGGGATGTGTAGGGAGAATTACTTAGATGTTCATAGTGCTTTATATATGTGTTCTGTGTGTCTTTTTTGGGATGCCATTTAGCTACAATCAGTTTGATATCTTATCCCTGTACAACCATGTTCATATTGTTTTGGTTCTAAACTATATTTGTTTTCTTTCTTTCAAGGCAAATCAGGAGCCTTCAGGGCTTTTAATATGGTTCCAGTTTTAAGCCTCGGGCCTCTGAACGATAGTTATTGTGTAGATTACATATGAACCTTTTTTCTTTGTACTTTAAATGGTCTAGATCATGTGTTTTTGGAACAAGACCAGCTGTGACTTGTATTATGGTTACTACCCTATTTATAGGCTAACAAATCCTAATTTTGATTAAAAGACCACTTCTAATAGATAACTACCTAATTTTGATTCGCTAGAAATTCTACTCCATTGAAGCAGATGTTATTTCCCTTCAATTCTATGGTCTAATATGCAGATGCAATGGGATCCGGTTCGTTACTGCAAATATGTAGTTCACAAGTAGTAACATATAAATTAGAAAACAAAATGTCCAATAATATAGACGATCCCAATATATAGATTCGGTTTTATGAGATTTCTTTCTAAAGATCAAAATTACATGAAATCTCTCTAGAAGATTAGTTTGGGGTTCTATGGTTTTCACACACTGTATAGAGTGACAAAGTAGAACTTACTACAGATCAACTTATTTCAACTCACAATCGGCCCAAAATCTCTCTTTTTCCTAAATATTTTCTATGTATCTTGATCATTTCAGCAGTTCCCCATATATTCCTGATTGTCCAGGCTTATTAGACCATAGAATTGAAGGGAAATAAAATAAAATAAAACTGAGATGAAAACATCTATTTATCCTCCATCAAATTTCTCATCAGTTTCTCTAAACTAAAAAGTGACAACTTAAACTATTAAGGAACCAACTTTGCATTTATTTATTTTTTGTCTTTGCAAGCCTCAGTTATGTAGTAGGCGGGGTGAAGCCAGCACTCAAAAACTCAAAAAGCACCCACACCCATTAGGATTTGGATCACAAATGTTAATTCTCTAGAGTTAACTGATAACACCTTGTTTTTATCATGTATACTACTCGCTATATTGTATTGACAAAGTCACTTGGTTCTAAATGTGGTCCAAATTTGCTGGGAACTCAATGTCCTTTGTATTTTTATATTGATTTGCAGCTCGATGGGAGAATTATAGCTTTTGCTTATCATATTATTTTTTTGAATTTGGTGGAACAGAATAAATTGTTTATCCTTCTATTTTGTTTCTTGGAAAAATTGCAGTTGGGGTTTACTACGTCATTTTGACTCTGCAGACGACGATTACCAACGGCGGCAACTTCATGGCGCTAGCAGCCACCATTTTCCTGCCTCTCACATCCCCTACTCGTCTGTCTCTCTCCTCCATCAACACTTTTCGATCTTCTTCGTTTTCTCTCCAAATGAGCAGTCCCAAATCAACAACTACCACTCTGTGTAGCCGTGGTCTTGTATTTCTACTGCTTCAATGAGTATTGAAGCTCCTGAGAAGACATCCCAGACCTCATTCCTTGACCGAAAAGAAAGTGGATTCCTTCACTTCGTCAAATACCATGGCCTCGGCAACGACTTCATCCTGGTAAAGAAAAAATTAAGTTACTAAATCCAAAAGAAATCAGATTTTTATGATATTGTTTGGTGCCCCGCTTAAATAAATAAGTAATTAAATGAAGAGAAGCTCTTCCAGAAGAACCTTATATGTTTGATATGTTTCCTCAAAGAAAACATAAACTTTCCACTCTAGTAAACACAGATGTTTGGCAGAGGTGACTCCATGGTTCTTTTCTTTTCTTTTCTTTATTTCTGTTTTCTCTGCAGGCTTTTTGCTTTTTCCGCTCTTGATATCTGTTTTGCAAATCAAATATCGTCAATTTTTGGCCTTTAAGCATGATACTTGATTTGAAACTGATATATATATATATATATATATATATATATATATATATATATATATATATATATATATATATATATATATATATTTTTTTTTTTATTTTTTTTTGAAACGTTATTTTTTAATAGGTTGACAATCGAGATTCTATGGAGCCTAGGGTCACTCGAGAGCAAGCAGCGAAGTTATGTGACCGAAACTTCGGTATTGGGGCTGATGGAGTAATCTTTGTCATGCCAGGAACCAGTGGAACTGATTACACAATGAGAATCTTTAATTCTAATGGTAGTGAGCCTGAGGTAAATTCGCTTCCCTGAAAGGCCTCAGCTGCTTGATACTTGAATCACTCTCTGCTGGACAAATATGTTTGGATAGCAATTTGATGTTGGGATGGCATTTTAAAGTACTAGCGTTCTTTTGAGAACAAATATATCATTGTTTTTTTCTACTCCCAGAATTGGTTCAAGCAATTTTAGTATACTCGTGGAACTGTGCATCTTATATGTAATAATCGAGTGCATGATTGTTTTTTCCTTTTTTTTCATGGCAAGTGCTCGTGTAATCAATATGAAGCTGTAGCAAATGTGTACATAGTCAGTCTGCCTATATTTTTCTAGTTTGTCTTTGCGAGATCTGTGTGTATCGCCTTTCTGTACTGATTGTTTAAATCGTGGATTTGTCTTCTAAGTGTCCTTTTTTGTCTTAATAGATGTGTGGTAATGGAGTTCAATGCTTTGCCAGATTCATTGCCGAGCTTGAAAATTTAAGTGGGAAGCAAAGGTTTGGTTTTAGCTATTTTCATTTTTTATGTTTCTCTTATAAGGTTCAGTACACTTATATCACAAACTCTATTTGCCTCGTATACTATTGAAATACTCTCACTCTGTTTCTGTTTCCCCTGCTTTTGCGCTTTCAATGCTTTTGAAGTTTGTGTAAATTCTATTCTTGCTGTTCTCACGGATTTGATTTGTTTACGGGGTTTGACTGCTTGTTAATTCTTTATATCACGAAGAAAATCCTGAAAAAGATTTGAACCAAAGATCTATGCAAATCCCCACCCCACTGTTGTCTAAGCGAAGGCCCCACAAGTTATTTTGAAACATCATTTTGTATGCTTTATTATCATTTCGACATATAACTAGATGCACAAAAAATTGCCAGGGATGTAGCAGTTCATTTGATAATTTATTGGTAATTATAAATTAAGCAATGACACTTTTTGAATGCATGACGTACTTGTGTCCGACGCTTGACAGCTATGTAAGGGCATCGGATGTGTGTCTGCCAGTTTAGATAAATACCTAACAAATACGTCAAGTTGTTTATGCCGCCAAGAAGTATATTAGAAAATTCGATTCCCGTGTAATTTACATTAGACTCTTTGACATCTTTTTTTTCTGTATGCTTGTTTCAAACAAGTAATTTTTATCTTAAATACTCTATGATAACATACTTAGCTCAACAAATTCCTTTACCAATTAATTGAGGTTTGCTACATGAATTCTATTTTCCGTTCTGTCATGTCATTTTTTACAATATCCCACCAAATTAGTTTAGGTTTACCTCTACAACTAGTGTTACCATTAATATTATCTAAATAACTTTTCCGTACGGGGCACTTATTGGTGTACATTTGAAGTAGTTTGGGTACCTCGGTTGGTCTATTTTCCATTCTGTTTTGTTGCTTAAAGCACATAATATCATGTCAATTTTTACAATATCCTACCAAGTTTGTTTACGCTTACCTCTACACTAGTGTTACAATTAATATTATTTAAATAACTTTTCCATTCGGGGGCACTTATTGGTCTACATTTGATGTGTCGAAACTATCTAAGGCGATTTTCTCTCAATTTATCTTCTTTAAGAGCTACTTCTATTTTTTCACGAATATGTTCATTTGTCCATTCGAGTTTTACCTCACATCCATATAAACATATTGTTTCGTGCTTATGCAACATGCCATTGTCTAATGGGCGTCTTATCCATATAAACTTTCCTTTATGCCTGCCACATATGCCACATATTAGGCTAGTAGCACATCTACGCTCGAACCAACCAGCGGTAAAATCTCAGATTTTTGGTCCTTGTAAAATTACTATACACCGGCATCCTTTACTTTTAACAAATAATCAGTCATTGATTCTGATCCTTTGTGCAGGTTTTGCAACTGATTCTTGAATAAGCAAATCTATTAAGTAGCACCATAAAATGGATTCACACCATCTCATAACAATTTGGGAAAATGTGCAGGTAAAAGTTATTGATTTTTTATCTACATTGATGATATAAAATTGCACATAATCTAATTAGTTTATTGTGCATTTGATACTTTATTTGAGTTTTGTTTATTTGTAGGAAAGTATAAATAGATTTTTGGAAGTGTTACCGGAGGATCAACAAAATGACTTCGAAGCGCGAAATGAAATATTCGATGAGTTGATAGGGTCCGACGGGCATGATCGTGTCTTGTGCATGGGAGTAGATCTTCGACTGGCACCCAAAATGTTGCCACAATAGCGGAATATTCAATATTAATCATCTCAACAATGCGAGCAAGAGATAGGAATTACGCAAAGAGGCTGAGGAACGTGAAATTCGCCATCAAGAAGAGCTTGATCATGTTCGGGATGAGGTTCGTGTCAAGACAGATGCCAAAATCAACAAGACTAAAGAGTTTTTTCTCGATTTGATGCAGCAAGCTGACTTTCCCGTATCAAATGATGCACTTGCTTAGGTATTTTCTTAACAATTAGAATTATTTTACTAATAATTTAGATTAAGCTAGGCCGTGCGGGCCAGTGAATATTTATGATGATGAAATTAATTTATGTGCTCATTTGGGCTTTTGTTGTTATTGAGTTGTGTTTTAATGTTAAAACAGGTTGGTTTTCATGAATAAACCAACGAAACTCTGCCGATTTTAAAAAAAAAATAACAAGTGATTTAAAAATAGTTAAGACGATAACATACAGATTACCATAGTTGAATATTGTACTAATTTTTGTTTATTTTCTCTTTCACAGGTCCGAACATCATTTGGAATAGGTGTTGGTCATCTCTATTTTTTGGGTTTGCTATGTCTTCGAATTGGTTATTTTTCTATTTTTTAGGTTTCCTATGTCTTCGAATCATATAGCTTATGTTTTAAGTTGGTTGTTTTACTTTTTGGAGATGTAATGTTGGAAATCTTGAATATGAATGAATGAAATTTTGGAGCTTTGTTGATCTTTTGTTTTCGATATTTATTTAGCATAACTTGTACATTTGTTGATATTGACTAATTTTGAATGAGGCTACAATCTTTCCTAAAATGTTGTCACAATAGAAATTTTGGTGACAATTACGACATCAACTTTTTAAGGGACGATTAATAGTGTCCCAAATAATATTTTTAGGGACAGTTAAGAGATTGTCCCAAATAATGTTATTAGCGACGGCTAAGTAATTGTCCAAAATAATATTATTAGGGACGGTACTAGCCATCCCTAATACTATATTATTAGGGGATGGGACTATCCGTCCCTAATAATACTATTAGGGACGGGATTAGCCGTCCCTAAAAAGTCAATTGGACAATAAAAATTTTGGCGGCAATTTTGGCGCCAACTTTTAAGGGACGGTTTATACCGTCCCTAATAATATTATTAGGGACGGAAAAATCCGTCCCTAATACATTTGGGACGCCCATCAAATGTGACTATGCCTTGCCGTCCCTAATTCGGTCCCTAAAAGTCTTTAGGGACGAATATATAGTCTTTAGGGACGGATTTTACCCGTCCCTAAAAGTGAGTTTTTTTGTAGTGCCACTCTTTCCAGCCGCCCTCCCAGCACCAGCCCAGGTACCAGCCCTACCATCCATTCCAGCAGCTCCAGTGCAGCAGTGGCTGTTACAGTATGGACGTGTCTATAACGTCCACCAGACAGTATCTCCACCGGCACCACCCGCGATTGAGGGTATGTTTCCTGTCCATGGTACTATGGGTCGGGTTTTATTTAATACTGGGGCAATGCACTATTTTATAGCTACGAATTTTGCGAAGGCCTTAGGGTTATTATCCATAGCAGAGAGCACTGTGACGTGTGTAGACTCACCACTGGGGAGTGGATCGCTCATTTTCTTTATATGCCGGGGTGTGGGGGTAGAGATTGGTAGCTTGGTATTACCAGTAGACATGTTAGTCTTAGATATGCATGAGCATGATGTTATTATCGTTATGGATTGGCTCGCAGCTTACAGAGCCTTGATTGATTATTTCGGTGGGAGTATTGTCTTTGCCATTCCGGGGCAAGAGATGTTTGTAGTGGCGATGCCTCGTCCAGAGGGAGGCTCGACCGCTCATTTATATTATATAGAGGAGGATACCTCTAAGGAGGTTGTGATTCCCTTAGACTCGATCCCAGTTGTTCGTAAGTATTCCGATGTGTTTCAAGAGATACGAGGTTTACCCCCAGTCGAGAGATAGACTTTGTCATAGATTTATTAACGGATACTAGACCGATAGCACGCGCTCCATACCATATGTCTTCGGCGGAGATGCGAGAATTACGAGATCAGATAGAGCAGCTGTTAGGTCAGGGCTTCATTCGAAGGAGTACCTCACCTTGGGGCGCTCCAATTTTGTTTGTGAAGAAGAGAGATGGTTCACTGAGGCTATGTGTGGACTATCGGGAGTTGAACAAGGTCACGATACGAAATAAGTATCCGTTGCCTCGAATCGATGATCTGTTCGACCAGCTGAGGGAAGAAACTTTCTTTTCGAAGATAAATCTGAGGTCGGGGTACCATCAGCTACGTATTAGGGAGCAGGATGTTTCAAAGACTTCTTTCTTGACAAGATATGGGTCCTATGAGTTCAGGGTGATGCCATTCGGACTCACTAATGCTCCAGCCGTATTTATGGACTTGATGAACCGAGTGTTCAGAGATTTCTTGGATCAGTTCATCATTATTTTCATAGATGACATTCTGATATATTCACACTCCGAGGAGGAGCATGCCGAGCACTTGAGGCAGGTTCTCCAAACTCTGTGAGAGCATCAGCTGTATGCTAAGTACGAGAAATGCGGGTTCTGGTTACGAGAAGTACAGTTCTTGGGACATGTTGTTTCTGAACAGGGGATAACAGTTGACCTGAGTAAAGTGTCAGCGGTGAGGGAGTGGGGACAGCCCACGACACCGACGGAAGTGCGTAGTTTCTTGGGGTTAGCCGGATACTATAGGAGATTCATTCGGGGATTCTCCAAAATAGTGGGTCCATTGACGAACCTGACTCGCAAGGGGGTACCATATGTTTGGGATGATGATTGTCAATTGGCTTTCGACGAGCTGAAAGACAAGCTTACTTCAGCACCGGTCCTTGCTTTACCTAAACCGGGCGTGGAGTACCTTGTTTACACCGATGCCTCTTTACGGGGACTTGGGGGAGTACTTCAGCAGGAGGAGAAGGCTATAGCTTTTGCCTCCTGCAAGCTTAAGCCGCATGAGAAGAATTACCCCACTCACGACCTAGAGTTAGCAGCGGTCGTTTTTGCATTGAGGAATTTGAGGCACTATTTATTGGGTGAGAAATTCCTCTTGTTTACAGACCACAAGTCACTGCAGTACCTGTTCACTCAGCGAGAGCTGAATATGCGTCAGAGCAGGTGGTTAGAATTTATGAAGGACTATCAGTTCGACATACAGTACCATTCGGGGAAGGCCAACCTAGTTGCTGATGCGTTGAGCCGTAGGCCGGTAGACGATGTAGCGGACATCTAGAAAGCAAAGTGGAAAGAGTTGGGTCACCAGGACGTAGTAGCATGTTCTTTCGTATCTGTCATGACAGTGACACCCGAGATTGTTACGAGGGTGATACAGGCACAGACCGCAGACCCGTTTTGCCATGAGCAGATTGTACGACTTTTAGCCAAGGGTGCTGAGTCCTATTCTGTTAGTTATGATGGGGGTTTGAGGTTTAATGGGAGATTGGTGGTCCCAGAAGGAGCAGAATTACGTCATGCAGTGATGACCCAGTCTCACGGGTCTTGATTTGCGGTACATCCTGGAGGAGATAAGATGTACCAGGATATGAGGCGGCAATAATGGTGGAATGGGATGAAGAAGGACATTACTGAGTTCGTGTCCAAGTGTTCTACCTACCAGCTGGTAAAGGTAGACCATCAAAAACCGCCAGGGTTGCTTCAGCCATTGGAAATACCCGCGTGGAAGTGGGAGAGTGTTTCCATGGATTTTATTATAGGGTTGCCCACATCACAGCGGTGCCACGACTCCATCTGGGTGATTGTGGACCATTTGACTAAGGTGGCTCATTTTCTGGCAGTGCGGACAGACTATACCACGGGTCAGTATGCTCAGTTGTTCATTGCTGAGATTGTCAGATTACATGGGGTACCCCTGAATATTGTGTCTGATAGAGATAAAATTTTCGTGTCGCGTTTCTGGGAGAGCTTTCAGGAGGCTATGGGTACTGAGTTGAGGCTGAGTTCAGCTTATCACCCACAGACAGATGGACAGACAAAGCATATTAATCAGATGTTAGAAGATATGCTACGCATGTGTGTCCTTGATTTTGGAGGAGGTTGGGAGCCACATCTTCCACCGGTAGAGTTCGCTTATAATAACTCTTATCAGTTCTCTATTGGCATGGCTCCATTCGAGGCTTTGTATGACAGGCCTTGTCGTTCCACAACTTATTGGCTAGAGGTGGGGGATTACAAGTTGCTAGGACCAGAGGTGATTCAGGAAACCTCTACGAGGATTGAGATGATCAGGAGTCGCATTCGGATAGCCCAGGACAGGCAGAAGAGCTACGTCGATGCGAAACGGTTCTTCTGAGAGTTTAATGTGGGGGACCAAATATTACTACGAGTATCTCCTATGAAAGGAGTTATGAGGTTCGAGAAGAAAGGGAAATTGGCCCCGAGGTACGTGGTACCATTTCCCATTATCGAGAGGATTGGGCCGGTAGCATACAGATTGGGACTACCAGAGCATTTACATCATATTCACGATGTATTCCACATCTAGTCGTTGAGACGATATCTTTGGGACGATATGGCCCATACTCACATCGCAATAGACGAGATAGACTTACAACCTGACAGCTCTTACGAAGAGAGGCCGGTGTCTATCCTAGACCATAGCGAGAGGAGATTGAGGTCGAAGGTAGTTCCACTTGTACGGGTCCAGTGGGAGCATCATAATGTGGAGGAATCCACTTGGGAGCGCGAGACAGATATGCACGAGAGATATCCAGATTTATTCTTACTAGGTATGCCTTATTTTCCGAATTTCGGGACGAAATTCAGTTATTAGGGGGAAAGTATGTAATACCCCGTATTTTTATGCTTCATAAATTTGGGGATTTATTAAATTTAATATGAGTTATTACTTTAATATAAATCCAAAAATTAATTACTTTATAATTATTAACGTGACGTGAGTTAGTAATTACGAGAAACTTGTTGAATATTACTAATGAGTAGAGTAATATAATATTGGTTCTATGAAATGTCACGAGTGAATAAAATGACAATTTTGGAAATTTGAGTCGAGACGCGCCCGTGTCGTGTCGGGACTAAATAATGATTTATAAAAGTGAATAAATTATAAGTTGCTTGTATGGTCGTTTTGAGTGCGCCAAAGTGTCCGGAAGGGTTGAGATAGTCAGTAAAGTGTACCCGGGGGTTTAGTTTGGGTCTCGAGGTGTTTTTAGGCTTAATTAGTACCCCGAGAGGGTATTTTGGTCATTTTGCATTTTTGGGTAATTAAACCACGAAATTGATTAGGTTATATCAGCCATTTAGAATGATCCTTTAGGGTTAGAAGACTCAAAGCCTTAGAACGTCCATAGGAGAGGGAAGGAGAAAGCTTTCCAAGCAATCCAAGGCCGAAAACTCAACCGATTGCACTGCCACCACCACCAATGCGTAGATCGCGCGATGGGGAACGCAACAACACCAAATTCGTCCACAAATTTGTACTCTAAAAATCCCAGGCAAGTATTTATCTTGCTTATTTTCATTAATGCATCATTCATGTCAGCCTAGGGTGATTAGGATGAGTTTTATTGAATAAAACCCATGTTGGAGATAGGAAAATCACATGTAGTTATGATTTGATTGATAATCTGGAAACCCCTTCATATGTAGAGGCTTAACCACGAATTTATGATGCATTAGGAGTAAACTTTCTGGAAAAAGACTGATTAGAACCATGATAAAGAAATTTCTAGGGTTCTTGATATTTACATGACTTTTGGCCTGTTAATCCATGGTTATTAATGGAAATTTGCATGCTTTACGTAGAAGATGTATGATATGGGTTTATACTAGTTGTAGTACGAATTTTTGGGAGTTTCGGTGTTAAAAAACTTGATTTGGTTGAGGTTGGATGTTAGAACCCGTAACTGTTAATCTGCTGAATTCGCATACCTGTTTGATCGATTGATCGAACCAGGAGTGTCGATTGATCGAGCTTCTGCTATCGATCGATCGACCCCTTCTGCCAGACTCATATTTTCCCTTTTTAATTTAGTTGAATTCAATAAATGAGTAAAAATCCTTGGACATACTTATTAAAATATTTTGGGAGATCAAGATGATCAGTAGGACTTATTAATAATTTTGAGACTTTTAATGTAACTCGAGAGTTGTATTTTTGGGATGTTTAAATATAAGGGACGATGAAATTATGTATTAAAGGGAGAGACGCGTAAGATAGTCACGTTGGAAATTAGATGAGTACCTACTAAATTGTACACTTGGGAGGATAGAGTCCATGAGTGATACGTAGTAAGTTGAATTAATCCCTCAATTTAAGTAAGATACGAACCGTTATTAAGTGATAACTAAATAATGAGAAATAATGATAAACGTGATAATTATGGGTTATGAGATGAACCTAAATTGGATATGGTAAAAGTAGTATATTTATATGACTGTGTGTATGCATATACTATATACGTGTGAAAATCATGCCCGCGCTACTTGCTATCCCTGAGGTTACCGCGCTACAGGCTATCGAATTGATAGTCACGGTCCTAAGAGACGCGAGGGTATGTGCTGAACTCTTGGACTTGGAAACTATGCTTCACCTCAATATTGTTTGTGTATGTATTAATACAGTT